>JAGFNQ010006528.1:0-74239 GCA_024364735.1 Boesenbergia rotunda | reverse complement strand
GCAGGTGGCACATCACGTGGGTGTGGTGCCAGATCTCACGAGCTGATAACAAATTTTTTTTAATATACTCAGTTAATAAATTATCATTTGAATATTATTCATGGACTCCGGCTGCTATCTCGAATCAAATTATACTTTAAAAAAATACGATAAATCCATCAAAAATTATTACATACAAAATATCACGTTATTTACTTAATTTTTCCTTAAAATTTTTTACTAAGCATATTATTTTTCAAAAGATAATTTGCTCGTCTTGAATATTTTTATCAATTCGTCTCAGAATTAATACGGAAAAGATAAATTAAAAAGATTATTAATTTGGATATTGTGATTAGCATGTGAGAAAGACTGATATGCCTGGTAAGATTTGACGTCAGACCTAACTGAACAAAAAGGTGTAACCGCCACCTTAGCGACACTCTGATCCTGTCCCACGAGTATCCAGAGGGAGACAAATCACGGTTTACTGGTTGAATAAGACGTCTGGGGCCGAGAAGATTTAAGTTAGCAGACCAAATTTTTATCCCATGTGCAATTGGCGACTTGAATCTGAAACCTCTGAAATAAATGATCAAACATCTTACCAACCGAGTCAGTCCGTGGGAGCGATGCCAGACCTAACGAGGATCACGGATGGATGTGATGGAGTGAGATTAACAATCCGCCAATAATTAACCGGACCGGTGATCCAAGTAGTAAAAATGCCGGTTCGGTGAGGTTCGATTTGGCATGGGGGGCAGCGCCTGGCGATTGCCTCCCTTCGCGGCATCGTGCGGGCGCTCGTGCCGCGGTTGCTGGCCACGGCGGGTCTGTGCGTGAGCGAGACGTGTTGGTGTGGTGGAACTCGCGCGCCCGTGCTGCAACCGTCAGCACGTCGGGCGGGGATGGTGAGCCGGTGGACACGTGAAGGAAGTGGCTGCACAACGTGCGGGCGCGTGACCAACAGACAGAAATCTACAATTTTTTTTGTTAAATGTAACATGCTCTCAAATTATGTGGATATAACTAATAATCAGAATAATATTCTTTTAATGTTTATCTATTTGCATTCCCTCAAACACATAATATAACTAAATTACGCTTAATTTATAAATAAATTACTATTTTTACACTACTAGAATAATAATATCTTCAAGGATACACATATCGAAAAATATATTAAAATGTGATATCATTTTTAGTCTATTGTATTGTTGATACTTGTATAATATTATTATAAAATATCTATGTTAAGTTAAAACTGTCTTAATTATAAAGATTTAGTGACAATTTAAAATTTTAAGAAAAAATATTTCAAGGACATTTATATATTTCTTATTATCATCTTAATAATAAGGTTAAATTTAAATATACCTAGACTAATTTATATTGACAATTATAAATATTTTATATTTTTATATGATCATGTCGATAAGTGGAGAGGACTCTCGCTCAGATGATTCGGTCAGACAGACGAGTTGCAGTGGTGTTCGGGTCGAGATCAAAGGCTGATAAGTAGGACCGTGTGGAGTTGGGATCGGACCCAAAAAAAGGGGACACGGGAAGCAAAAGATGAAGAGGGATTATTTCAACCACAGAATTCTCCATTTGAAGCACCAAGGGGGCTTTATATAGGGGAGGGGGAGATCCCTGTCTTGTCGGGGTTATCTTATCTCATTAAAAGTCAATCTTCTGACATAATCATCTGGCAGCCTTAGTCTCCCCGAGGGTCTGGCACAATCGCCCAAAGGTCTGTCCAAGCTGTCACTTCCATCCTTATTAATGTCTGGTGCTCTGGAAAGACATGATTATGACAGGTGTCTTGTCCTCATAATGAGAAGATTTGGAAGATTGCTGTATTTGAGAGAGTCTGATAAGAATTAAACGACTCAGACAATGCAACCACTCGGGCTAGTCCTATTATGTAGCTATGAATCCATCATGCTCTGGTCGACCGATTGAAAATGGTCACACGGAGGGGCTCGGCTATCAACAACTCTTGGGTGGGCCAGTCGCTTGAGCTGGTTCGACCGTTCCTGGTACCAACCCGTCCGACCGACCGGTCGGGTATGCCTGACCGAACGGTCGGCCACAGATTCGTGAATCGTTTAGAGCGGGGTATGATCTCATTGGCAGGGGCGATCGAGCCGACCAGTCGGGAATGCCCGATTGGAACCATTCGCCCAGTAGTTAGCCACACCCTTGGCATCCCATTTTTCAAAGGGGGTTGCGTGGTTTCGTCCGCCCGCGGGGTATGATCTCATTGGCAGGGACGATCGAGCCGACCGGTTGGGAATGCCCGATTGGAACCATTCGCCCAGTAGTTAGCCACACCCTCGGCATCCCATTTTTCAAAGGGGGTTGCGTGGTTTCGTCCGCCCAACTGGACCTTCGAGGTCAGGCTCAGCTGACCGGGATCATCCGACCGGGCATCACCGCTCGGACCGGATCCGTGTATCCCCCAGTGCATTTATCAGGATAGGTTAACACCCTGTGTGTTTGACTGTCTATATCCGACCGAGTCCCCATCCGATTGGGCTTTCTACCAGATTAGATGAGATATCCGACCGAACCATTATATAAGATAATAAAATATGTCAGTAATGGTATATAAATAAAAATTTTTCTATAAAAAAATCTTATTTATGGGTTGGGTGGTGAAACAAAAATAAAGAAGTGTAGATAAATGGAAGGATGAGAAACAATAAAAAAATACTAAAAATATAGGATTCCAATGTGATCTATTCTAGTTTTATCTTAGCTGATTCGAATCTAAGATAAATTCTGGATAATGTTTGTTATCTTGATTTTTTTTATCTTTCCTTAAATTGAATGATAAGAAGAAAAAATGATTGGGTCAAAAGAAAGTGTTATTTTGAAATATTATCAACAATTTAATTTAATTGTGTAAATGTTACATTAACTAATTTATAATGATATTATTAATTTTCAATTATAATAATTTATAAAGATAATAAATATTTATTCAGAATATATAATTTTAATTCATCCACCACATAGAATAGAAAAATATATATCATCGCAATTTACCCACTACATAGAATTAAAAAAATTTATACAGTATCATAATTTTGTTGGGTCCTCTCAGCACCAAAACACAAAAACGTAACAGAAACAAGAACCCTCGAGCGATCCATGCGAAAGAAAACTCGTACAATGTTCATCTATCTAACAGATCTATCTAATGTGTATACCTTTGGAGCGTGCCCTTTATTTATCCCGCTCGTCCAAGATGCGCCGGATCTCTTGCACATTCAAGCGCCCGTACCTCTATTCGTATCCACACGGACACAATCTCTCAATTTCGGGAGAACTACCTTAGTTGTGCTAGCAACTTGAGGTAGCTCGCAGAACACCAATAACCCTACAATAGGGTTTTGGCCAAAAAGGGAGAAGAGGAAGAAGAGAGGAAGGGAAGACAGAAAGCATACACACACACACATTCAAAATGATAAGTCCCTCTTTTATATTCATCCCATGAATATGAAGAGTCTTTTTGTCTCTTTGACTTCCTTTCATTAAAGCCAATAAAGAGCACATCTTTTCATGTGACTCTTCACCTTCTCTTCATCTAATGAAGAGAGACTTTTTCTCTTTCGTTCATGCAATTTCGACCGGGCCTCTCGGGCTTCCGACTCGGTCTTTCGACCAAGTCTCCTGAGCTCCCGACCTAGTCTGCTGAGTGCCGAGCTCCCGACCCAGTCTGCCGAGCTCCCGACCCAGTCCGCCGAGTGCCGATCTCCCGATCCAGTCTGCCGAGCTCCCAGCTCAGTCTGCCGAGTGCCGAGTGCCGAGCTCACGACCTAGTCTGCCGAGCTCCCAACCCAGTCTGCCTAGTGCCGAGCTCCCGACCCGCGCCCTAGAGTTCCCAACTCGAGCTCCCGAACTGACCTCTCGAGTTCCTAACTTGGGCTTAGATCTCCCGAGTTCCCAACTCGGGCTCAGATCTCCCGAATTCCCAACTCGGGCTCAGATCTGCCGATCAGATTTCCCGAAGCATCGTGTCCTTAGTGTGTGACCCAATAGGTTCTCGTGACGTTGGCAATGCGCCTAAATACTTTAGGCACATAAGCAATGAGCGACATCTAGCAATGCATCATTGCTACCCAAGTAACAAGAAAAGTCGAGATCCGACTAAACCTCCGTGACTATGATAGTGTATGACCTTGTCCTTCTATCCTTGCTATCTAGATTGACCAATGATGCATAGACCATGTCATCCTCGATCAATCCTGTGTTTCTTGATCCCCGAGTAAACTCACTCAAACAAATGAGCTCAATATCTCATATTGACTCATTTGAGCATGACCATGCGTTTTAGTAGTCCTACTCGATTAAGGGGCCCACAGATATCACTACCGTCATATGGGAGGGATAGATCCCATTTATATCACTCACATCCCTATGCATAATTCATTACATACCTAGTGATCGCCTTTATAGTCCACCCTGTTACGGGTGACGTTTGACGATATCAAAGTACATAACTCCTTATGTAGGGAACCATAGTGACTTCAAGTCTAAGGACTATTCATACCAATAGTCACATGAGAAAGTTTATAACACTCATATGACAATATATGAAACTTTCTCATGACGGGTCAATTCAGTACACATTCTCCAATGTATACCCATGTGTCAACTTGATATCATATATCCATGACTTGTGAGCTCAAGTCATTGTTGGGTTCTCCCGGCACAAAAACATAAAAACGCAGCGAAAACAAGAACCCTCGAGCGATCCATGCGAAAGAAAAACTCGTACAAAGTTGATCTACATCTACTTTTAAAGAAGATATACCTTCGGAGCGTGCCCTTTGCTTATCTCGCTCGTCCAAGGTGCGCCGGATCTCTTACACGTTCAAGTGTCCGTGCCTCTATTCGTATCCACACAGACACAATCTCTCAACTTCAGGAGAGCTACCTTAGTTGTGCTAGCAACCTGAGGTAGCTCGCAGAACACCAAGAACCCTACAGTAAGGTTTCAGCCAAAGGAGGAAGATGAGGGAGGGAAGAAGAAAGGGAAGAAGACAAGGGAAGAAGAAGAAGAAGAAGGCCTTATCCAAAGTCACAAACCCTCTTTTATAATCATCCCATGAATATGAAGAGGTTTGTGTCTCTTTGACTTCCTTCATTAATACCAATAAAGAGCACATCTTTTCATGTGACTCTTCATCTTTTCCCATGCAAGAAAAGAATATTTTCTTTTCCCTTCATTAAACACTTTAATGAGTTTTCCTTGTAATCCCGACCGGGCCTCTCGGGCTTCCGACCAGGTCTCCCGAGTGCCGAGCTCCCGACCCAGTCTGCCGAGATCCGACCCAGTATGCCGAGCTATGACTCAGTCTGCTGAGCTCCGATCCAGTCTGCCGAGCTCCGACTCGGTCTGTCGAGCTCCGACTCGGTCTGTCGAGCTCCGACTTGGTCTGTCGAGCTCCGACTTGGTCTGCCGAGCTCCGAGCTCCCGACCCGCGCTCCCGAGTTCCCAACTCGAGCTTCCGAACTGACCTCCCGAGTTCCCAACTCGAATTTCCCGAAGCATCATGTCCTTGTGTGTGACCCAATAGGTTCTCGCGCTGTTGGCAATGCACCTAAACACTTTAGACACATAAGCAATGAGCGGCATCTAGCAATGCATCATTGCTACCCAAGTAACAAGAAAAGTCGAGATCCGACTAAACCTTCGTGACTATGATAATGTATGACCTTGTCCTTCTATTCTCGATATCTAAATTGACCAATGAGGCATAGACCGTGTCATCCTCAATCAATCTTGTGTTTCTTGATCCCCGAGTAGACTCACTCAAACAAATGAGCTCAATATCTCATATTGACTCATTTGAGCATGACCATACGTTTCAGTAGTCCTACTCGATCAAGGGGCCCACAGATATCACTCCCGTCATATGGGAGGGATAGATCCCATCTACATCACTCACATCCCTCCGCATAATTCATTACATACCCAGTGATCGCCTTTATAGTCCACCCTGTTACGGGTGACGTTTGACGATACCAAAGTACATAACTCCTTATGTAGGGAACCGTAGTGACTTCAGGTCTAAGGACTATTCATACCAATAGTCATATGAGAAAGTTTATGACACTCATATGACAATCTATGAAACTTTCTCATAGCGGGTCATTCAGTACACATTCTCCAATGTATACTCATGTGCCAACTTGATATCACATATCCATGACTTGTGAGCTCAAGTCATCAGTTGACCTACATGCTAGTCTCCATGCATCAATATTGTCCCTGAATAATTGATGCTCGACTAGGAATAATTCAGTGTAGTGTTCTCTGTTGGAACCCGGATGGCTAGAGAGGGGGGGGGTGAATATAGCCAGACACAAACTTCTTTCGCTTTAGGTCGCTTTAGGGTTTCTCTGCACTTCACGGTTAGTAGCACGACAGCGGAAACAATAGAAACAGAGTGCAGAAATGCAGGAAACAAAAACAGACGAAACCAACTAGCAAGATCGCTAACAAGGAGGGTTTACAAGGTTCGGGGATAACTTGCCCCTACTCCTTGGCGTGCCCTTAAGGTGGGCGATCCCTTGATCGTCGGCAGATCAAGCCCCGGTTAACACCGGATAGAAAGCAACCTCCTTCTCGATGGAAAAATCTCTCCATAGCATTTCAATCACAGATATAGGTTTAAGCACAATGAAACACAAGAATGATCTTACTTAGCACTTAGCAAAGACAAGAACACAGCAAGCTTCCTCCTGAGCTCCACCCAACGACGATCTCACGCAAGAACCCTTTCCCCGTGTCTTCTCGCTGTTGGACTCGAAGCTCCTTGTTCCTTCCTCCAAGTGCTCAAGCAAGGGATGGTTGCTTCAAGATTGCAGTAGCTTGCTCAAAGTGATGGAACTTCAGAACACGCAAGCAAGTTGTGGAGAACACAAAGTCGCAGCAAGAACTCAAGCAGCAGAAACTCTACACAGCCAACTCTTCTCCGCTCCTTTTGTTCCTCCACTAAGCATCAGGTGATACCATCTCCCTGCAGCCTCCAGCTGCTCACCTGCAACCTCCAGCTACCTCTGAGCTCCTCTGGACTCCCTGAGCCTCCCTCAGACCAGCCCCAGATAGCAGCTCCAGCCAGCGCCAGTGCCCGTTGCAACCTGAGATGGAAAAATAGACAAACCTCCTCCACGGAAAGGTCTCCATTGACTCTCCTTGAGTGTTTGAATCTTTCCCTGTCACCTGCAACTTAATCAGAGTGTTAGCACAACATATCAAGCAGGAAATCATGTATCAGCTGTTAAGCGCAGAAAATCAGATACGTTCAGACGTGATTAGAGCGTCTGATAGTGCATTTTGAATTAAAGTGATCGGTCACCGGACCGATCAGAGAGCCTCCTGATCGGTCACCAGACCGATCAGGCTGGGTCCAGACTGATCAGGCTCTGTCCTGATCGGTCCCCAACGCTCAATTAGAAATCGCGATTTCTTTGGGACTCTCCTGGATCGATCACCAGACCGATCCCAGGTTGTGGATCGATCACCAGACCGATCCACCCCTTTATCGGGCGATTTCTGAGCTTCGCAGTCCAAACCTCCTGATCGGTCACCGGACCGATTAGGGAGCCTCCTGATCGGTCACCAGACCGATCAGGTCATGACCAGACAGATCAGGCTCCGTCCTGATCGATCATAGAGAGGAACCCGCGACGCTAGATCGTTCTCCAGAACGATCTGCATAGTGATCCTGATCGGTCACCAGACCGATCAGGAGCAGATCAGCAAGGGAACTCAACCTCACTGTTTGCTCCCTGATCGGTCACCAGACCGGTCAGGAGCCAAGCAATGGGTGAAACGCATACTCCCTGATCGGTCACTAGACCGATCAGTCATCGCTGGATCGATCACCAGACCGATCCACGAAGGAGCACCGTGCCAACTCCCTGATCGGTCACCAGACCGATCCAGGGGCTCCAACCTAGCCCTCCAAGCTAGGGTTTCATCCACCTTAGCCCTCCAAGCTAAGGATTTTTCACCTAACCCTCCAAGTTGGGAATTTGCACCTAACCCTTCAAGTTATGACTTTTCACCTAGCCCTCCAAGCTAGGACTTTTCACCCAACTCTTCCGGATTAGGACTTTTCCAAACCTAGCCCTCCAAGCTAGGATTTTCCAATACCTAGCCCTCCAAGCTAGGATTTCCCATACCCTGCCTGATCCCCGATCAGGACTTAATCATAATCATCAACCTAAACTAAAATTGGTGTCAACACCAAAACAACAATCAGGGTCAGACTGCATCAACAATCTCCCCCTTTTTGTTGTTTGACAATCCGATTTTGAGTTTAGGGATTCTCAATCAATTTCTCAACTTTCAGAATCATAGGGGAATCAAGATTTTCCCCCTACAATATAATCATCCTAAACTTAACCAACCAACACTCTCCCCCTTTGTCGAACACCGAAAAGGGTCTAGAGGGGCTGTTAAGTTTAACCATACTCCCCCTCAATCCTAGGGGTATCCCAAAACAATAAAGATTTAGTTGATTTTGATAAACATATGAACACATATGACAAAAATAGGTCATGGCAAAGCAAACATATGTATCATACGAACATGACATTGTAAGCATAATCATGACAATGTAGAATGAGACAAATTGTTCGATGCAAGTAAATTCAGTAAAGTTAATATCATGCCATAACAGACAAAAATCAAGCCGGACACATCCGTCAAATAGTCAGAATTTATCAAACATGATCATAGAGCAGTCAATCGTCAACTGGATCATCGTCTGAATCATCAATGTATATGATATCTCCTGGTGAAATGCCACTGGGGGACACACCATCCGGAAATATATGATGATACCACTCCTCATACCATGTGTCCTGTAGTGAGCTGACCTCAGAGATGTTGGATGCTAGAGCATCTAGACGGCGATCGAAAGACTGAAACTCTGAGCGGACCTCTTGTCGCCAGAGCTCGGAGATATGCAACTCGCGCTCCAGCATCCGCTCTAGCTTCGCAACTTGCCAGCGGAGGTCAAGAGCCCACTCATCGTAATCTGCTGTAACAGCGGGCCACTCTTGGGTATGGTCTGCTACTGATAATTCCCCCACACGTCCACGACCCTTCCACCGTAGCCCCTGCGGCCCGACAACAATGCTGGATTGAGCGAGCATGCGACGATCCAAGCGGCAGTCCTGTCGAACCATGGGCACAATGCGGCCCATCGATACCTACGGACTCCAGCCAAGCCGTAATGATTGTTGAAAACGGATGGCTAGAGAGGGGGGGGGGTGAATATAGCCAATCACTAAAATTTGCTCTCTTAAGTTTTCTGCGTGATCAGGTTAGTAGCAGCAGAAGCAAACAGCACAAACATAACAATACAAAGAAAGAAAGCAAACCAAATCGCTAAGACGGAGATGTACAAGGTTCGGGGATAACTTGCCCCTATTCCTTGGCGTGCCCGTGAGATGGGCGATCCCTTGATCGTCGGCAGATCAAGCCCCGGTGAACCCGGATAAGATAGAGCCTCCTTCTCGGTGGAGAAACCTCTCCACAGATCTCACGGATGATGGAACTTGAGTACAGGAGATCACACAAGAAGGAACACTCACAAAGCTCTCACAGGAATGCAACAAGATCGTTCAAGCATAAAGCAACAGAGAGCACGAACACAGCCCAGCCAAACTTCCCAAGTTTCTGTCTTGTTCTCCCGTTCCTCTGCTTCCAGCTTCGTCACTTAAGCTCCCTTTCACCATCGCAAGATTCATCAGCATCCACTGAGCCAGCCTGAACCCACTGACTGTTGGGAACGAGATGGCTATAGAGGGGGGGGGGGGTGAATATAGACAATCGCTTGCCCCTTGAAAACTAATCACGATTTCTGCAACTCAAATATCAGTAGCACAGCGGAAAGAATGGAAAAACAGAGTATGCAGAAAACAAATGATTGCAAAGCACACACAACTAGCAAGATCGCTAACAAGGAAGGTTTACAAGGTTCGGGGATAACTTGCCCCTACTCTTTGGCGTGCCCTTGAGGTGGGCGATCCCTTGATCGTCGGCAGATCAAGCCCCGGTTAACACCGGATATGAAGCAACCTCCTTCTCGGTGGAGAAACCTCTCCACAGTGTGTTTTAAACAATGATATATAATGAGCACAGTGAAACAACAATAAGAAAGATCTTACTCAAACACTTAGCAAGGATTAAACACAGCAAGCTCTCGAGCTCCACCCAGTGGCGATCTCACGCAGACCCCTGTCTGCTTCGTGTCTTCCCACTGTCGGACTCCCAGCTCCTTGTTTTCTCCTTCAAGCGCTCAAGTATGATGAATGCTTCTCAATAGCTTGCTTAGAATGGATGAAGAACTCAAGAACAGCAAGCTTCTCGCAGCAGAACGCAAGAACACACAGGTTTTCAAAAACTGAATCTCATACTGGAACCAACTCTCGCGTTTCTTTTTGTTTCTCCGCCAAGCGACGGGTGACACCATCTCTGTAGCTCCCAGCTACTCCTCTGCCAACGCCAGCCTCTACTGAGCTATCTCTGGACTCACTGAGCTCCTCAGTCGAGCTCCAGTCCGCAGCTCGCCGTTGCAACCTGAGATGGGAAAAGGGACAAACCTGCTCCAAGGAAAGCACTCTCTGACTTCTCCTTGAGTGTTTGAATCCTCCCCTGTCACCTGAAACTCAATCAGAGCATTAGAGCAGAAGATCACAAAGCATATCACATACATCAGCAAATCGGATACGATCAGACGCTCTGACGACGTCTGACAGTGAAATTTGAATTAAAGTGATCGGTCACCGGACCGATCCAGGGTGCGTGGATCGATCACCAGACCGATCCACTGCTTTGCTGGGATTCCCAGCTCTCGCAGCAATACACGCCTGATCGGTCACCAGACCGATCAGGGTTGATCCTGATCGGTCACCAGACCGATCAGATTGGATCCTGATCGGTCACTCAGACCGATCAAAGCAGATGAACAGTTACTTTTTAATCAAACCCAAGATTCCTGATCGGTCACCGGACCGATCCAAGGCTCTGATCAGCACGGGAACTCACTCACTGTTTGCTCCCTGATCGGTCGCCAGACCGATCAGGAGCAAGACAGCAAGGAAGCAGCCTGCTCCCTGATCGGTCTCCGGATCGATCAGGAGCCACACAGTAGATTCCCAATCTCACTGTGCGCTCCCTGATCGGTCACCAGTCCGATCAGACATAGCTGGATCGGTCACCAGACCGATCCACTAAGGAGCAGCGTGCCAACAGTCCCTGATCGGTCACCAGACCGATCCAGTGACTCTACCCAGCCCTCCAAGCTAGGGATTCATCCACCTTAGCCCTCCAAGCTAAGGATTTTTCCATCTAACTCTCCAAGTTGGGAATTTGCACCTAACCCTCCAAGTTAGGACTTTTCACCTAGCCCTCCAAGCTAGGACTTTTCGCCTAGCCCTCCAAGCTAGGACTTTTCACCCAACTCTTCCGAGTTAGAACATCATCCAACCTAGCCTTCCAAGCTAGGCACCTGACCCTCCAAGCCAGGACTTTTTCACCTAATTCTCCAGGATGGGAATTTGCACCTAACCCTCCAAGTTAGGACTTTTCACCTAGCCCTCCAAGCTAGGACTTTTCACCCAACCCTTCCGAATTAGGACTTTTCCAACACCTAACCTCCCAGGTTAGGATTTTCAACGCCTAGCCCTCCAAGCTAGGATTTTCCACACCTAACCTCCCAGGTTAGGATTTTCCAACATCATGCCTAATCCTCGATTAGGACTTAATCATAATCATCACAATCATCACACCTAACCTCCCAGGTTAGGGTTTTCCATATCATGCCTAATCCTCGATCAGGACTTAATCATAATAGTCATCCTCCTAAACTAAAATCGCTGTCAACACCAAAACAACAATCAGGGCCAGACTGCATCAACAATCTCCCCCTTTTTGTTGTTTGACAACCCGATTTTAAGTTTAGGGATTCTCAATCAATTTTCCAACATTATGAATCATAGGGGAATCCAGATCCTCCCCCTACAATATGGTCATTCTAAACTTAACCAATCACACTCTCTCCCCCTTTGTCGAACACCGAAAAGGGTAAGAGGGACTGTTAAGATAAACTCCCCCTCAAACCTAGAGGGTTCCAACTCAAAAATGTGATAATTTGTGGATTAATCATACAAACACATGTGAAAAGATTAAGGTAAGACAAAGCAGTCACATGTACCATATGAGTATGAAATATAGACTCCCAAAGCAGGCCATAATATCCATGAGGATCAACTAGACATGGCAATGTAAGCATGAACATGGCAATCGAATAATCATGCATATAATAGATATACAAACAGCATAGCATCAACAATAGCAGAGTAAGCATGGCAGATAAAATATATGGGTCAAAGCATGAAAACATCCAAGCAAGTAGCAAAATATGTGTGACTCAAGGTCACAACAACAAAGTCAGAAGGCATATAGCCAAAAGTCATACAACGTCACTCGATAACAACATCGTCATCAGAATCATCAATACATATGATATCCCCAGGTAAAGGGCCACTGGGGGATACATCATCAGGAAATGTGTGATGATACCACTCTTCATACCATCGGTCATGGAACGAGTCCATCTCCGAGACCTCAGATACTAGAGCATCTAGACGGCGATCGAAGGACTGAAACTCGGAGCTGACTTCCTGTCGCCAGAGCTCGGAAACATGTAGTTCGTGCCGCAGCATCCGCTCTATCTCCGCAACCTGCCAGCACAGGTCAGGAGCCTGCTCATCGTAATCATCAGTAGAGTGCTCTCTGCCAAGGACCGCTTTTGGTAACTCTCCCATGGGTCTCCGATCCTTCCACTGCAGCCCCCGTGATCCCACAACCACGCCAGACTGAGCCAACATGCGTTTATCCAGACGACAATGCTGTCGTACCATAGGCACAATGTGACCCTGTGAAATATCGATGCCTACCGCCTCCAGCCAGGCAGTGATGATGTGACCGAATGGCATATAGATCAACTGGGATAACGACAAACTGTGGGCGATGATAGAGAAATAGACTGAAGCCACTGGGTCAAAATCTAGCTGCTGATGCATCCCATAGAGCATCAAACAGTGGAATGGGTGGATCTCATCAAGATGTTCTGAGGTAGTTGGAAGAAGACAATTTGCGATATTTTGAAACAGAATATAATCGATGGGAGATAGATGATGAGCAGGGAATGTGGGAAAGTTATAGATATCCGCACCAAAACCCCGTGGCCTGGGGTGGCCTAGAAAATGTTCATATATGGAGTCCGGAGTGATTCCAGTAAAAGGAGCAGGAAGAGGAACAGGATGAAATGGATAAAGTGAGAAGTCATTCTTAGAGTGACGACAACCCAAAAACCTAGTGAAGGATGATAGGGTAAAGTCAAGATCGACACCGGTGACACGAGTTCGCCATCCCGTGCCCTCCCCACTGGCCAGATTGTTGTAGAATTCAGAGATCAAGTCAACATTGATCGGCCTTTCTAAGAAAAGGATGTTTTGAAGCCCATAGTACTCAATGATCCCTTTTATCGTAGGGCAATGTTCATAAACGAAGGTTCGGTCCACTGATCGACATGGTATTAGTTCGAAGTTGTGCCAATGAAAGTCTAGAGCATAGAGAATGTTCGGAAATCTAGGATGCGGGGGTGATGGAGGCCTTAGAGGAGGTGTAGATGATGAGGAAGTCTTCCCTCTTGAACTACCCTCCGCTACCTCCTTTCCCTTAGATGACTTTCTAATAGGATTTGAATTGATCATGACACAGAGATTGAATCATACAAGAGTTGATCATAGGATGAGACCCAATCAAAAGATAGATAAGAAATTTTTGGTCATAAGATGAGGAAGAGGGTCACGGCAAAAAATAGGTCACGACACAGACACACGGAACGAGAGATCACAGCAGGAACAAGAACAAAAATACGATTAGCTTCACAAATATATATTTCATGATCTCTTGGAAACGGGAAATGAAGCCAAACACTTACTTTGGTGCCATTGATACTCGTTTGGAAGACTTCGACAGAGAGAACGCGCGTGAAGGAAGAGCCTTCAAGCTGGAGAAAATCGCCCGCAGAGGAGATTCAAGCCTTCAAGCTGAATGAAGCCAAACACCCCTTTTTGTTGTTTGACAACCCGATTTAAGTTTAGGTATCAATCAATTGAAGTCCGTTCAATTCTCATAAGGGAATCATGATCCTCCCCCTATAATAACCATAAACTTAATCAGTCATTTTCTCCCCCTTTGTCAAACATCGAAAAGGGTATGGTTATTAAGTTTAAACATCAAACTCCCCCTCAACCAAGGGTCTCCCCCCAAAATAATCAAAGGATAATTTTTGAATTACATATGAAAGACATATATCATAAATGTATCATGGCAACAATGTATACGCATCATATGACAACAATTATCGCAGTTCCATCAGACTGATGATCGATACAGAAAAATTTCTGATTTATCTATGAACGATCAATTTTCAGAAAAATTTCTGTAATTCTGATTCGTACAAGATCGGACTGCATTAACACTTGGACTTCCATGTGAAGACATATACAGACGTATATCATGGTCAAATGCGTATATGCTTCATAGGACGAGTAAGGAATGCAACTGTATCTGAAACATAGTCCTGATTGGTCTCCGTGACCAACCAGGTCTGTTGATTACGTGATACAGAAGGATATCTGATTAGTCTGGGGAGCGATCAGATTTCAGAAAAATTTCGGAAACTCTGATACGTTCCTGATCAGATTGCATTAACAATTTGCATCCCATAACAGGAGAGAGGACTCTATTGATATTCGTCATTTCAGAAAAATTTCTGAAACACGACATTAAGAACAAGAGTCAGGACTCAACAAACCCTTTATTATGAATTTGAACATTCCAACATAGGTTTGTATCAAATCACTATTAAGTACCAGGTTTGTATCACTTGAACAATTTTGTGCTCCCTTAGTACCAGGTTTGTACCAATGGGTGATCAAATATGTTTCAATTGTAAACGGATTGTATCATATTTTTTTGTAGTATGATCATTAAACTGATACAATTCGACGAGAGGAGATCGGACTGAGGAGTTTTGACCCAATCATGGAACTTACTGATCAGTGTTGATCTGATCGGTTACCAGACCGATCAGAGGGATCCCTGATCGGACGGTGGACCGATCAGGTTCAGCACAGAATGTTTTCTGAGTTCCAGATTTCAGAAATCGATTTCAGAAACTCTGAAATCAAGTTTGTTTCAGTTCTTAGCCGTTCCCAAACCCTAACTCAATTGGTTTTAATTTGTTTGATTTTAAAGAAGGGTTTCCCTTATTACAAATAAACAACATGGTTTATGTCCCTTAACTAAATCAAGATTCATCAAGGCATGATCAGTTTTTGCTAAACATGAACTTGAATATCAGTCAAGTGGAAAAACAAGCAAGTCATGGAACTTAAAACATCATAAACTATGTGATCATGCTGTTCTTAACCAAAATTAGGTTTGTGTCAATCCTAAAACATGCTTATGTCACATTATGATTAAAGAATGATCAAATTCCCAAAACATGCTTGTATCAACTTATGATCAATTCAAGCCATGTGTTCATCTTGTTCTTAACCATTCATTCGTGTTCTATAACTCATACAAGAGAACCATGGCATACTTGATCATGTTTACCAAATAAAACACCTTAAGCTTGAGATAAGACATATCATAAACCATAAATTACAGGAAAAACATAAATTGAAACAATAAAGCCAATTGTCCTAAGCAATTCATGACAAGGGCAAGCTATGTGTTTCTTTAAACCAATCATGTGAATTTGAGGGAATGGTAACCACATTCCTAACTGGGAATGGCTATATGTTTGGAGCACCAATTTATCAACAACCTATGTTGATAGATGCTCCCCCTCAAACCATGCTATACAATTCGAAAAATAGAGGTTTTAGGTACCCAAATTTTGGGACCTAATGCATCTCTAATGAAAGACTTTGGCACCCATGCCTTAGTCATTTTCTTCCTAACCTTTTGAACCCTAGAATTATGTTGTGATCTAAATTGGGTTCTTGACATTAATGATACAAAGGTTGGTTCTTTAGGTCGGTAACCTATACTGGCCTTGTTATAAACCGCTCTTTGTGAATTTAGTATCATATCTAATGTTTTAGAGCTAGTTGAAAACTTCTCAAGAATATTCTTGAGGTTTTCAATTTCGCTCTTCAAATCCTTATTTTCATTCTCAAGATTTTTAACACGCAAGTCATTAATATCCTCATCCTGAGAGGATTTTAATTCTTCTATTTCTAATTTTAAGGATTTAACTTGGTTCTTTGATTTCTTTAACAACTTAGCTAAACATGCTATTGTCCGATAACACTTATCCAACTCCGGAGAGATTACCTCTTCATCATCCGAAGATGATGAAGGCGCGGTTGAGGAGCTTCTTGATTCGTTGTCACTTTCTGTTGGATCGAGAGAACCGATACAGGGGGGGGGTGAATATCGGTAAATTTTCGGATTTACGTAAAGAGCAATTGCACAGCGGAAGTTAAAAACACACAACGCAAACACGGGAGGTTTTACTTGGTTCGGAGCCTGTGTCGACTCCTACTCCAAGGCCCACGGTCGTTGACCGTTTACTTTGGGCAATTCTATATAGGCGCAAAACAGTTTACAATAATTTGATTAAAAAGAATTAAGTGCAGTAAACAAAACACGCTCTTCTTTACCGACGTCCGAAGTAGATCGAATTTCTCGGAGCAGCAGGACGTCGTCGGCTCGTGTTGGAAGGTTTCCGGAGCAAGTCGCGAGAGCAGAAGAGCTTTGAGGCGTTGAATGGAAGTGATGTTTCAAGGCTTGGGCGTTGGGTGCTATTTATAGCACCTAGGGGCGCCCTGGACGTCGGGGGCGCCCTGCCACGTGTCAGCCGATCCGGATTTAGCTCGGTCAATAGTTATCCCATCCGAATAGGGATAAGTTTGACTCTGGGGGCGCCCTGGTCGCAGAGGGCGCCTTGGCTGACTTCTTCCGCGCAGAAATCTCGGCTGTGGATAAAGATGAAGCTTCGCAGACCTGGGCCCAAGGCGCCTTGGATGCTGAGGGCGCCCTGGCTGCTGAGGGCGCCCTGGCTGCTGAGAGCGCCCTGGCTGCTGAGGGCGCCCTGCCCAGTAAGTAGCCGAAGCCCTTTTTGCTTCACTTGGTTCTGGTTCACCTTGGGGGCGCCCTGGACACTCAGGGCGCCCTGCTCAGCTTCTGCCTCACTCCTTTGAGGCTCTCTGAGTTGCAGACACACGTTCCTTCGGTCCTGCATCCAGGGTTAGTCCAAAACACAATACAACAATTAATTATTAGTTTATACAGCCTTAGTTATCTTGGTTCTGACTTTGGTCTCCAAAATGGAGCCCTAGGTCGAACCGACGCCTACTGTTCCCTCGACGGAGAACGCGTCCTCACCTACTCCTCTCGGGAGAGTTTACCTGATGCCAACCGCTCCTTTGGTTGGACTTTTGCCTGACGGTCCTTTGCCAGGTCTTGGATGCCGAGCTGTCCTTCACCCGGTGCCTAGCATTCCTTCGCTAGGGCTTCAGTCCCAAGTTGTCCTTCGCCTGGCGCCTAGCAGTCCTTCGCTAGGTCTTGGATGCTGGCAGTCCTTCGCCAGTTGCCTAGCAGTCCTTCGCTAGGGCTTGGTTGCTGGCAGTCCTTCGCCAGGTGCCTAGTAGTCCTTCGCTAGGGCTTGGTTGCTGGCAGTCCTTCGCCAGGTGCCTAGCAGTCCTTTGCTAGGGCTTGGATACTGGCAGTCCTTCGCTAGGTGCCTAGCAGTCCTTCGCTAGGGCTTTGATACTGGCAGTCCTTCGCTAGGTGCCTAGCAGTCCTTCGCTAGGGCTTTTTCTGCACACTCAGTGAACAACGTTAGATCACAAATAAACTTAACTTTGAATCCTTTGCCAATATCAAAACCAGGTTCGATATGGTGCTTCCTGCACCAACAATCTCCCCCTTTTTGATTATGGCAACACAATTCAAAGTTAAGTAAAAAAACTTTATAACTGTTTAAGAACATAATGTAAAAATGAAGTATAGCAATTTTACACAATTCAATGTTAAGTAAAAAACTTTATAACATTTACTAACACAAGGTAAGAGTTAAAAAAAACACTTTTATTTTTCATAAAAAACCTTTATTTCTTATACTCCCCCTAAAACCCTGAGTACTTGTGTTATAATACTTAACTTTGACCTTTCCTCCCCCTTTGACATATATCAAAAATAAACATGGGTGAACAAGGTATCTAATAGGGAGGTTTGAGTTTTACCAAAATAAATTTAAGTAAAGGAGTTCAAAAGCATAGTTTTCAAAAGAAACTTTAAGTAATGGATTTCATAATTTTCAAAGTAATGGATGTTTTGAAAATACATGAAGCTCCCCCTTAATGTGATAACTCTTCTACTTATATTTTAGAAAAAGCTTGCAAAAACTTGTAACATAGTTTTCAAGAAAAACTTAACCGTAACTTACTTAGCCAACATTTTGAAAACAAGTTTTCCTTAAAAAGTTT
The DNA here is from genome assembly GCA_024364735.1 of Boesenbergia rotunda. NCBI lineage: Eukaryota > Viridiplantae > Streptophyta > Magnoliopsida > Zingiberales > Zingiberaceae > Boesenbergia > Boesenbergia rotunda. The sequence goes on along the minus strand of JAGFNQ010006528.1, from coordinate 55,651 downwards.
CAACTTTTGCACTCATAGAGAATTTTTCTTAGTACATATTTTGTGCATTAAAAATCATTTTTACTTGGAAAACCTTTAAATAGACAAGTTTTTGCTGAAACATAGATCTGTTTACTAAGAAAACCTTACTTAGAAACATTTGTCAAAAATTTTCAAAGGTTTAGCTCAGACAAACTTTGTTTACTAAGATATATTTTCAAAAATAACTGCACTTCGTGCTTTAGAGGTTTTGAAAGTACTTTGAAGATACTTAGACCAATTTTAAAGCACTTAAAAATACTTAGTGAAAACAAGATAAAATTTAAAATTTTCTCTCTCCTGGCCATATATCAATAAGGAACTTTTTGAAAGAAGATTTAAAAAAAATTATTTATCAGAGCCTATGAGTTTTGAGAACATAAAAATACTTAGCATAATTCTTGAAGGTATAGCAACAACTTTAAACTACATTAACAAAACTCCACTTAAAAAATATTTTATATTTGTAGGCAAGTCTTTTAGAAACTTCATGTACTTAGAACACTATTGCCTTTACAAGTATTAGTACTTTTCAAAACATTATACTTTGAAAAATAGAAGTACTTTTGAAGATTATGCAAAAAAAATTAATATTTTGAATACTTGACTTGATTTCTTTTCCAGTCTGACACAATCCTAGGAATCCTTGTTAACTACAAGGACATTTTCCTAAGTGTCCTAAAAATTTTTCAACCCAAGTAAATATTATTTAAAAAATGATTTCAGAAATAATTTTATAAGCCACAAAACATTTTAAAATAATATTATTTTGTAAAACAACTGTTTTCGACACAATTTTGAAAATATAGTGTATGAAAACATATTATTTAGAAATGTTTAATAACTCTTTTAATTTGACCTCCCCCTAAACTTGATACAGTCCTTGGAAGCTTGTTGACCACAAGTGTTCTTCCTCTGAGTTCTTAGGGTTCAGTTCATATCAAAAGAATTATTTAATAATTTCAAAGATAAATGCCAAGGAAAATATTTGTTAGAAATAATTTCTTTTGGTTTAGACTCCCCCTAAATTTGACACATCCTAGGAGTCCTTGTAGATCATTAAGTAGACCTTCCTTTGTGTCTTTAGGGTTTACTAAAATCAAAAGAGTAGTTTTGAATACTAGCATGGTAATATAATTTTTAGTAAATTCAATTTGAGCAGAAACCCTGTTTTCGAAAAATATTTTGAAATAATAATGGTTTTTGTAAAGCACAATTTAAAAAAAATATAGTGATTATTGGAAAACATAGTGTTTTAAAACTTTTTTTTTTAATTTGATCTCCCCTTAGATTTGACACAGTTTGGCTTTTATCTAAGTTCCTTAAGGGATTTCAGTGTTGAGCAAGTTTGACTATGTTGACTAGGGTTCACTAGGGTTGACTATTTTGACCAAGTTTGACCAATTAATGACTAAAACAAAACAAGCCCTAGATTATATTTAAAACAAGTCTATTGAGATATTTAACATGAAATTTAAAAAAATGTTAGAATTGAAAGAGTGGGGTACCGTAAACCGAAAAAAAAGGATAATTTTGAATAACTTTTGAAAACATTTTTTTTATTTACAAAGATAGTGAATTATGCTTATAAGTCCTAGATGTCTCACCCAGTTCTACATGACCAAGCATGTTAACCTTATGGGTTTTGTGAGACAAATATTTTAATTTTGAAAAGTTAGATTAATTCAAAAAATAATTAGTTTTAATCTATACTTAACTGAAAATTGTGTTAGATTTGAATTTGACAAAAAGTAATTTGAATTTGAAATTCAAAAATTGGCTTCCAGGTCTTGGCGAGGCACAAGGCCTTCTTTGGCCGTAGCCTTATGGGATCATCCACCCTTTCCTTGACAAAGCCTTTTAATGAAATTTCATTTTCAAAATTATTCTTTAAAAAATTTCTGGTCTAACTAGTTTGGGTCTTGGATCGGTAGCTTCGGCTAGTTTCACCAGTCTAAAGAGATCAAGTAAACTTGATCTTATTAGAATTGGTTTCCCTAACGTACTATCATCTCACCTCCACCCAATACTATGTTGTCAAGTTTCAGTTAAGTTTGTTCAGTCCTTATACTAACCATTCCTAATTTTAAGCAAAAAAAAAACTGAAATAAAAAGAAACACATAATTAAAACAAACAATTGTCTAGGTAAGGTCACAATTGGAGTAATACTCTGGATTTTCGAAATCAGCAAGATTATGAATTAAATTTTCTAACTTATTAACCTTATGTTTTAGGGTTTCATTTTCTTGTTTCAATGTTCTGAAATTTACTTTAATTAAGTTACATGAATCAATCACATTATTCAAGGTAAATAACGGATTTTCAAACACTGTAAATTTACCTTTGTTGATTGTTTGTACGACATTCTTGGTAGCTCTTTTATTTATGCATTCACTTTTGTAATGCCCGAACTCCTGGCACTTGAAGCATTGAATGCGACTTTTGTTCTTTCGTGCTTTTGGAACTGATTCCTTTGTCACCGTCGGTGGTGACAAAAATATGTATTTACCAAAAGGCGCACCCAAAAATGGAAACATTTCAGGCCCAACGTGGGCGGCTGAAATGTTCTTTTAGTTTTTATTTAATAAAAATATTTTAATTAATTTTAATATTTTTTTGTTTTGAGAAAGGTTCCATAATATTATTATCAAAATATAAAGGAACATCTTTTTGAGAAAGGTACGTACGTCCATCTCGAAATTCGTTACTGACAAAGAGAAAGAGAAAGGGAAAGAGAATTGCATGCAGTACTTGATTGACAGTAGGGGTATAAGAGGAAGTTTACTAAAATATGTGCGTCCTTTGGTAACATTGAAACCATGGGACGCCTTTTGGTAAATACCCATTTTTGGGTGCGCCTTTTGGTAAATTACCGTTTGTATTTTGTCTTTCCACTGCGCACTCAAGTTTCCAAAAAATTTTAAAATGTGAAAAAAAAGTTTTAAAAATGAGATTCACCTCCCCCCTTCTCTAGTTCATTTCGATCTTACAATTAGTATCGAAGCGAGATCGCTTTGAATTGGTGCAACCACCATTCGATCAAAATTTTTTCTTACGTGTTTTTTTTTGTTTCAATTTTCAAAATTGGTGCAAATCACCTCTTTTGACAAATCTTTTATTTTTTTCTCGAAATTGGTACAACACCACTTGAATTATTTTTTTACATTAATTCATTTTTTCCACATTACTAATCCAAGATCTAATCTTTGCAACCTTTTCTTTCGATTTTTTTTACATGACTTTTTCAACTAAATGGCCCAAAATGAAGGATACAACACAACTCACCCCCCACTCTTCAATGGAGATGACTTTCCATATTGGAAAAGGAGAATGGAGTTCGCCACACACGTAGCCAACTCAGTCACGAAACACTTTTGCTGCTTCTTTTCGCTGTATGTATCATTTATCAAAAAGAAATTAAACAAATCTTACTCATAAAGTTGGACAAGATAGAATAGAATCTTGTGGCTTACTACTTTTGCTAAAGTGTGTTAACTATTATTGCAATTTGAAAGAGGATTTATGTTTAATTGCTCAGAAATTTTTGTTTCTAGCATTCCAATATGTTAACTTTACTTTTTAATTTGCTCATCCATCGTTTCTAACTTTGTTTTCTATTACATTACTAGTCGATTGCATATGTCACAGCTAGAAACTACTCCCTATAAATCAAACAAGCTAACATTATCACCAAGCATACGTACTCAACCAAATCTATCCAATCTAATGATTTGAGTAAATATATCATTTTGACTCACTTGATCATTACAATCTTCTAAAAGTTGATTTGTTAATTCTTTCATTACAGCCTTTATCAATATAAGACATGTTAATACTTATTTAATACATAATAACTATTGTGCCATCAAAAAATTGAACATTTTTTCAAAACACATGATCCCTATTTAAAATTTTCCGGTGACTCATATAGCAGTATTTTTCATCATTTTTTAATCATTGCGAATGTATAAATTTGTGACATACTAAGAATATAAGTTATCCTTTAGTGGTGGCAAAAGGCGATTCGCTCGCCCTCGGCGCCCCTGCCAACCCGTCCCAAGACCAATATGGAGGAGGTAAATCACAAGGACTACTAGTCTGGATACTGTGGCTAGCACGTGAGGGGGCGCAAGTTATCCTGTAGTGTTCCATCTTGATAATGTTGCATATTTAGGGAAATGCGGCATACAATTGAAAATTCTATTTAGTTGATTATGTTTGCACTTCTGTCTCCCACAAATCCTTCACATTTGCAATAAAAGATTGCAAGTAGATGTCGATATTATTTCCTAAACCAAATGGACCGGGTATCAATAGTGACAACATAAAATATAATTATTTCATACACAGGTGGAAGATTATATGACATTAAAATGACCGACCACCTACTTATGTGTCACACTCATATTTTTGAATGGATTAAATTTATCTAATACTAAACCAAGCCTTAAGTTCCTAGAATCCTTTGCAAATTCTAGGTACTTATGATTTACCAAGTTGGAGAGCTCACTGAATGTCGGATGTAACCATCCTTTGTATGACATTTAAAATGTCATCTCATATGGGATGTTTTTTGGATGACATGATCAAAAATTATAATCTAAGCTTTATTTTTAAAAAATACCATAAAATTTGACGTGCAATTTTTCTTTTTTCACCGATAGAATCATTTTTAGTTGTTTCCTATCTAGAGTCACTACATTTGCATTGAATTTTTTTGTTGTCCAACCTCTAATACAAAGTACAATTATTAGAACGAGTAACAATCTTTTCATAATCAATTTCTCTATTTCATAGTGTGACTTCAACAAATCATCCATTGCATTAGAAAATACTTCTCTCAACAAATCGAAAAGCATATCAAAAATTTTATTATTAATTTTGTCTAGACACTTTAAGTAAAACATCCTGAAAATTTTGAAAATTTTCAAAATATAAATTTTGAAAATTTTTTACATCCTGAAAATATTTTTTTTATCAATCATCAATCAATATATAAAATTTCTCAACCTCTCCAATTGAAATCTTCTTATCATTTTTAAATTATGATATACTAATTATAAAATCAGTGTGCTTTGGGAATTGGGATCCCAAATACTTGATAAACTAAATCTTACATATTATTTATATCTTTTTGAGATGGAAGAAATAGAATTTATATATGTTATATCTCCATGAACTATCCGTCAGTATAACCTTAAATAAGTCCATCAACCATCAAACAAGCATAAACAACTTCTCTAGAAATAAATATATCAATCTTACATCGTACACAATGACATAAAATCATTCTATTTATATTTGCATTAGAAAATGTAAAACCTGAGAAACTTTCAAATTCATTTTTATACTCCATTTATCTTAATAAAAACATCTTATTCTTATCCATAATAATTTTACAAAACACACTTATTAAAATAAGTTTAACATTACGATAGATTGTCATCTAGAAATTCAATTACTAATTAAGCCTAAAACGAATTCTACATAGATTACTATGAAACAACATCCTCAAATTTTAACTCAGTGGAACCCAAGATTATTCAAAGATGTATCAAAAGTGTAAGAATATTACCACAAACAATTCATTCCCACAAACATGTCAAAAGCGTCATATTACCACAATCAATCCATCAATTTCCAAAAGAATTTAGGATAGAGTATTCAAACAAGAAAAGGAAAAAAGAAAAAGAAGAAGCAAAACAAGGAATGTATCGGCACCGAGCATGTTAATATTATTAAACTGAATAGTCTCAACTCCCAAATCTAAGGAAGAGTAAAACTCTAGCATACAAAAAGAGAGGGCAGATATTTAGATGTGATTGAGAACAGCTTATAATTCTATGGCTTAACACGAAAAGGTGTTCAAATGGAAACTGGTTGATGCATGATTCGTACCTATATGTACCCATATGTTGTACTATGGATGTATCAAATATAATTAATGTATTGAACCTCTCTGTCTCATAAGAGATGTATCGATAGATTGATAATCCTAAAATTCACTATTATTGCTTAGGGTTTTTATATGAAAATGAGGGATTTGGATTGAGTGCTAAGACTACACAATGAAATAGCAATATATATATATATATAATGAACTCTAACTCTAATAAATGAAAAACAATACAATTAATAAAAAACCTAATTTAATCTAAACTATGATAGCAAAGGAATTGAAAGAAACATGAAATAAGCATTAAAGAAATCTAGACTAATCTAATTTAACTGCATTCAAATAAAAAAAAAACTTAAATCAATTGAAAGAGACAAGACAAGCAAGAATTAAACAAAATAAATTGTGTGGATTTAAACCTAACTATTGGAAGAAGCATTTTATCGAACAACTTACGAGCATGAATCAAAATAATATGAGTGCATGCAATTCTAAAACATGAGAGATCAAATTTGATACAAGCATCAACAAACAAAGTAGACAATCCACAAGCAACACATAACAACTCAAATACATGAAACAACCTAACACAAAGAAATCAACCAAGTGATGAATGGAGCTTCTCCGTCGATGATTGCGGAGGAGATCGGACCTTCCTCTTCTAACTCGAGGAGGAAGGGGGCTGCTGGATGAGGATGGGAATGCGGAGGACGAATTCTCCTCTTCTAACCCGAAGAGGAGTGCTGCCGGAGCTCGGATGGAATGGAGGGCTCTCCTCTTCTAAACCGAAGAGGAGAGGTGGACGTGGGATCGCCGGAAGGTGAAAGGGGCTCCTCTTTTAACACGAAGGGGAGACCCTTTGCTCTCTTCCCTTCTAACCCTTAGGGGGGAGGTGGTCGGGATGGCCGGCGGCGTGATGCTTGGTGTTGGTGGCTGCGGTGGAGAAAGAGATGAGGGTGAGGGAGAATAAGCGGATGAAGATGGTTAGATGAGGATGGGGGTGAGGGCCGGAGAAGAGAAGTGTGGATGGAAGAACCTCTCCCAATCGGCAGAGGTGAGTAGAAGGAGAAGGTGAGGGTGGAGAGTGGTCGGCAGGCCGGCGGCGGTGAAGGAGAGGAGATGGCCGCCGGCCGTTCGGTATCGCCGATGGCAGAGATGGAAGGAGGCGTCGTCGGTTTGGAGGCGCAACGAGTTGCGTGAGGGAGAAACGTTTACAAAATTAGGGATTTATCCTCAACCCTTGGATGGCTCTTGGATTTGAATCAACGGACCGGATTTGAGGATGACGTAAAGAACCATTAGGCTTGAGTGGATCCGGGTTTTGGGTTGGTGGAAGAAGATTCAAATCCATTAGGAGATGTGGATCCATTTGGGAGTGAAATGGGACTTAGAGATTGAGTTGGGCTTTCCTCTGTTTTATCCCAATTGAAAAATGATGAATCAACAGGTGACAAATTGAACATGAGATGATCGACTTAGTCCCATAGAAATTTTCCATCGGTCACTAGGGTAAATCGGGAAGTGCTCGTGGTAGACAGTCTAGAAGTCCAGCGTCCCAGGGTTCACGCCCTATTTGGAAGAAAAATTCTTGCAAATTGCATCGTAGCTGGGGATCGAACCGCGGATACCTAGTGTTTTATCCAAATTGAGCTCTTCTTGCTAGGATAAATTACACTCTTTTTTCTTTGAATGAGGATAATCTCCATGGACAGTCCAAATCCTCCCAATCTGGATGAATATTTTAGATGACTCTAGATCAGATTGTTTCAAATCGTTTCCCTATAAATAAGATGAACATCTTTAGATAAAATATCAGAAAATATAAAAAAAAATTACATAAGACTCTAAATAAATATCAACTCGTAAAATACAATATAAAATAAAATTTAAATATATGAGAGGATAAAAATATTAAGTATAAAAACTAAAATAATATGCTAAAAATATTAGTTATCAACTTTTCCATTTATTCTTTGCACGTCTCGAATAAGTAGAATAAAACTAAAAAGAAACTAACGACTCATTTCCTATGTAACACCCAATCACATTTTGAATATTGTAAAAAAAATAGTTACTTGGGACAATCAATTCTCAAAGTCTAAAGCATTCACAAACTCAAATTATTACAATCGTTAACAAGCATGATGACTTCAATCCATCCTAAATAAACTGAGAATGACTAAACCTCATGATATAGTGGTAGTTGCTCTCACTCTCGAAGAATTCCACTCAAGCAGCTCATGATTTTTGCACTACTATATACTTACTTATTTTTTACTCTCCATCACTAAATAAACATATGAATATATAACTCCGAAGCCTTATTATAATTGTAAGGAAAATAATAATCAAAGTAAATGTGAGAGTATGTGTGCAAGAAAAGAAATGTAAAGAGATACAACGAATCAAAGGAATGGAGAAAGATACGATATGAAAATGTAACATTGATAAAGTATTGCCCTACTCATTTTTCAATCTAACTTTCAAACAATTAACACTCATGACACTTGAACATAAAGTTGCATAACATATTAATTTTTTTTCTTTTATTACCTTTATTCCTTGAGCGCTTTTTTTTCTCTCTCTCTCTTTTTTCATTGTTTTTTTTTCAACATGTGATGCACTTGCATATGCTAGCTCAAACATCAAACGCACCTCAAATGATAAAGAGTGGTTTATCCATGATGATCAAACATGGCTTGCCAATACTTCACTTAAATCTTGGATTCATTCTTCCAATTACTCCCCCCATACTTGGACTTTTGACTGTCCCGAGCAAAATACTTGTTATAGAATATCTGAATATCTCACATCCAAAAGACAATGAAAAGAAATCAATGGAAATAGAGAACAATGATACGATGAAAAATGAGAATATTATTCAACCAACGTGTAGAAAGAGAAGAAAGCAAAGGAAATAAGCAAATAACTTTCAGTATAATCATGGAAACCTATGATAATGTAGTCTTAAAAAGAATCAAAACAAGTTCTAGAACAGCAATAACCACGAGTACACCATACAAGAGTAAATGATAAGTAGGCGGCCGGTGTAAAATTTCCGTGAAACCGGGTCGGTTGCCCGAGGTTGAAAAAACCTCGTTAATCAGATGGAAGAGTAAATGGTGAGTAAAAATATGCTCAAATCTCACTAAGTCAACAAAATAACCAACTCATTCTACCAATATGAAGTCCATCGCCAAACTAATAACCATATGAAATCAAGATATCCATTCATGACAATAAGTCTCAAAATTTGACAGTCAAATTTAACTAGCTTTTATGACTTTAAAGATGATATAAAGATATGCATGAGAAATCCAACTAAAAATTCGACAATAAAATTTGGTAACCAAAATTATTAAGCGAAAGAAGCATATAGACAAGGAAAACCAAGAAAAATATAAAGCAAGCAAGCAAAGCAAGCAAACACACATAAAGAAGAACAAAAAAAAAAAGGGAAAGGAACAGACTCCTCTTATTTCCTAGTGGTTGAAGGTGGTTCAATAATAGAAGCTAGATTGGAGGGAGAACAACTCAAGGAAAAGTCCATCCTGACAGTGGAAGACAATTCAACTTTACTATCTATGTTGTGGTGGGGATGATCCAAGTGAAAGTAAGTGTCTTCCTCATGTGGTCAAAATAACATTATGTCGCTCCCTCCAATATCATCAGGTTCCTAGAGGTGGAATAACTGCCCATCAAGTGCACACAACTCCTTCCACCATCACCTCCTGTTTGAAAGTTCTTCCGGGCAGTTGGAGACGGTTCAATAATAGCATCCACTCCAAAAGCGCGATTATTGCAAGGAAACTAGGGTCTTGTTCAACAGGAATGTTAGAGGTGCCAGCTCAACTAGGTGTGTCCAGACTGGGGGTCTCCAGCTATCCATCACTCCTATGGGAATCAACTCATCAATATCATCATCTTTCATATCTAGAATATCAATAACTTCAACATTTTGGCATGCATCATCATCAACAATAACATCAGAATTTGAAACATCAGTAGCTTTTGCACATTCATCTATCACAATATCACATTCAGGAACAATCGACAATACACAAATATTATCATCCATATTTAGCATAGCAACATCTTCACCAAAATTCTACATGTAGCATCCTTATTAACAATATTTGCATCAACTATAAATCCATCACCACAACTCAGAGAAATAGAAGAGTCTTATAGAGCTACAAAATCAAGTACAATACAATCACCAGCTCTATAATTCATCTCCTCAAACACGTCAATACCATCAGAAAAATTCTCTAAGTGAAACTGACTAGACTCTTGTGTTTGTCGGTGGCTGATATATGATGTAAATTGATCTAACCATATTTGTAAATTCCTACGTGATTCCTTTGCTCATTGTTGAAACTGGAGCATATCATCTTCATGTTGTGAAAGTTGTTGAGCTTGTAGAAAATGCTCTTTGAGTTCCTGCATTGGTGTTTCCATTTGACTTGAGTAGGAGTTTGCTCGTTAAAGTCTTGGAATGTTCCCCAAGAAGCTAGCTAGTTCTGTTGGAATGTCTGAGGTTAAGTAAGCATTGAGTCACCTTGGAATCCCAATAAACTCTAATATGCTGGAAAAGTTTAATCCAATTGTTGTTGCTCATTCCCATGCATGAAATTTTGATGGTCCATTCAGTATGAATTGTAACACTGAGGGTGCTCAATAGCTTGCTACTATGTGTTCCCATACCTGAAATCTGAATGATCCTTGCTACTATGTGTTCCCATACCTGAAATCTGAATGATCCATCCAACCAGAATTATAGGTACTATACAATGAGTCATACCTATCCTACTATGGAGCTTGGAAATACTCATACTGTTCAAAATCTTGTTAGGGTTGGTAGTACTGAGTTGGATGATATATCTAATCCTGCATATGAGTGCTAGCAACTGGATCATGCTAGTCCTAATATTGATGTTGATACTAAGGCTCGATAGGAAAAACATTTACTTTTTCTCTTTGATTAGTGCAAAGATACTCATCATCTGGGTACATGATGAGGCATTGATAAATTGAATGAATTGGACTACCACACATCCGACAATGGCTCATTCCTGAATCATAAGCCTGATTAACACCTCCAATTTGCTGAAAGTATGGATCCATAGTTGCTAAAATAATATCCTGGTCTCACCTAAAAATCTGAAACACTAAAACAAACAAAATCACCAGACACAGAAAGGTTACAAAATAAAGTACATGGATATAAGAGAATTAAGCCCAAAATAATTTTGGATTTTTGGAAAGAAATAGAAAACAATTCTAAGTTATCAAACACCGTTAATTTCCCAACAACAACACCAAAATTTGATACACGCACCAAATGTCGTATTATGGGTGTATTTGTAGGATCGAAACATTTAAAAACTTTTCTTTTCGATTTTAAAAACTTATTGGAAAACTAAGTACATAGCGGAAAAATTAAATAAGAAAAGCACAGTGGAAAATAAGTACGTGAGTTGGTTTACTTGGTTCGAAACCATCGATGACTTCTACTCCAAAGCCCATGATCTCGTGGATTGTATCGATTGGCAATTCACTAAATGTTGGACCTTGGATGGCTAGAGAGGGGGAGGTGTGAATAGCCAGACACTCAAACTTTTGGCTCTTTAAACTTTCTGCGATTAGGGTTAGCAGCGGAAGACAAATAGATAGAAACAAACAACCCAAACAGAAAGACATATGCAAACCAGTCGCTAACAAGGAGAGTTTACAAAGTTCGGGGATAACTTGCCCCTACTCCTTGGCGTGCCCGTAAGATGGACGATCCCTTGATCGTCGGCAGATCAAGCCCCGGAAATCCGGATATCACAGCCTCCTTCTCGGTGGAGAAACCTCTCCACAGATAGTCTCAGAATGATATCAAACAACGCACAGAGACAAAGGAAATCTTACACACAAGAGATGCAGTAGGAAGCTTCAAGGAGGAAGAAACAATACACACAACAACCACACAGCCAAACCCCGCAAAAACCTTTGCTCGTTCTCTGTTTCTCGTTCTTTCTTCTTTTTTCTGCATTGCCAGCCTCTCCCTCTTAAACTTCCTCCTGCTCATCGCCTAGTTTTGTCAGCACCCACTGAACCACAGCCTGACCCACTGATCTTCACAGAGCGCTCAGTCCATTGAAGACCTCTTCAGCTGAGCCTCGGTCAGTCGCCAGCCGCACTAGAAGCCGTTGAAACTTGCGAATGGAAAACAAACAAACCTGACCGAAGCGAAAGTCGCCCATTGACCCTCCTTCTTGGTTTGTGTCATCCTTGTATCACCTGCATACTCATCAGAGGCTTAACACAGCATATCAAAAGGAAATCAGCAGGTATCAGAAAGGATTCAGAGTGAAATCAAACATCTGACAACGATTCAAATTAAAGTTATCAGACACTGATCGGTCACCCTGACCGATCAGTGAAGATCCTGATCGATCAGACTCCTGCCTGATCGATCCAGTGACTCTGTGATTGGTCACACTGACTGATTAGGGATCAAGGATCGGTCACTAGACCGATCCACCAGCTTACTGGATTTTAAGCCACAACCCGCAGGTTCCTTGACTTGATCGGTCACCTGACCGATCAGGTTGTGCCCTGATCGGTCACAGTGACTGATCAGGTCACCTTTGGACCGATCAGGACCCATCCTGATCGGTCCAGGAGGACCTTGATCGGTCTAAGTGACTGATCAGGTTTTCTCCTGCCTTCCTGATCTCTCTCTGATCCGTTCACCAGAACGATCTGAAGCCAAATAGAAAAATTCTGATCTCTCTCCGATCGTTCACCTGAACGATCAGAAGCCAAACAGAAACATTCTGTTCTCTTTCTGATCGTTCACCAGAACGATCAGACTCCCTGGATCGGTCACCAGACCGATCTATTAACAAGGGAGCTCGTGCCAACTTCTGATCGGACTCCAGACCGATCCAGCCACTTGGCTGACTCATGCTCAGTCCCCCAGACCAAGACTTTGTTGATGCAGTCTGACCTGATTGTTGTTTTGGTGTTGACACCGACTTAAGTTTAGGTGAGTAAGATAAGTTTGGTTTAAGTCCTGGTCGGGGACTGGGCACGAATCCCAGTGAGTGAAGCCGGGTGAAGGAAACCCCGGTGAGTGAAGCCGGGTGACGAAAACTCCGGTGAGTGAAGCCGGGTCCTAGTGAGTGAAGCCGGGTGACGGAAACCCCGGTGAGTGAAGCCGGGTCCTAGCGAGGGAAGCTAGGTGAAGGAAACCCCTGTGAGTGAAGCTAGGTCGTAGCGAGGGAAGCTAGGTTGAACAAAGTCCCGATTGTTGGATCGAGAAAAACGATAGGGGGGGGTGAATATCGTTAAAACTTTTCGGATTAAAGAAAGAGCAAATACGCAGTGGAGATAAATAAATCACACAGGAACACAAGTAGATTTTTACTTGGTTCGGAGTCGCGGTCGGCTCCTACTCCAAGGCCCACGGTCCTTGACCGTTTACTTTGGGCAATACTATAATCGCGCAAAAAGGATTTACAATTTTAAGTACAACAGTATTTCAGAAAATTGAAATGCTACACTTTTCGTTACCGACTCCCGATGTAGATCATATTTCGGTGCAGAGGGTCATCGTCGGCGCTGAGATCTCGAAGTCGGGGTTTGCCGGGGCGTAGCGCTTGAACGAAAAGCTTTGGAGCATTGAGAAATTGTGTTGTTGAAGCCTTGGGGTCGAGCCCCTTTTATAGTGCTCATACGGGCGCCTGATAGGTTAGGGGCGCCTGACACGTGCCCTTCGATCTGCGAATCCTTATCCGCAGGCTCGGTCAGCGCTTATCCTCCCCACTTGGGCGCCTGAGCTGATGGGGGCGCCCGTGACCTCACGAGCGCCTGATCCGCCTTGGTTCAGTGGCTTCGCAGCTATGTTTTGAGTTTTGCCTTCACTCTTGGGCGCCCATATCCTTACGGGAGCCTGAACCCATTCAGGCGCCTGTCTACATTCGGGCGCCTAGGCCCAGTGAAGCACCTTCACTTGCAAACAATCAGTCCTTCGGCCCTGTAACTTAGGTTAGTCCCAAAAACATAATAAGCAATAATTACAGCCGTAGCTGTCTTGGTTCTGACTTCGGATCTCCCAAATGGAACCCTAGGTTGAACCGACGCCTACTGTTCCCTAGACGGGGAACCCGTCCTCACCTACTCCTCTCAGGAGAGTTTACCTTTTGCCAACCGGCTCTTCCGGTTGGACTTTTGCCCGAACCCCTTGACCAGGTCTTCGTGCCCAACTTCCGATCGAGTCTTCGGTGCCCAGCCCCTTGCCAGAACTTCGTGCCCAGTCCTCGACCAGGACTTCTTTGCCCGACTTCCGGTCAGGTCTTCTTGCCCAGTCCTTGACCAGGACTTCTTTGCCTAGCCCTTTGCCAGGACTTCTTACCTAGTGCACCCAGGACTTCTTCCTGCACACTCAGTGAACAAGTTAGACAACAATAAATCTTAACTTCTGAACCCTTTGCCATTATCAAAACCCAGATTTGACTTAGGTGCTGCCTGCACCAACAATCTCCCCCTTTTTGATTTATGGCAACCCGGTTCAAAAAGTTAAGTTAAACAAATAGGTAAAGTACCAGATTTAATTTCCTCCCCTGGAAGAAATCTCCCCCTGAGTTTTTCAAAAATTCGTGGGGTTTTTGAAAACCTTTCTAAGTCTTTGATTGAAAAGTTTTTCAGGTTTTCAATACTTAGAAAATTTTCAAAACGGGATTTTTAAGTTAGAAAAAATTTTCCAAAATATTTTGAGTTGGGTACTTAGAAAATTTTTCAACACATTTAGCTTTAGCACTTAGAAAATTTTCAAGAGAATTTTGAAGTTAACCCTTAGAAAATTTCCACCAGAAAATTTTAGAGTAAGTACTTAGAATATTTTTGAAAATAATTTTGAGTTAAGTACTTAGAATAATTTCGAAACACTTTTGAGTTAAGTATTTAAAATAATTTTGAAACACTTTTGAGTCAAGTACTTAAAATAATTTCGAAACACTTAGTTTTTGTACTTTAGAAAATTTTCTAAACTGATTTTGAAGTTTTAACACTTAGAAAATTTTCAAGCAGTTTTAATACTTAGAAAAATTTTTCAAGTAAAATTTTGAATTTATAACACTTAGAAAATTTTTCCAAAGTGATTTTGAATTACTTTACTTTTTGAAAAAAAGAGATAAAAATTTTTAAAAAAAAATTTAAATTTTAAAAAAATTTTAAAACCTTCTTTTCTCTCCTTTCCAATCTCTCCCCCTTTGCCATATATAAAAAAAAATATAGCAAAAAAAATTGAGTAATAAAAGTAAGGTGCTGTACTGAACCAATTCTAAGTATAAACCGGACCAAATCAATTTAACTTTTCACTTTCGGGTCCTGTCTAGCCCAATTAGCTACTTACTAACTGTTATAAACAGTAGCTTTTGCTAGGGTTAGTCAAGTTAAGTGATCTGATCAAGTTAGATTTTCTAGGCTTGACACTCAACCTGATTACTGTTTAATTGGTATTTATTGCCCCAATTACTGCAGATGCACTGACTTAAAGCATCTTGAATCAAGGCATAGACCTAAGCATCTCAACCCAGTCTAGGTTATCAATCAAAAATACCCTAAGGTGCTTGTGAGATGCTGGCTGCTAGATCTATAGGTGCATGCAGTTCTAGGGTTAGGGCCTAAGCTAAGTCCATTTGCGAAAAAGCCCTAGTTTTGAAGGGGATAAGTTTTGAAAAAAAAAACTAAGTCGGAAAATTATTTTAAAAAAAAATGATTTTTCAAATGAAATAAGAAATAAAATAGTTTTGAAAGAAACATAAGTAGAGCAGTCCTATTCTACCAAGCATAACATCACAATTGACTTAGCATACTAATTGAAATGGCAAGTAATCACTGAGATAAATGCATAAGATTTATCTGGTCAATAGTAGGACTAGAGAAATCAAACTAAAGTCAAGTGCCAGTCAAGTATGAGTCAAATACAAGTCAGATACAAGTCAAATACAAGTCAGATGTTTCACACTGCACTAGAGTAGGCTGAAAATGTCAATCTGAACTAAGAGGAAGGGCCAGGCTGGTAAGATGGGTCAGGCTGCCAGGATCGAAACAACGATATCATTTCGTTGTATCGTGCGTCGCTCGTTTCTTGATTGGCTCGGATGGCGTCCATCTGCTCGATGTGATAGACCTCGACCTCCTCCCTGAGACTGTGTAACTCCGTCTGCAATGATGTGATGCGCTGGTCGGTAGTCAGTGGGGGAGGCTCCTGTAATTGCTCGTTGATCTTGGCTGCGAGATCAGCTACGTCTACCTCCACCTCCTCGTCGGAGTCATCCTGTCATCTGGCTCTCTCCCTTCTCCACGCTAGGACCCCGTGGCCGAGACATCTATCCCCGCTAAAGAAAAGTTTCTAATTCCTATCTCGTCAAACTCAGTCATCGAAATAATCTCTCCGGCAGTGATGTCGCGACCGTGGTGGTGAAGAAGGGAGGTGATGATATGGTAGTAGGGCGTACGAACTCGATCGTGTGCGGATACGCTCGAGGCGTAAATGATGGTACGGAATATGTGGAGACCTATGTCGATATCAAGCTGATGAATCATGGTATAGAGTAAAAAGGTGTGAAATAGTCGCATGGTCGCGACATCTCGGGTGGTAAGTGAGAGAACACAACGAACTATCACTCGGTAAAGGGCATAATCTTGGACTCGGAGGTCAACGAATTGAAATCGCCGAGCCAACGGATTTCGCACATCTCCAAAAAAATACTAGTAAAGAGTGTCTAAAGTAATGTGCGAATAGGGGGGGGTGCGAAGGGCGGGTCGGCCGGAGGATAACAAGAAAAGGTCGATTGTGAAGGTCGTAGTCCGAGAAATCGATTAAACAGAGTAGGAGAAATGGTTAGGGGAGTGCCTTGAACGGTGGTAGAGTAGAGTAGGTCATCAATCTTAACAAGGTTGTTGTAAAACTCTGCACACAGGGTTGATTTTACCGGATGTGTACAGAAGACTAGGTGGTCTAGTTGATAAAAGTTGATTGCGTCCATCGCTAAGGGACAGGATTGGGTAAAAAATTGCCTATTTAGAAAATTAGTCTTTATAGACTTATAAGTTGTTTGGGCAAATTTGTTGAACAATTCTAGGTTGGGAAACCTCGGCTCGGGGCTAGGTTTGGCCACGGGGTTGGGTTGAGAGATGCGATGTTTTCTAGATATTTAAAGAAAATGAAATTGCAATGATGCATTTAGTAAGCGATAAAATGAAATTGCAAAAAGAATGCATAAAAAGATTGATACCGGGGCGACATTTTTGAAGTCAAGCGTTTGAAGACTAGCAAGGAGGTCCGGGCGCCTTGGGAAGAAGAGAGGTGAAGGAAGGTTTTGATTTTGGTGTGGCAAATGAAGGGAGACTCGGTGGCCTTATATAGGGGTTAGCCGAGCGCCCGGGAGGTCTCGGACGCCTGGTTTAGGTGTCAGCTGCCTCTGGCAGCTTTTGCTGCCTTGACCGAAGGCGTTGGGGGCACCCGTGAGGACTCGGGCGCCTGCAGTCAGCTGTCATTCGTGGCAGCTTTTGCTATCTCAGTCGAAGGGAAAGTTGGGGGCGCCCGACAAGTCACGGGCGCCCGAGCTGACAATAGTTTGACTATTGACCAGTTTGACCATTTTACCAGTTTTGACTGTTTTGATCCGGTTTGACTCTTTTGACCAACTAACAATTAGGTCAATTAAGCTCTAAATTGCATGATTCAGTATTTTTATGAATTTGAGTTAGATCCTAACCATCTCACCCAGTCTATAGTTATCAATCATGTTAATCTTATGGGTTTTGTGAGACAGGTTTTAATAGAAGTAAAGATTTTATTTTGGAAAACATGTTTAATTTTGAAATGTTAAACTAATTTTAAAAACAATTAATTATGATTTAAATTTATTTTTTTTAAAAAAATAGTTGAATCTAAGATTAATTGAAATCTGTGTTAGATTCAAATCTGACAATAGTAAAGTGAATTTGGTTTTCAATAATCGGCTTCCAGGTCTTGGCGAGGCACTAGGCCTTCTTTGGCCGTAGCCTTATTGGATCATCAACCCTTTCCTTTACAAAACCTTTTATTGAAAATCCATCTTCAAGTTATTTCTTGAAAGATTTTGGTCTAACTAGTTTGGGTCTTGGATCGGTAGCTTCGCTAGTTCCACCAAAAATGGCTTCCCTAACGTACTATAATCTCATCTCCACCCAATACTATGTTATTCAAATTTTAGTTAATCGTTTTAGTCCTTAATCTAACTAGTCCTAGGTCTAAGCATGGTAATTTGTAGAAAATAAATAAACAAGCAAGCATGCAATTTTAAAATAAGAAAAAAATTTATCTAACTATAAAAATTGTTTTTAAGTTGGCTCTCCCTGGACTAAAGCCACGGTAATGATTAGGCAAGATATGAATCTTGTTCTTGGGGATCCAATACTGGTTTGGTCCAGCTTGGTTGTTCAGGCAAAGTTTGGGTACCCATGCCTGAACTTTGAGCCTAGATTGGTTCAATACAGCATAGTATGACCTTTGTCTAGACTTGGTTCGATACCCTAACCCGGATCGATTTAGAACGGACTTCTGTTTTCCAAGGATCATGTCAAGACCCTTGGAACCCGAAGTGAATCGTTCTAAAGCTGCTCTAAGGTCCTTGACTTGAGTTTTCAAGGAGGAGTTCTCTTTCTCAAGCTTTTCAACTTGAGTAGAGGTTCCTTCTTGAACTTTCTCAGTCAAAGATCTCGAGTCAGCTCCCTCTTTCAGGAGTTTTACTTCTTGTCGGAGGGACTCGACTCGGATTTTGGCTTTCGCCAAGTTACTAGATAGGTAAGCAATTAATTCTGATAATTCAACTTTAGAATAACCACTTACAGTTATTTTGCCGTCCTCTGAAATTGTGAGCTTTCCGTCGTCCGACTCCGATTCTGATCCGGTGTCGATATCTTCTGAAATAGTCAAGGCGAGCAGGTTCGATTGTGGGGCCGCTTCTTCTTCTTCGGAGGAAGACTCGTCCCACGTGGCTTGAAGGACCTTCTTCCTTCGAGTCTTCTTGGCTTCTTTCAGATTAGGACACTCCGATTTGTAGTGTCCCTTCTTGTTGCATTCGTAGCAGGTTACGTTTGATTTGGTCTTAGACGTTGAGGGTTCAGCTGGATCTTCCTTCTTTCGGCTGGCTTTTCTTCTGTTGGTCTGATGCTTCAGCTCCTTGTAGTAGTCCCGGGCTAGCCGAACCAGCTTGGGTCGATCCCCTTCGCTGTCTTCTGAGTCTGAGTTAAACTCGGGTGCAGTTTGAGGTTTTTTCTTGGCCACCTTTCCTTGGGGTTTTCCTGCAAGAAAAGCAATACCTTTCTCGGCTAAAGTGCAGTTAGTCTGCTCATGTAATTCCAATTCTGAAAATAATTCATCTTATTTAATTTTAGAAAGATCCCTAGAAACTTTGTAAGCATCTACCATAGATGCACACAAAGTATTTCTTGGGAAGGTGTTTAGGGTATACCTGATAAGGTCACGGTTTTCTACCTTGTGACCGATTGTGTGCAGGCCGTTCATCAGCTCCTAGATCCTGGCGTGGAGCTGGGCCGCTGACTCACCTTCGTTCATTTTGATTGTGTACAATTTGTTCAGCAATAGGTCCCTTTTGCTGATTCTGGTGTCGGAGGTACCTTCGTGCAATTCAATCAACTTACTCCAGAGTTCCTTCGCACTGTTGAAGGGTCTCACCCGGTTCAGTTCTTCTTTGGTTAATCCGCATTGGAGTGTCTGGGTTGCCTTTGCATCAGCCTCGATCTTCTTCTTCAGCGAGGCGTCCCATTCTGAGTAATGTTGTGCCACTCCTTCAGCATTCTTGGGGATTTCCAAACCAATTGGATTATGATCCACATATCCACCTGAGTTTTCAGGTGGACTTCCATCCGACTCTTCCAGTAGGAGAAGTCTTCTCCACTGAAGAGTGGTGGTCTGGCTGTGCTGAAACCCTCTTGCATGACCATTTAAAATTCTGAAATAAAAAAAACAGAGAAATTCTGTCCCAAGACTTGGTCTTCGATTAGTAGTGCGGGAATAAAATAATTGAGAAAAAGCGATCGAGTGGTGTTGCACCAACCTCGATTAACGAGAAAAATTCGAAAGAAAAAGAAATTAAAAATTTCGTAAAATCCAAAAAACTCTCAAATTGGTGGTTGCACCAAATTTGAGCCACCCGCTCTGATACCACTTGTTGGATCGAGAAAAACGATAGAGGGGGGGTGAATATCGTTAAAACTTTTCGGATTAAAGAAAGAGCAAATACGCAGCGGAGATAAACAAATCACACAGGAACACAAGTAGATTTTTACTTGGTTCGGAGTCGCAGTCGGCTCCTACTCCAAGGCCCTTAGTCCTTGACCGTTTACTTTGGGCAATACTATAATCGCGCAAAAAGGATTTACAATTTTAAGTACAACAGTATTTCAGAAAATTGAAATGCTACACTTTTCGTTACCGACGCCCGATATAGATCGTATTTCGGTGCAGAGGGTCGTCGTCGGCGCTGAGATCTCGAAGTTGGAGTTTGCTAGGGCGTAGCTCTTGAACGAAAAGCTTTGGAGGGTTGAGAAATTGTGTTGTTGAAGCCTTGGGGTCGAGCCCCTTTTATAGTGCTTATACGGGCGCCTGATAGGTTGGGGGCGCCTGACACGTGCCCTTCGATCTACGAATCCTTATCCGCGGGCTCGGTCAGCGCTTATCCTCCCCACTTGGGCGCCTGAGCTGATGGGGGCGCCCGTGACCTCATGGGCGCCTGATCCGCCTTGGTTCAGTGGCTTCGCAGCTATGTTTTTGGGTTTTCCTTCACTCTTGGGCACCCGTATCCTTACGGGCGCTTGAGCCCATTCGGGCGCCTGTCTCCATTAGGGCGCCTAGGCCCAGTGAAGCACCTTCACTTGCAGACGATCAGTCCTTCGACCCTGCAACTTAGGTTAGTCCCCAAAACATAATAAGCAATAATTACAGTCGTAGTTGTCTTCATTCTGACTTCGGGTCTCCCTAATGGAACCCTAGGTCAAACCGACGCTTACTGTTCCCTCGACGGAGAACACGTCCTCACCTACTCCTCTCAGGAGAGTTTACCTTTTGCCAACTGGCTCCTCCGGTTGGACTTTTGCCCGATCCCCTTGACCAGGTCTTCGTGCCCAACTTCCGGTCGGGTCTTCGGTGCCCAGCCCCTTGCCTGAACTTCGTGCCCAGTCCTCGACCAGGACTTCTTTGCCCGACTTCTGGTCAGGTCTTCTTGCCAGTCCTTGACCAGGACTTCTTTGCCCAACCCTTTGCCAGGACTTCTTGCCTAGTGCACCTAGGACTTCTTCCTGCACACTCAGTGAACAAGTTAGACAACAATAATATCTTAACTTCTGAACCCTTTTCCATTATCAAAACCCAGGTTTGACTTAGGTGCTGCCTGCACCAACACCGGTGAGTGAAGCCGGGCATGAAGTCTTGGCCCGGGGGACTAAGCGCTAGTCAGGTAAGTGTCTGGATCAGTCTGGAGTCTGATCAGAAGTTGGCACGAGCTCCCTTGTTAATAGATCAATCTGGTGACCGATTTAGGGAGTCTGATCGTTCTGGTGAACGATCAGAGAGATCAGAATGTTTCTGTTTGGCTTCTGATCGTTCACCGAGATCAGAATGTTTCTGTTTGGCTTCTGATCATTCTGGTGAACGATCAGAGAGAGATCAGTAGGTCTGGAGAAAAACCGTGATCGGTCAAAGAGACCGATTCAGGGTCCTCCTGGACCGATCAGGAGGGTTCCTGATCGGTCCAGAGGTGACCTGATCGGTCCCTTGACGGATCAGGGCACAACATGATCGGTCAGGTGACCGATCAGGTGCCTTTGGCTGGTGGGAGCTGGAGGAAACTCCAGTAAGCTGGTGGATCGGTCTGGTGACCAATCCTCGATCCTTGATCGGTCAGTGTGACCGATCACAGAGTCACTGGATCGATCAGGCAGGAGTCTGATCGATCAGGATCTTCACTGATTGGTCCGAGTGACCGATCAGTGTCTGAACTTTAATTTGAAAACGTTGTCAGACTTCTAATAACGCTCTGAATCGCTTCTGATTTCTCTGTTATACTACTGATTCACTTTTGATTTGCTGTGCTAAGCCTCTGTTGAGTGTGCAGGTAATGCAGGGATGACTCAAACCAAGAAGGATGGTCAATTGATGACTTTCACTTCGGTCAGGTTTGTCCGTTTTCCCTTAGCAGGATTCAACGGCTTTTGGCGCGGGCTGGCAACTATCAGGCGAAGCTGACGACTGACCTGAGGCTTGGCTGAAGATGTTTCAGTGGACTGAGCCCAGTAGAGGTCAGTGGGTTGGTGACGGAGCTTGTTGCAGAAGCGCCTGGTAAGCTGCAGACGCGCCTGGTGAGCTGCATACGCACCTGGGATGATCTGGCGATGGGCAGAGGTTTAAGAGATGGCGAGCGAAGTGGAGAGAGCAACTCTTGCAAATATGAAACTTTGAGTCTGTTGAGAAAGTTGCGAGTCAATCACCAAGCAGACACGAAGAGCTGAGGGTTCTTGCGTTGGTGGTGCCGTGTTGTGCTCGGTGAACTGTTCTCCTGTTCTCTTCTTTGTGCTTTGCTCGCGCTCTGTAAGATTTTTCAAGTCTCTGTGCTTAATCATATCATTCTATTGAGACTGTCGTGGAGAGGTTTCTCCATCGAGAAGGAGGTTCTATTCTATCCGGATTTCCGGGGCTTGATCTGCCGACGATCAAGGGATCACCCACCTCACGGGCACGCCAAGGAGTAGGGGCATGTTATCCCCGACCTTGTAAACCCTCCATGTTAGCGTCTCTGGTTTGTGTTTTGTCTTTCTGTGTTTCTGTTCTTTCTTCCTGTATTGTTTCCGCTGCTAACCATAAGTGCAGAAAGCTCAAAGAAGAGAAAAGTTTGTGTGTCTGGCTATTCACACCCCCCTCTCTAGCCATCCAAGGTCCAACAGACTTCATGCCCAGCTTCACTCACCGGGACTTTGTTCAACCTAGCTTCCCTCGCTAGGACCTGGCTTCACTCACCAGGGTTTCCTTCACCTAGCTTCACTCGCTAGGACCCGACTTCACTCACCGGGGTTTCCGTCACCTAGCTTTACTCGCTAGGACCTGGCTGTAGGACCGGTGCCGTCGATAGAGGGGGAGTGAATATCGACCGTGAAAATCTTTCGGTAAACTTCGTAAATCTTTCGAACGTTCTAAGATCAGAGTTAGTAGCACAGCGGAAAAGTAAAACAGAAAAAGAAAAACAATACACAAGGACACAGCGGGATTTATTTACTTGGTTCCCGACCCACCTAGGTCAGTACGTCCAAGGCCTATGTACTCGGCGTGAGTCCACTATTGGTCTCCTTTCCGGAATTTCCGGAGGCGGAGAAAATCCATCTTACAGTTGATTTACAAGCAAAAAGATATTAAACTGAATTGCAGAATGTAAATCAAACCAAAACAACTTATGTCGAAGCGTCAGCCGATCTGGACCTCTGAAGTGCCGCACACTTCCTCCTGGAGCCTCCCGGTCGTAGAGCCTCGTCTTTAGCGCATTGTCGTCGGTCAGAATGATCAGAATGGCTCACAGCAGTTGTGTCTGAAGCAGAGGGGTCGAAGCCCCTTTTATAGGCTTCCTACGGGCGCCCTAGACGCTGGGGGCGCCCCGATAAACCCGGTCAAACCTTATCCCTGCGCCGACCTCGCCGCAGCTGATAAAGCCTTTGACCAGGGCGCCCCAGACCTCCTGGGCGCCTAGCTTGAACCCAGTCAACGCTAATCTCCTGGGCGCCTAGCTTGAACCCAGATCGAAGCGTCAGCCGATTTGGACCTCTGAAGTGTCGCACACTTCCTCCTGGAGCCTCCCGGTTGTAGAGCCTCGTCTTTAGCGCGTTGTCATCGGTCAGAATGATCAGAATGGCTCACAGTAGTTGTGTCTGAAGCAGAGGGGTCGAAGCCCCTTTTATAGGCTTCCTACGGGCGCCCTAGACGCTGGGGGCGCCCCGATAAACCCGGTCAAACCTTATCCTGCGCCGACCTCGCCGCAGCTGATAAAGCCTTTGACCAGGGCGCCCCAGACCTCCTGGGTGCCTAGCTTGAACCCAGTCAATGCTAATCTCCTGCTTCGAACTCGCAGCAGCAAAACAGCTTTGAACCTGGGCGCCCCGGACCTCCCGAGCACCCCGCTTGAAGCCTATTCTGCCTACGACCCAAAACTGCCACTTCTCGTCTTTAGCTTGGGCGCCCCCATCATTGGGGGCGCCCTGGATACTTGGGGGCGCCCCCACTGATGGGGGCGCCTGGCTTCAAGGCTTCTAGCCTGGTTACCTGCTTTGTCTCCGGTTCTTGGTACCTGCAAGATACACAAATACAAAGCAAATATACATACAATATTAGCCTTAAGGACTTAGTTCGGACTTCAGATTTCCACGAAACCCAAGGTCGAACCGGCGCAAGTTCCCACCCCCGAGAACGCACCTTTCACCTACTCCTTTCAGGAGATGGTTGCCGCCCAGTCCTTCGGGTGGACTTTTGCTTAGCTTCCGATACTTCCGGACCTCGAGACGCCCAAACCCTGACTTGTCTCTACTCCTATCCTTAGTCATCGCTTAGCTAAGTTGCTCAGTCCCTCGGACCAAGACTTCGTGCCCAAACCCTAGGTCCAGGACTTAGGTGCCCAACCCTCAGCCAGGTCTTCGTGCCCAATTCCCCGAACCAGGTCTTCGGTGCCCAACCCTCGGCCAGGTCTTCTTGCTCAGTCCCCGACAAGGACTTAGTGCCCACCTTTCGAGCAGGTCTTCGGTGCCCAGCCCTTTGCCAGGACTTAGTGCCCAATCCTCGATCAGGACTTAATGCCCAATTCCCTGAACCAGGACTTATTGCCTAAGTTTACTAGGACTTCCTTCCACTTTGGTTACTCCTCTCTTAACTCCCCTTTGTCTGTTTAATGTGTCACTGACTTAAGTAAATTGTCAAACATTAAAACACTTAGAGGAGAACATCATTGATGCAACTTGCACCAACAATCTCCCCCTTTTTTTATGTTTGACAATAACTTAAGTTAGATTGGTTGAAGGGGCTAACTTACTCTCCTTGGGATCAAACTAAAAAAATGATCTTAGTTTTGAAAATATATTTTTGATCCTCTGAAAAAATAAGAAAAAATTTCTGACTTTCACTTCCTCCCATTTTGAAAGACATTTTGATTAATTGATCCTTTGGTAAGAGGGAAAGAAAAAATTATTTCTAACTTAAGCGCATCTCTCCCCCTTTGTCATACATCAAAAAAATTACCAGAAATACTTGCGCCAACAATGAGAATATTTGGTTCTTTTTGAAAATACTTAGTATAAATTTTTGAAGGCATAGCATAAAACTAAGTATTTACGTATTTTGATCTTAGAAAACTTAAACAATATTGCATTTTTTTAAAAAAATACCGTATTTTTGAAAGAATACTATGAGTTTTGAAAAGGTGCAAGTACTTTGACAGATATGATGCATTTTTGAAAGATATTTTGAAAACTATAAGTTTTTCAACAAAAATATTATACATATTTTGCATGTACTAACTATTTTTGAAAAAGATGAGACTTTGAAAAATATAAGTAATTTTTGAAAAGTATTATGTATTTTGAAAACATAATATTTTACTTGACTAAGTTTCTTTTCCAGTCTGACACAATCCTAGGAAACCTTGTTAACTACAAGGACATTTTCCTAAGTGTCCTGAAAAATTTTCAAACTCAAGTAAATATAAAAATAATTTCATAAGTCACACAAATTCTGAAAAATAGAATAATAGGATGTAAGTACATTTTGAAAAATGTATGAATTTTTGAAGTCATAATACTTGACTTGGTTTATCTTCCAGTCTGACACAATCATAGGAAACCTTGTTGACTACAAGGACATTTTCCTAAGTGTCCTGGAAGATTTTCCAAACTCAAGATAAACATTTTTTTTTAAATTGATCAAAACCAGATGAATTTTTTAAAATACTGGTATTTTTAAAAAAAATGTTAGTATTTCGAAAGAATACTTTTGTTTTTAACAAGATTTTGAAGATATAGTTCAAGAGAACATTTGAAATATTCAATAATTCTTTTAATTTGACCTCCCCCTAAACTTGACCCAGTCCTGGGAAGCTTGTTGACCACAAGTACTCTTCCTCTGAGTCTTAAGGTTTGATTCAAATCAAAGGAATTATCTAATAATTTCAAAACAATTAATTACATAAAAAAAACTTTTTCAGAAGTTTGATTTAGACTCCCCCTAAATCTGACACATCCTAGGAGCCCTTGTAGATTATGAAGTGGACCTTCCTCTGTGTCATTAGGGTTTATCAAAATCAAACAAGACAAAGCACACTCTTGGAATGTATTTTGAAATTTCGAAACATATTTTGAAATTAAGGTAATTTATCCGACATAGTTTTCGAAAAACATAAGTAATAGTGTTTAAAGCCCAGTTTTCGAAAACCGTTTTAAAAGACAGTGGTTTTTCAAGGAACTTTATCTAAGTGCCTTAAGGAACTTTAGTGTTGTCCTAAGAGGCTTGTGTCTAATTGAGTGAGTCAAACAATTTTTGAAAAGATATACTTTTAAAAAATGTATAATATGTATAATCAATCAGACAAACATGAATTCCATAAAAACATTATTATGTTGAAGTACTATTTTGAAAAAATATTTTTAGGAAAATATTCTAACAATTTTGAAAAATATTTTTCAATTTATTAGTCCTTAACATCTCACCTATTTTAGATGTATCAATACAGCAAGCATGATTGCCTTATGGGTGCATTGTGAGATGCTTCAATCATTTTTCTTAATTTATTATTAAATCTAAGATTTAATTGAAGCTTGTGTTAGATTTGAATTTGACACGAAGTAACTTGAATTTCAAAAATTGGCTTCCAGGTCTTGGCGAGACACTAGGCCTTCTTTGGCCATAGCCTTATTGGATCATCAACCCTTTCCTTGACAAAGCCTTTTAATAAAATTTCATTTTCAAAATTACTTTTTGAAAAATTCTGGTCTAACTAGTTTGGGTCTTGGATCGGTAGCTTCGGCTAGTTTCACCAGTCTAAAGAGACCAAGTAGTGTATACTTGACCTTATTAGAAGAGGTTTCCCTAATGTACTATCATCTCACCGCCACCCAATACTAGGTTGATCAAGTTTCAATTATTCTTTTTCCTATAGCCGTTCTAATATATGCATAAAAATTTAAATATGAATGACATGTCATATATTTAAAAGAAGTAGCAAATGCATGGCATGACAATTATGCATAAGTCAAACAATTCAAATCATTTTATTTAAGTTTCTAAAAATGTATCAAATTCTCGATTTGATACATGTCGTGTGAACCCGCGAATATGCCAACCCATTTTGACATATTTAATGTTATTAATTTTAATTGTTACAGTTTGGGTAAAATTTTATTTCAGTTTGAGTTTAAGTTATATAAGATTTTAGTTGGATTCAGGTTAATTAAGAATTAATTGAAGTTGAATTGATTAGAAATTAATTGATGTTGAATTAAATTAAGTTTGAATTGATTAAGATTTAAATTGAATTTAATTGATTCAATTAAGATTTAATTGAGTTTAATTGATTTAATTAAATTTATTTGACTTAATTTAAGTTTGAATTAATTAAAATCTAATTGAATTAATTTTAAGTTTGAATTAATTAATATTTATTTATTTGAATTAATTTAAGTTAAATTAATTAATATTTAATTTGAAATAATTTAATTTGAATTTAATTAAAATTGAATTTGATTTAATTTGAATTTAATTTGATTTGAATTTAATTTAATTTGAAATTAATTAGATTTGAATTTAATTCAATTTGAATTTAATTTAATTTGAATTTAATTCAATTTGAGTTTAATTAAATTTGAATTTAATTCAATTTGAATTTAATTTAATTTCAATTTAATTTAGTTTGAATTTAATTTGATTTGAATTTAATTTAATTTAATTTGAATTTTTTATTTAATTTGAATTTATTTGATTAATTTGAATTATTTGAATTAATTTGAATTTTTTTGTAATTAATTTGAATTAATTTGAATTAATTTTATTTTTTTTAATTAATTTGAATTTATTTGAATTATTTTAGATTTGAATAATTAAGGTTGAAATGATTAATTAATAATTGTGGGTTTAAATTCATCATTTTCATTATTTCGAAAATTTCTTCTTCATCTTTATCTATCTTTTCAAGTTTTTCTAATAATTTTGATTTATTTGAATCTTTGTGAACTTTATTAATTATGGCCTTTATCTTAGATAGTTTCATATCCTCCTCATCCTCAAAATTATATCTTTTAGTATCCCCAAAATAGGAGGAGTAATTTGGGTCAATAGTTAAGGTTTTGTAATAGTTTTCAAGATTATCTATGATTATGTTATTATCTAGGAGAATTTTATCTTCAATATTATCTTCAGAATTATCCTCAGATACATCTTCAATATTTTCAAGAAATTCAAAATTAACCTCTAGATTATCCTTAAGATTTTCAGAATTAATTTCTGGATTATTCTTAAGATTTTTAATCTCGAATTCGTAGTTATACAACGGATTTTCAAATTTGAATTCATAATTATCTAAAGGATTTTCAAATTTAGAATTATCCTTAAGACTTTTGAATTCAGATTTATCCTTAGGATTTAATTTATCTGAATTAGAATTATCAGAATTAACATTATTAGAATTAAAGTTATGATAATTTATTTTAGAAATTACTGAATTAATGTTCTGAATTAAATAATTAATTTCAGATATTTTAGTCATATCTGCATTTTCTAATTTGTCATGCAGGATATTAATTTTACTATGCAGTAAATCTAATTTATCCGAAAAATTAACTAAATTATCTAAAGACAGTGCAGGAATTTTGAAACTTTTCGGAACGTAAATTTTACGTACTTTTGTCGGACATTTGTTCTTGTAGTGTCCGTATTTTTCGCACTTGAAGCATTGTACGTGATCTTTATTTTTTCGGACTCCTGGCGCTGGTGTCTCCTTTCCCGCCGGTGGTGTAGATCGAGTCTTACGAGTAGGGCACTGATTTTTATAGTGCCCTCTCTCTCTGCACTTAAAACACGTAATATGAAATTTAAAAACAGACATTTTAACTAAAATATACCTGATTCACCCCTGGGCTCCCCCTCAACTCCTAGCGTCGTTGCTCCGTCGGCGGTTAGTCCGGTGAAGAGCGGCCTAGCTCTGATACCACTTGTAGGACCGGTGCCGTCGATAGAAAGGGGGGTGAATATCGACCGTGAAAATCTTTCGGTAAACTTCGTAAATCTTTCGAACGTTCTAAGATCAGAGTTAGTAGCACAGCGGAAAAGTAAAACAGAAAAAGAAAAACAATACACAAGGACACAGCGGGATTTATTTACTTGGTTCCCGACCCCCTTGGGTCAGTACGTCCATGACCTATGTACTCGACGTGAGTCCACTATTGGTCTCCTTTCCAGAATTTTTGAAGGCGGAGAAAACCCGTCTTACAGTTGATTTACAAGCAAAAAGATATTAAACTGAATTGCAGAATGTAAATCAAACCAAAACAACTTATGTCGAAGCGTCAGCCGATCTGGACCTTCGAAGTGCCGCACACTTCCTCCTGGAGTCTCCCGGTCGTAGAGCCTCATCTTTAGCGCGTTGTCATCGGTCAGAATGATCAGAATGGCTGACAGCAGTTGTGTCTGAAGCAGAGGGGTCGAAGCCCCTTTTATAGGCTTCCTACGGGCGCCCTGGACGCTGGGGGCGCCCCGATAAACCCGGTCAAACCTTATCCCTGCGCCGACCTCGCCGCAGCTGATAAAGCCTTTGACCAGGGCACGCCGGACCTCCTGGGCGCCTAGCTTGAACCCAGTCAACGCTAATCTCCTGCTTCGAACTCACAGCAGCAAAACAGCTTTGAACCCGGGCGCCTCGGACCTCTCGGGCGCCCC
Source organism: Boesenbergia rotunda (assembly GCA_024364735.1). NCBI lineage: Eukaryota > Viridiplantae > Streptophyta > Magnoliopsida > Zingiberales > Zingiberaceae > Boesenbergia > Boesenbergia rotunda. The sequence continues at coordinate 25,720 of JAGFNQ010006528.1, read as the reverse complement.
GCTTGAAGCCTATTCTGCCTACCACCCAAAACTGCCACTTCTCTTCTTTAGCTTGGGCGCCCCCATCATTGGGGGCGCCCTGGATGCTTGGGGGCGCCCCCACTGATGGGGGCGCCTGGCTTCAAGGCTTCTAGCCTGGTTACCTGCTTTGTCTCCGGTTCTTGGTACTTGGAAGATACACAATCACAAAGTAAATATACATACAATATTAGCCTTAAGGACTTGGTTCAGACTTCAGATTTCCACGAAACCCTAGGTCGAACCGGCGCAAGTTTCCACCCCCGAGAACGCGCCTTTCACCTACTCCTTTCAGGAGACGGTTGCCGCCCAGTCCTTCGGGGTGGACTTTTACTTAGCTTCCGATACTTCCGGACCTCGAGACGCCCAAACCCTGACCCGTCTCTACTCCTGTCCTTAGTCATCGCTCAACTAAGTTGCTCAAACCCTAGGTCCAGGACTTAGGTGCCCAACCCTCGGCCAGGTCTTCTTGCCCAGTCCCCGACCAGGACTTAGTGCCCACCTTCCGAGCAGGTCTTCGGTGCCTAGCCCTTTGCCAGGACTTAGTGCCCAATCCTCGATCAGGACTTAGTGCCCAATTCCCTGAACCAGGACTTATTGCCTAGGTTTACTAGAACTTCCTTCCTCTTTGGTTACTCCTCTCTTAACTCCCCTTTGTCTGTTTAATGTGTCACTGACTTAAGTAAATTGTCAAACATTAAAACACTTAGAGGAGAACATCATTGATGCAACTTGCACCAACACTGGCTTCACTCACCGGGATTTCCTTCACCTAGCTTCACTCGCTAGGACCCGGCTTCACTCACCGGGGTTTCCGTCACCCGAATTCACTCACCGGGACCTGAATTCACTCACCGGGGTTTCCATCACCCGGCTTCACTCACCGAGACCCGGCTTCACTCACCGGGATTTTCGTCACCTGACTTCACTCACCAGGACCAGGCTTCACTCACCGGGGTTTCTATCACCCGGCTTCATTCACCAGGACCCGGCTTCACTCACCGGGATTTCCATCACTCGGCTTCACTCACCGGGATTTCCATCACCCGGATTCACTCACCGGGACTTCCATCGCCCGGCTTCACTCACTGGGATTCATGCCCAGTCCTTGACCAGGACTTAAGCCGAACTTATCTTACTCACCTAAACTTAAATCGGTGTCAACACCAAAACAACAATCAGGTCAGACTGCATCAACACTAAATTCTCTCCCAAAAAATTTTGAGCAAAGAGCTCGAATATACAAAAGAAGTGGGTATAACAACCTATACTCTCTTATACAAGTGTAATAATAACCTAAATAAAAACATTGATTTTACCAACATGAAAATATAGTTGAAGAACGAAGCTCGGTGTTGGTGTGTTTGTAGCAGTTGGGTGTAGTAGAGTAGTAGCACAATAGTATGAGCGAAACAACATAGCAACAATAATTTGGAAACTTGTAGCGAAGTTATATGTAAGAAACTGGATGAACCCTCTTTATAAAGGTCATTAGAGGCGCCTCCAACAACCTAGGGCGTCTCCAATGGTGTTGGTCCGATTCATAAATGTCGGCCTTTATCCACTTGAAGGCACCTTCAATCCAATTCAAAGTACCTTCAGTCCCATCTGTGACGCCTCCAATCAACCCGAGGTGCCTTTAGTGGCTGAAATTTCATCTGCGAAGTTTATCTAGGCGGAGACACCTCCATCCATTCCGAGCGCCTCCAGTGCCTTACTTAGGGCACCTTAAATCATCCAAGGTGCCTTGAGCATTGTTCATTCAAGACTTATTTTTTGCACTAACTCCTACAAAACATGTTAGTTCAAAATAACAAAAAAAACCCCCTGCAAAATAGAGTTAGTACACATAATAAAATTTATGAAATAAATCTTATCTGCCATGACCAGGATCTAGTCTTGATCTCAACTTAGATTTTCAAAATGGATCTAAGTTGGATCAACACCTATAACCCCACTAGGACTTGTCCTCACTGAAACTCTCTCCTTCAGTGACTTACCTCCATTTATCATTAACAGACTTACTTGATGTCTAATCTCTTGACCCACCAAGTCTTCTTGCCAGATGCCCCATCTGGACTTCAGTTAGTTGAGAGGATCAACTGACTCAACTGGACTTGCTGCCAGATATCATGTCCTTTCTGACCTATCTGGGATTCCTGCCAGTTATCAAGTCCCCGACCTAACTGGACTTTAGTCTGATGTTTGGTCCTCTAGACCTATCAAGCCTTTCTGTCTTCATACTTGGTAAACACATTAAAGCACACATAGTCTAACTTTAACCTTTTATCACTACATAAAAAATGTGAGTTTGATTATTAGTGTTGATTGCACCAACAATATCAAATACAATAAATGTACTGAACCTCTCTATACTAATGTAGTATAGAAACGACTCAGGTCGTCTCTCACAAGGAATGTAATAATAGGTTGATAATCCTAGAATTCAATGTGATTGCTTAGGATTTTTTATATGTAAATGGGGGATTTGGGTTGAGCGCTAAGACTACAAATGAAATAGCAATGTATATAATGAAATCTAACTCTAATAAAGAAAACCTAATCTAAACTACAATAGCAAAGGAATTGAAAGAAACATGAAGTATGCATTAACGAAATCTAGATTAATCTAACTTAACTGTTGGGGCAATCAACCCTGAGATGATCTGGAGGATCATGATATTTTGATGTGTGGGTAATATGGTTAAGTTAGGATGTGTGTTGTTCTCATATGTGTACATGAGTGTGCAGGTGTATAGGTACACATGGACTTGGTTGATGTCTTCAGGTGAAGGATGGCATGGAGGTAAGCTGAAGGCTTACGTGCGCATCCGAGGGACCATTGGATAGCAGGGATGATGAGCCGAGGGATGCGGACTTCGAGGCGTACGTGAAGGATGGCATGGAGGCAAGCTAGAGGCTTGCGTGCGCATCCGAGGGACGAGGGCCAAAGATGAAGAGGGCGTGAAGGCAACAGTCAAGGCTGTTGGAGAAGAGTCAACTGAGTTGTGAGGGTCTGAGTATGTGTGTTTATACTCAGGGGTTAAGCCAGGAGGGTTTGAGTGCGGAGAGACTTGTACTCGGGAGTAAAACCCTAGGCTTAAGTGTGTCCCAGTCGACTGGCCCAGGGGCAGTCGACTGGTATAGGCTGAAACAGGCTGGCAGATTCGAACGTTATGCTGTAACGGTCGAATCTGAGTGGGACCAGTTGACGGACCCGAAATAGATGGTTAAGTTATCACGAATATGGGTTCATCAGAATTTAGAATATTTATAAAAATGCTGGAAACCCTTTTTGCAATCAAAATATGAAAACGTAGTAAAGGGGCCACAGGTCGTATTTTTCCTCGGGACTAGTTGAAGTTTGTTTGATTCGAGCTCGTGTTTATGTGTCGTTTATGAATTTTGGGTTTCAAATGTGATTTGAAATGAAAAGGAAGTCACTTCACTGAATGAACTAAACAAGTGTGTTGCAATAAATAACTCAACCAATGAAAAGCTACTCAACTAAGGCAACTTAACTAAATTTGGAAAACAAATCTGAATTTAAATGGCAGCCCAAATGCTAAGCAAGTGAATTAGAACTAGGCTGAAATTTTCGATTAAAGCTACTGCCAAACACTTAAAGCCTAATTGCAAAGTTAAAACTTGCTATTAATGCCGAAATGGAAGTTGGAATTCAAACTCAAGCCATGCATGAAACGAACTATCTCCCAGCTCACTAACACACTGAAAATTTCACTTAATTTGGCACCTATCACTGCCAAAACTGTTCTTGATACAAATGGCACAGCTAGGTTGCAGAATTGGATGAACAGATTCTTGATGCAGAAATTTCGAATGCAGCAATATGAATTCAGTAACAATTCATTGATACAAGGAACTGATGCTAAGAAATTTACTAATCAGCTTAGAACATTTTCTAATTCTGCAGAAACTGTCCATGAATGCAGCACAAATTCGAAGCAGCACATGAGTGCAGAATTGCATGATCTGGATGTAGAATTTCAGAAATAAATTGGATGCACAAGCAACAGATGCAAGCCGAATTCACACGCATACTAGAGTTCATAGAAGCTTAAATAAAGCTATTGCTTAAGTGACACAAATTTCAGAAATAGCAAGCTAACACTTGCTGGAAGTAAACTGATGCGCAGGAAACAACATGATACGCATGATGAAGACTTGATACATAACAGGGAAAGACTGAACAAAGCTGCGGAATTGAAATTCAATGCTGATCAAACTCATTAGCTAACCAATTGTTGTCTTTAATCTCAGGTATTAAGACCAAAAACTCCTTGAATTCGAAATAATCTGAAGAATTCAGAACTAAGCTGAAATGTGCAGGAATAGGGCTGATACGTGATGAAGCGGACTGTGTGCAGAAATTTTGAGCTGAATAAAACTCAGAAATGAAGCTACAAATGAAACAAACTTAGATCAACCTAGTTAACACACTAAATGTGAAATAAACTGAAGAAGGCAGGAACTAAAAGAAGTTGCAGTAAAAGGGCTGATACACAAGCTGAAATCAGAGGAAAACTGATACGCTACAATGAAACGAGAATTAAACCAAAATTACAAACTATTGTTCACTAAACAAGTTCCTAACTGATTACTTGCCGAGTTTAAAACCTAATTAAGGGCAAAATCGAAGTGAAAAGGAAAGCTACAGCAACTGAACGAAATCAAAATTGAAACAACATTCAGAAATCGAAATTACAACTATAACTGAAAATTCGCTAAGAAAACTACTCCTCAATCCTTCCCTAGCTCAAATCCTCCTTGTTCGTCACGCAAGGGCAAGCCTCGAACCCGCAAGCTCCACAAATCGATGGAAAACATCCTCTGCGATTCAAAACCAGCTCATCTCTGCTCAAATCCGAAAACCCATCCAATTCCTTCAACTCAGCTACGATGATGAATTGGGATTGCTCCGAGCACTTCAGGGAACCCCTCTGAACTACTCAGGTGGATGAAATGGTGCGCAGCCGATGTTGATGAAATCAAATGGCAAAGCTACGGAGACCTCACAGCAGCTCTGTTCTTGGGCAGAATTCGAGCTGGAACTTCACCGAGAAGCCTTCCCAATGACCTAGGATTCGATCTAAGCAAGAAATGAGGGGTCGCGCCCCTTGGATTGAAGAACTACTGAAGAAAAAAAACTAAGAACTGCTGAAGGAAGAGTTTGCGGCGAAGAAGACGCGACGAAGCTGAAGACTGTGGAGTTTCTGATTAAATACATAGGAATGGACGGTCCAGATTGATTTGGATGAATCCAACGGCTGATCTTGCTCTGATCTGACCCAAACTTTCCAGATGTTGATCAAGGGTCAGGATCTGCCTCGTGGTAGCTCGGATCCTCCAGATTTGCAACGGATGGTCCAGATCAACCTAATCTTTGAATGGGCGATCTAGAGCCCTCCGAGCTTGATTCAACGGTTGAATGAGCTCTGATTGGGATGAAACCTTCAGATCTTGATCAGAGTGCTTGATCAACCTTAACCCTAGCTCGGATTGCTTCAGATGGTCCTGGATGGCTCAGATCTAGCCGCTTTTGAATTGGACGGCCCGGATTAATCCGAAGCTTGATAACTCGATCCGGGTCCACTTCCGACTCAAGTTTGACCCAGTATGCCCTAGGTCCAGGATCCTTTCATGCCTACAAAAATAGATCAAAAATTTAGTGGCCAAATAATCCAAAAATGTGCAATTTTGCAATTAAGTCCAAAATAAGAGGAAATCCTAAAACCTAGGGAAAAATCACAATTAAGTAAGTAAAACATAGGTCAAACATGGATTTTAACAATTAAAATAATCAATAAAATGGTACTTATCACCAGTCGACTGCCCCAGGGGCAGTCGACTAGTAGCGACTATTTCAGATTCGAGCCTTATTTAAAGGGGCTCATTTCCTACTATCGGATTTGACGAAACTCGCTTGGGTAAAGTGAGTTAGTAGTCTATTGTGATCAGAGAGCGTCCGAAGTATTTTGGCGAGGTTTCTCCACCCACAAGGAGCAACAGATCTAGCTGGAGGTTATCCGGGGGTTGATCCACCGAAGGATTCTTGGATTAGTCACCCAACCGGGGTGGATACCAAGTAAATCAGGTTGTTAGCATTGTTTATTTCTTATTTACTTTGCATATTATTGTTTCCGCTGCGCTAACGACTTTGTAGAGATCAAAACGACGAAAAAGTGCTATTCACCCCCCCTCTAGCACGCCAAAGATGATCCATCATTTGGTATCAGAGCTAGGACCGCTCTTGATTGGAATAACCGCCAAGGGAGCAAAGCAAAGCTAGAGGGAATAATGGAGGATAAGCTAGGGGACGATATAAACTCACCACCACCATACGAGCATGAAGATTTTGAGTATTGGAGAGCTAGGATGAAGATGTGGCTCGACATGGATTGGGAGTGCGTAATGGTGATAGAAGAGCCATTTGAGACCCCCTAAGGACAAGCATGGAAAGAAGCTCCGGCCTAGATATTGGACCAAGGAGCAATAAGAACAAGCAAGGGCCAATGAGAAGGTAATCAATATTTTGGTTAATATCTTGCCTACTAATATTTTGGGTGATGTAGGGAATTATAAAAATGCATATGAATTGTGGAATAAATTGGCAATGTGTCGTAAGAACCCTACACAAACTCAAGGAGTAGATGAGCCCGAAGAAATAAGCTCAAGTGTCCAAGAAAACCAAAGAGAAGGAGAATTATAAAGTGATGAGGAGGAATCAAGTGAAAAAGAGTCCTGTTCGTCAGCAGAAAAAGAAGAAGTATCAATATCAAGAATTGAGGGGGAGGAGAGACCCTCATCCCCACTAGAGCAAGAGAAGACTCCCACCTCCACCAAAGCTAAATCAAGAGACCATATTATATGCTTTGGTTGCAATAAAAAGGGGCACTACAAGAACAAGTGCCCACTAGGTAAAAAGGAGGTAACTTCAAAGCCCAAATTCATTCCATTTAAATCTAATATGGGTTGTAGGAATGAGGAAGCTCAAAACAAAAGAAAGCGAATTCGATGTTTCACATGCGGGGAGCTGGGGCATTATCATACAAAATGTCCGAGAAGTAGAGAGCTTAAGAAGATGGAGCACCTTAGGAAATGGGAAAAAGGAGAAAGGAAAAGGAGCACTCATCAAGGGGGAGCCCCAAGGGTAAGGGAGGTAACGTCTGACTCTACTTATGTTTCAAAATTTTCCATGAATGCTCAAAATGTTCGTTTGAATGATAGAATTGACAATGATTGTGTGTCCATGCGTGTTTTTGGTTTTAAATATCATGATAGGAATAGAAACAATTTTGTATGCCAAAACACCAAAAATTCTATGATGCATAATAAATCTAGGATATCTAGGAATAAGGACCAAGACATAAACTCTAGGAAAGGGAGAAATATGTCCAGAAAAATAGGTAGACCTAGAAATGATCAAACTATATCTAGTGATCCTAAGGTTAGGAAGTTAGAAAAGGATAATCAAGTGTTGAGAGTGAAACTTGATCAGTTAGAAAGAAACCTAGGAAGAGTCATTCAAGGGTCCAAAAGATTGAACATGATATCAAAGGACCAAAATCATAGGAACGGTAGGTCGGGTTTAGGATACCACCCTAGGAGGGCTAATGTTGATAAAATGGTATATTCAAGGATGCCCTACAACTATGGTAGAGAAAATGTCAAAAATGGCAAGGAAAAGCCATTTAAAAAAAAGAGAAGAAATTGACCAAGAAAAAGGTCTATAGGGTTAAGAGAGTGATAGTCGAAGGTCAAGAAACACCGGAGGAGCACCGGTGTGGTCTTGCCTTTGTAGAAGAGTTACCTAGGGAGGAAATTAGGGCTAGGAGCTCAAGGGAAAGCTCTGGAAGTCAAAATCGGTTCCATGGTCAATGGATCTCAAGTGGTTTCCTTCTAGGAGATTGAAGAGAACTATAGAGTGTGCCAAGAGGTTCAAAAGACTAAGGTTTGTCTTAATCCTAGAAAATTGGCACACTAAAGGGGAAAATTATGGAGTAGAAGGTGAAATTGGGATTTTAATTGAGACAAATCGGTTTTAATGCCTAAATACCATATAACCGGATGCTATGAATGGATTATGGATGAATATGGGAAGGAGCATCAGAGTGAGGTCAAAATTAGAACTTTTGGGAAAGGTTTTATGATACATTTTAGAGAAACTCGAAGTTTGTACCAATCTTGGGATTTGGGATAACTTTGACTGGAATTATATTTTTCCCAGGTAAATATAGGATCCACAAATCTCCCCACTAGAATTCATAACTTTTGGGAATTTATGGAATTAGTTAGACATTTCTGAAGTTCGGGTTGGGAGGCTGAAAATCAGATACCAGTCGACTGCCAGAAGGGCAGTCGACTGCGAAAACCCACAGAATGTAATTACACTCTGGCCCAGTCGATTGCCCTAGGGGCAGTCGACTGGTACGCGGGTTTTATAAAAGACAAGGGCGTGCCGGGAAAAGCCAAACTCTAGGGTTTTGGCGATTTCCCGACGACCTTCACCTCTCCTGAGCTCCTCCTTCGATCTTAAGCCCCTTCAAGCCCTAAAAATCCTTCCTAAGTCATCCTCCAACCTCGATCTACTTCTAGGGTTTGTTGAAACCTCTCTTCTTCAAGCTACACTCTCAAAATCAAGTAATCATGAGGAGAATGAAAAGGTATTGCATTTTAAGGTTTTTTTTCTCGGTTAAACCATATTTTGGCACTAACATGGTATTTTCACATGATTCTTTGATGTTTTTCCTATTTGGGGGGGGGGGGGTTGTCTTGACATGCATGGGTATGTATGGTGTCTAGAATGGCCTCTAAGAGACCTAGGGGTGAGGGATCATCCCGACAAGGTCAGGGGGAGTCCAGGTTTAGGTCTCTGGAGTGTAAGAAGCGTTTTGAAGAGAATGAATTTGTGGTAATGAATTGCAAATATCTGAACAAGACTTTCTTTCAAGAAAAGTCCCCTCAGTTAGCTGAAATGATCACTCATTTTCAGCTGGATCAGCTGGTTTACTGCCAGCATGACATAGATATTGACTTGTGTACAAAGTTTTATGCAAATTTGACCTGTATTGACTCTGATAGCAATTTGTATGAGTCTCGAGTTGCTGGTGTTCCTATTCCCTTCTCTGTCATGGGTTTAGCCGGGTTCCTACAGTGCAGGGCGTCCAACAATGCATCTGTTTACTTTCCTAATGTTGTTGAACCCTTAGAGTTTCCTGGAGTCATAATTGATCAGATTCACATGCATTATTTCAGGAGACATAGGAATGACTCAAAGCGTCTTTTTGATGCTAAACCCATGAGACCGTTTAGCCATGTCTTGTATAAGGTCGTCGTCGAGTGCATCTTGCCTATTGTCACCAAGGGGAGGTCTAAGGTCAGACTCCCACATTTGGTGATGATGTATGCTTTAGAGAGGAGGTTGGACATTGATGTCTCTCTACAGGTCTTTAGTGTCATCTGTCATTCTTCCCATAGTGTCAATGGGAAGATATATATGCCCTTCTGCCACATCCTGATCGAGTTTCTTCATTTACGTTTTGGTATCCATGTGGGTAGAGGTTAGGTTAGACACCTGTCAAAGGACTATGATCAGATTGACACACACCAATTGTCCTTGGTAGGTATTGAGTGTAGACATGGGACATTTGTTTGGAGGGAGCGCCCGGAGGCCGCTGACGCAGATGAGGAGCCCGCCGAGCTGGTCACACGTGCAGAGTTCACCCAGCTTTGATCAGACTTCCACGAGCTCCGTGAGGATGTTCACACCATCCAGGGGATGTCCAGAGTCTCCAGCAGAGCCAGACAGAGACTCAGAGGGAGGTGCACGGCCTCACAGAGTTCTGCCAGGGATTCATGACCAGGCAGGAGGACATGTATGAGATGATGCATCGGTGGCAGTTAGCATATCAGGGTCCTCCTCCTCCTCCTCCAGGCGACGAGATGTAGTCAGTTTGACTTGGTGGTTTTAGTGTTGAGAGTGATATCATTAGTTGATGTATTATACCTCTCAAACACTCTCTAGTTTGCGGATTGTATTTATTTGGATGACTTCAGGGCATTGGCCCTAGATACTCTTTCAAGCCTTATGTCATGGCCATTTCTGTGTTTCTTGTATAAAACACCTAGGTATTACTTTAGTTTGCAGATTTATGACATGTGACTTGCTTTATTACTTTTCTATTAGCTTATTGAAATTTTACCATAACTAGATGCTATTTTGAAACTGCTTGAAAATTTTTAAGTGTTAATGGAGGTTGCTTTTGTGATCCTTGTATATGTGCTCATGATATGGTTTTTGAAATTTTATGTTGTTATATTATCTAATATGGTTTGGTTGGAAATCAAATAATGGTTTTATATATAGAAGGGATGATTATTTGGACTCAAGAGAAAATGAGGGGGAGTTCTTGTCAAAATAAAAATATATATATGAAAAAGGGAGTTTGGGGATCATTTTAAATGTCAAATGGAGTTGATAGAGATTGACACATATAGGATATCATGATTAGAAGTCAATATTGATACAAAATTGCCATTAATTGAGCAGTTTTGGATTTGTACCAAAAGTCAAGCACAGTTGATGTTTTTCATGAATCAAATTTTTCTAGGATAGGGAACACCTTACCAATCGTGCTTGCAAAGTTTCACATTTTTCCGGATTTTTTGGAATTTTTTATTCGTTTCTGAATTTCGGCTGAAATTCTGAAATACTGCGTATCAGTCGACTGCCAGGGTCGCAGCCGACTGCGAGTGTGGGTAGTGTGTGTTTTTCTGGTTTCTGAGGGGATTTTCAGAAACATGGTTCAGTTCTATTTGGCACCAAGGGTAGGGTTGCTTGCGGCAATCTTTTGATGATGTCAAAGGGGGAGAATTTGAGTGTTAAGTTAGGTTTGGGTTGAAACTTAACTTAGGCTTGGTTATAAGACTTTAGAGTTAAGTTGGGAGAACTTAACTTGGGATTAGCAATAAGAATTGAAATTTGGGAGAAAGCATAGGTTAAGGGGAGGTTGCCTCTTGTGTGATATGCTTGAATTTCAATTGCTTTTGCTATTGTTATTACTATATGTTTACCTAACTTAACATGTTGCCACATATCAAAAAGGGGGAGATTGTTGGGGCAATCGACCCTGAGATGATCTGGAGGATCATGATATTTTGATGTGTGGGCAATATGGTTAAGTTAGGATGTGTGTTGTTCTCATATGTGTACATGAGTGTGCAGGTATACAGGTACACATGGACTTGGTTGATGTCTTCAGGTGAAGGATGTCATGGAGGTAAGCTGGAGGCTTACGTGCGCATCCGAGGGACCATTGGATACCAGGGATGATGAGCCGAGGGACACGGACTTCGAGGCGTACGTGAAGGATGGCATGGAGGCAAGCTGGAGGCTTGCGTGCGCATCCGAGGGACGAGGGCCAAAGATGAAGAGGGCGTGAAGGTAACAGTCAAGGCTGTTGGAGAAGAGTCAACTGAGTTATGAGGGTCTGAGTATGTGTGTTTATACTCAGGGGTTAAGCCAGGAGGGTTTGAGTGCGGAGAGACTTGTCCTCGGGAGTAAAACCCTAGGCTTAAGTGTGTCCCAGTCGACTGGCCCAGGGGCAGTTGACTGGTATAGGTTGAAACAGGCTGGCAGATTCGAACGTTATGCTGTAACGGTCGAATCTAAGTGGGACCAGTCGACTGCCCCAGGGGCAGTCGATTGGTAGCGGCTGTTTCAGATTCGAGCTCTATTTAAAGGGGCTCGTTTCCTACTATCGGATTTGACGAAACTCGCTTGGATAAAGTGAGTTAGTAGTCTATTGTGATCAGAGAGCGTCCGAAGTGTCGTGGCGAGGTTTCTCCACCCACAAGGAGCAACAGATCTAGCCGGAGGTTATCCGGGGGTTGATCCACCGAAGGATTCTTGGATTAGTCACCCGACCGGGGTGGATACCAAGTAAATCAGGTTGTTAGCATTGTTTATTTCTTATTTACTTTGCATATTATTGTTTCCGTTGCGCTAACGACTTTGTAGAGATCAAAACGACAAAAAAGTGCTATTCACCCCCCCTCTAGTACGCCAAAGACGATCCATCATTAACTGCATCCAAATAAAGATAAGAATTTAAAGGAATTGAAAGAGACAAAACAACCAAGAATTAAGCAAAATAAATGCAAGGATTTAAACCTAATTATCAGAAGANTGTGTACATGAGTGTGCAGGTGTACAGGTACACATGGACTTGGTTGATGTCTTCAGGTGAAGGATGACATGGAGGCAAGATGGAGGCTTGCGTACGCATCCGAGGGACCGTTGGATAGCAGAGATGGTGAGCCGAGGGACGCGGACTTCGAGGCGTACGTAAAGGGTGGCATGGAGGCAAGCTGGAGGTTTACATGTGCATCCGAGGGACGAGGGCCAAAGATGAAGAGGGCGTGAAGGCAACAGTCAAGACTACTGGTGAAGAGTCAACTGGGTTGAGAGAGGCTGAGTATTAGTGTGTGTACTCAGGGGCTAAGCCGGGAGGGTTTGAGTGCGGAGAGACTTGTACTCGGGAGTAAAACCCTAGGCTTAGGTGTGTCCCAGTCGACTGACCAAGGGGCAGTCGACTGGTGTTGACTGGAACAGCTGACAGATTCGAACGTTGTACTGTAACGGTCGAATCTGAGTGGGACCAGTCGGCTGCCCCTGGTAGCGGCTGTTTCAGACTCGAGCCCTATTTAAAGGGGCTCGTTTCCTACTATCTCGCTTGACGAAACTCGCTTGGGTAAAGTGAGTTAGTAGTCTTTTGTGATTAGGAAGCGTCCGAAGTATTGTGGTGAGGTTTCTCCACCCACAAGGAGCGACAGATCTAGCCGGAGATTTTCCGGGGGTTGATCCACCGACGGATTCTTGGATTAGTCACCCGTCCGGGGTGGATACCAAGTAAATCAGGTTGTTAGCATTATTTATTTTACTTTGCATATTATTGTTTCCGCTGCGCTAACGACATTGTAGAGATCAAAACGCAAAAGTGCTATTCACCCCCCTCTAGCACGCCAAGACGATCCATCAGTTGGTATCAGAGCGAGGTTCGCTCTTGATTGGAATAACCGCCAAGGGAGCAAAGCAAAGCTAGAGGGAATAATGGAGGATAAGCTAGGGGACGATATAAACTCACCACCAACGTATGATCATAAGGATTTTGATTATTGGAGAGCTAGGATGAAGATGTGGCTCGGCATGGATTGGGAGTGCGTAATGGTGCTAGAGGAACCATTTGAGACCCCTAAGGACAAGCATGGAAAGAAGCTCCGGCCTAGGTATTGGACCAAGGAGCAACAAGAACAAGCAAGGGCCAATGAGAAGGTAATCAATATTTTGGTTAATATTTTGCCTACTAATATTTTGGGTGATGTAGGGAATTATAAAAATGCATATGAGTTGTGGAATAAATTGGAAAAGTGTCGTGAGAACCCTACACAAACTCAAGGAGTAGAGGAGTCCGAAGAAATAAGCTCAAGTGTCCAAATGGATCAACGGGAAAAAGAATTATTGACATTATCAAGTAAGGTGGAGGAATTGAGTGAAAAAGGATCCACCTCATCCAAAGAAGAAGAAGAAGTATCAACATCAAGGGTTGAGGGGGAGGAGAGACCCTCATCCCCACAAGAGCAAGAAAAGACTTCTACCTCCACCAAAGCTAAATCAAAAGAGCATATCATATGCTTTGGTTGCAATAAAAAGGGGTACTACAAGGATAAGTGCCCACTAGGTAAAAGAAGGTAATTCCTAATCCCAAATCCATTCAATTTAAATCTAATATGGGTTGTAGGAATGAGGAAGCTCAAAACAAAAGAAGGAGAATTCGATGCTTCTTATGCGGGGAGCTCGGACATTATCATACAAAATGTTCAAGAAGTGGAGAGCTCAAGAAGATGGAGCACCTTAGGAAATGGGAGAAAGAAGAAATGAAGAGGAGCACTCATCAAGGGGGAGTAACAAGAGTAAGGGAGGTAATCCCTAACTCAATTTATGCTCAAAATGCTTGTATGAATGATAGAATTGGTAATAATTGCGTGCCCATGCGTGTTTTTGGTTTTAAATATTATGATAGGAATAGAAATAATTTTGCATGCCAAAACATCAAAAATTCTATGATGCATGATAAATCTAGGAACTTTAGGAATAAGAACCAAAGCATAAACTCTAAGAAAGGGAGAAATATGCCTAGAAAAATAGGTAGACCTATAAATGATCAAAGTAGGTCTAGTGATCCTAAGGTTAGGAAGTTAGAAAAGAAAAATCAGGCTTTAAGAGCAAAACTTGATAAGTTAGAAAGAAACCTAGGTAGAATCATTCAAGGGTCCAAGAGATTGAACATGATATCAAAGGACCAAAATCATAGGGATGATAGGCCGGGTCTAGGATACCACCCTAGGAGGGCTAATGTTGATAGAATGTCATACTCAAGGATGTCCTATAACTATGGTAGAGAAAAAGTCAAAAATGTCAAGGAAAAGTTATTTAAAGGAAAAGAAAAGAAATTGACCAAGAAAAAGGTCTATAGGTTTAAGAGAGTGATAGTGGAAGGTCAAGAGGCACCGGAGGAGCACCGGTGTGGTTTTGCCTTTGTAGATGAGTTAACTAGGGAAGTAACTAGGGCTAGGAGCTCAAGGGAGAGCTCTAGAAGCCAAAATGGGTTCCATGGTCAATGGATCTTAGGTGGTTTCTTTCTAGGAGATTGAAAAGGACTATAGGGTGTGCTAAGAGGTTTAAAAAGCTAAGGTAAGTCTTAATCCTAGAAAATTGGCACACTAAAGGGAAATTATAGAGAAAAAGGTGAAATTGGGACTTTAATCGAGCCGAGTTGGTGTTAATGCCTAAATACCATATAACTTAATGTTATGAATGGATTATGAATGAGTATGGGAAGGAGCATCAAGGTGAGGTCAAATTAGAACTTTCGGGAAAGGTTTAATGATACATTCTAGAGAAACTCGAAGTTTGCACCAATCTTGGAATTCGAAATAGTTTTGGCTTAAATTATATTTTCCCAGGTATATATAGGATCCACAAATCTCCCCACAAGAATTCATAATTTTTGGAAATTTATGGAATTAGTTAGACATTTCTGAAGTTTGGATTGGAAATCTGAAAAATCAGATAATCAAATACCAGTCGACTGGCTGGAGGCCAGTCAACTGAGAAAACCCACAGAATGTAATTACACTCTGGTCCACTCGACTGCCCCAGGGGCAGTCGACTGGTATGCGGGCTTTATAAAAGGAAAGGGCGCGCCGGGGGAAGCCAAACTCTAGGGTTTTGGCTATTTCCCGGCAATCATCTCCTCTTCCAAGTACCTCCTTCGTCCTTAGGCCCTTCCAAGCCCTAAAATCCATCTCTAAGTCCTCTCTAACCCCGATCTACTTCTAGGGTTTGTTAAAACCTCTTCTCTTCAAGTCATGCTCTTAAAATCAAGTCATCATGAGGAGAATGAAAAGGTATTGCGTTTTAAAGTTCATTTTTTCTCGGTTAAACCATGTTTTGGCACTAACATGATATTTTTGTGCATGTTCTTTGATGTTTTTCCTTTTTGGGGGGTTGTATTGACATGCATGGGTATGTATGGATTTTAGGATGGCCTCTAAGAGATCTAGGGGTGAAGGGTCATCCCAACAGAGTCAGGGAGGGTCCAGGTTTAGGTCCCTGAAATGTAAGAAACGTTTTGAAGAAAATGAGTTCACAGTAATGAATTGCCGATACCTAAACAAGGCCTTCATTCAAGAGAAGTCGCCTCAGCTAGCTGAAATGATCACTCATTTTCAACTGGATCGGCTGGTTTACTGCCAGCATGACATAGATATAGACTTATGTACAGAATTTTATGCAAATTTGACCTGTATTGACTCAGATAGTAATTTATATGAGTCTTGAGTGGCTGGTGTTCCTATCCCTTTCTCTGTCATGGTTTAGCTGAGTTCCTACAGTGTACAGAGTCCAATAATGCATCTGTTTACTTTCCCACTGTTGTTGAACCATTAGAGTTTCCTGGAGTCACCATTGATCAGATACATATGCATTATTTCAGAAGACATAGGAATGACTCGGAGCGTCTTTTTGATGCTAAACCCATGAGACCGTTTAGCCATGTCTTATATAAGATCGTCATCGAGTGCATTTTGCCCATTGTCACCAAGGGGAGGTCCAGTATCAGACGCCCACATTTGGTGATGATGTACGCTCTGGAGAGGAGATTGGACATCGATGTCTCCCTACAAGTCTTTAGTGCCATTTGTCATTCTTCCCATAGTGTCAATGGGAAGATATATATGCCCTTCTGCCACATCTTGACCGAGTTTTTCCATTTACATTTTGGCATCCGTGTGGGTAGTGGTCAGGTTGTTAGTAATATGAGAGAAGTGTCCTAAGGCAATCGCCTTATGATTGTAAACATTTATTTTAATAAATGAAAATTCACTATTTGAGTATACATGTTTGTGTATTTGATTGGGATCTTAAACTCATTTACTGAATGTCCGCAATACAATTCACAGCATGAGAGAATTTATGATGGAATCACAACTAGTGATTATCTCTACATGTGCAATTGTGAAGTATTGAAAATATCCCTAGTCGATGAATTGATAAATACGGACACTATCAATTCTGTTGAGACTAGCATGGGTTATTCTCTAATCAGCTGATTCTCACTGGCTGGTGACATTGGGATGTCCGGAGATAAACATGGATGCTAGTTAAGGGAACTAGTTCATTGGAGTGACTAGCTGTAAAACTTCATATGGTAATCTACATATAGATATGTCAATGAAAGTTGTTACTGCAGCTTAAGTGCGATGTTCCTTTGACTTGCGGTGTTCAAGTCATCTTGGTCACGGAGACTTATACTTTGACATCTTAAGCAAGCATCTCTAAGGAGGTGTGGACCCAGGATGGTTGGGTATAAGCCGAAGTGCCCGAAGAAGTTTGAACAGCCTACAAAGGATTCACTACTCCTTGCGAGGAGATGTATACCCAAGGCCTATCGTCGGATTGTTACTCAAAGCCTCTGGCCAGAGCATAACATGTTCCGAGTATGAATCTCTAGAAAACATGAGAGTAATTAGAATCCGTTGGACGAGAAAGACATTACTTGGGCTAGGTGTGACATAGTCAGCCTAGTGGGGACTGACACACATAGACCGTGTCCTGAACCAAGTGGGTATAAGATGGTGAAGGGAATGAGACACGATTCATTAAGAGCTGCTGAAGGGTTTTAGAATTATTTCTGAGGTCAACCGTTGATCTTTCGATTAATTGGGGATCATGATGTACTACTAGGTGCCACTCATGATCGTTCTATAATTAGTTGATTATAGACGGCCAACATAAATCGAAAGCCTATTTAGTCACACGCACTACGAGTAATCTGAGGGATTTAAAACGAGTTGAAAATTGGATTTTCCAATCAAGAGAAATAAGTCGAATCTGAATTTATCAGAAGCGCATCGGAAGCTTAAAATGGCTAAGTCTTTTGAAGACTAACCACCAAGTAACGGAATCAATATCCGGGGAAAGGAAGGAGTTGCGACCCGCTTCTTCTTCTTCTTTGGCACCTTCTTGGTGGAGGAGGCTCACGACAACCCTAGGCGGTGCGCCGGCCCTAGGGGAGGAGAGAGGGAGCCGGCCCTAGAGAGAGAGAGAGGGTGCCGGCCCTAGAGAGAGAGAGGGAGAGAATTAAGAGATCAAGTAGCAAGCTCTCTCTCTCTTATTCTCTCCCTCTCTCTCTCTCTAGGGCCGGCGCCCTCTCTCTCTCTCTAGGGCCGGCACCCTCTCTCCTCCCCTAGGGCCGGCGCACCACCTAGGGTTGCCGTGAGCCTCCTCCACCAAGAAGGTGCCAAAGAAGAAGAAGAAGCGGGTCGCAACTCCTTCCTTTCCCCGGATATTGATTCCGTTACTTGGTGGTTAGTCTTCCATCTTTCTCTCTTGATATTCTAGTCGTGCCTTTGGAGAATCTAGTAGTTCTTGTCGCCCTCTCTCCTCCCCTAGGGCCGGCGCACCGCCTAGGGTTGCCGTGAGCCTCCTCCACCAAGAAGGTGCTAAAGAAGAAGAAGAAGCGGGTCGTAACTCCTTCCTTTCCCTGGATATTGATTCCGTTACTTGGTGGTTAGTCTTCCATCTTTCTCTTTTGATATTCTAGTTGTGCCTTTGGAGAATCTAGTAGTTCTTGTCGGCACGAAACTCGTGACTTTGCGAAGTCATCCCGAAGAGAACTCGGCGTGGACGCGAATAAAGGCGAAGCTT
This sequence comes from Boesenbergia rotunda, assembly GCA_024364735.1. Taxonomy (NCBI): domain Eukaryota; kingdom Viridiplantae; phylum Streptophyta; class Magnoliopsida; order Zingiberales; family Zingiberaceae; genus Boesenbergia; species Boesenbergia rotunda. The sequence continues at coordinate 7,413 of JAGFNQ010006528.1, read as the reverse complement.
CCAAGGGACGCTACGGTTGGATCTCGTCCCTTTCTTCGAGTTACGCGAGGTACAAAGTAAATTAGTTTACTTTTCTGCAAAATTTTAATTTATGATCATGTCTCCACAACTTAAGGTTGCATGCTAGATACGTGGTTAAAATAATTTAAGAAATTATTTATGCTAAACCTTCCGCTGCACGTAATTAAACTTTAAAATTACGAACCCGTATCCATGTCAACATGCACCCGGTCCCAACAGTGGTATCAGAGCCGGTTAGTATTCGACATAATCATATAATTATTTTGCGGAAAACTTTGTCATGATCTCAATTTTGGAAAATTTTCCAATTATGGAAACTTTCCAATTATGATAAATTTTAGATTTAGGAATTTCAAAGTTTGGAAATCCTCATGAAATTTCGCAAACTTTTGAAATATCCTAGTTTCTGAAATTTTATGATAATTGTGAAAACTTCCCATCTTTGGAAACTTTCCAATTTTAGAAATTTCCTATTTTAGAAATTTTCCAATTTTGGAAATATGTAAGTTTTCTTTGTACCAGAAACTTACAATTATTCTGAAAACCTATTATGAAATCTCGCAATTTTGGGTACTTTCTTTCAAAGAAAGTCTAGAAAAATTTATGGATCATTAATTGACAATTAAATTCGAATTGGTTTTAAATTATCAACAAAATTCTTTATTTTGGATTGAGCCTCGGGGAGCCGTCCAATTTAAAGTTAGTTGTTGTAATTTAATTTCCTAATTTTGAATAAAATTGTCATGTTTAATTTGCTTACGCCTCGGGGAGCGGGCCAAATTGGATTTACGACAAATTTCTTTTCTTTGGGTATCTGAGCCTCGGGGAGCCACCCTTAGAAAATAATTTGTTGTAATTAATTAATCCATGAATAAAATATGTGATCAAATCTTGGAAATTTGATTTAAGAGGTGATGCTCTCATATATTGTTGTCTCCAAAATTAATTAGGAAATTGGTTTCCTATAGAGTTTTCTTAAATGAGATTTTCATGAAAATAATATGTGGTTGAATTAAGGGAATCTGTCTCTTAATTTAATAAGATTTGATTTAGATGTTGGAAACGAGATGGCTAGAGAGGGGGGGGGGGTGAATATAGCCAACACTTTTTATTTGAAGAGTTAGCAAGTTTTCTGCACTTAAACTATCAGTAGCACAGCGGAAGATACAAAGGAAAAACAAAGCAATGCAGTAAACTAAAAACAGAGATGAAAGCTAACAACGACAGCTACCAAGATCGCTAACAAGAGGGTTTACAAGGTTCGGGGATAACTTGCCCCTACTCCTTGGCGTGCCCTTAAGGTGGGCGATCCCTTGATCATTGGCAGATCTAGCCCCGGTGATCACCGGATATAAAGCAACCTCCTTCTCGGTGGAGAAACCTCTCCACAGCGTTTCAATCACAGATAAGTGTTTAAGCTTAATGAAACAACAAGAAGGATCTTACTCAAACCCTCGGCAAGGACAAGAACACAGCAAGCTTCTCTGAGCTCCACCCAGTGGCGATCTCACGCAAGAACCCTTCTTCGTGTCTTCCCACTGTCGGACTCCAAGCTTCTTGTTCCCTCCTTCAAGGCTCAAGTAAAGGATGATTGCTTCTCGATCGCTTGCTCAGAATGATGGAAACCTCAAGAACAGCAAGCTTGATGTGGAGAACTCAAAGCACTGGAACTCAAGAGCACAAGATGAAGAATTGTCGAACTTTGCTCCACCGAAAAACTCTCTCGTTCCTTTTGTTTCTCCACTAAGCAACAAGTGACCTCATCTCCCACAGCCTACAGCTGCCTCACTGCCAACGCGCCAGCTACACTGAACCCTTACTGAACTTCCTGAGCTCCCTCAGCCAAGCTTCAGTCAGCGGCTTCAGTCCTGTAGCTCCAACCGTTGCAACCTGAGTTGAGAAAGGGACAAACCTGCTCCAAGGAAAGCCCTCTTTGACTTCTCCTTGAGTGTTTGAATCCTCCCCTGTCACCTGTAACTTAATCAGACTGTTAGAGCAGCAAATCACGCAGTAAATCAAATATCAGAGATAAACAGCAGCGAATCGGATACGGTCAGACGCAATCATAGCGTCTGACAGTGCAATTTGAATTAAAGTGATCGGTCACCCGACCGATTAGAGAGACTCCTGATCGGTCACCAGAACGATCAGGCTAGGTCCAGACCGATCAGGATCCGTCCTGATCGGTCCCCAACGCTCAATCAGAAATCGCGATTTCTTTGTGACTTCTCCTGGATCGATCACCGGACCGATCCCAGGTTGTGGATCGATCACCCGAACGATCCACCCCTTTCTTGGGCGATTTCTGAGTTTCGCAGTCCAGACCTCCTGATCGGTCATCAGACCAATCAGGCAGCCTCCTGATCGGTCACCAGACCGATCAGATCATGACCAGACCGATCAGGCTAGAGCCTGATCGATCATAGTGAGGAACCTGCGACGCTGGATCGTTCACCAGAACGATCTGCACAGTGATCCTGATCGGTCACCAGACCGATCAGGAGCAGTTCAGCAAGGGAACTCAACCTCACTGCTCGCTCCTTGATCGGTCACCAGACCGATCAGGAGCCAGTCAATGGGTGAAACGCATACTCCCTGATCGGTCATCAGATCGATCAGGAGCAACACAGTAGGTTCCCAACCTCACTGTGTGCTCCCTGATCGGTCACCCGACCGATCAGTCATCGCTGGATCGGTCACCAGACCGATACACGAAGGAGTAGCGTGCTAGAATCCCTGATCGATCACCAGACCGATCCAGGGACTCAAACTCAGCCCTCCAAGCTAAGTTTCCATTCACCTTAGCCCTCCAAGCTAAGGATTTTCCATCTAACTCTCCAAGTTGGGAATTTGCACCTAACCCTCCAAGTTAGGACTTTTCACCTAGCCCTCCAAGCTAGGACTTTTCACCGAACCCTTCCGAGTTAGAACTTCATCCAACCTAGCCCTCCAAGCTAGGCACCTGACCCTCCAAGCCAGGACTTTTTCACCTAATTCTCCAGGATGGGAATTTGCACCTAACCCTCCAAGTTAGGACTTTTCACCTAGCCCTCCAGGCTAGGACTTTTCACCCAACCTTTCCGAATTAGGACTTTTCCAACACCTAGCCCTCCAAGCTAGGACTTTTCAAACACCTAGCCTCCCAGACTAGGATTTTCAACACCTAACCCTCCAGGTTAGGATTTTCCAACACCTAGCCCTCCAGACTAGGATTTTCCATACCATGCCTGATCCCCGATCAGGACTTAATCATAATCAATAATCATCCACCTAAACTTAAATCGGTGTCAACACCAAAACAACAATCAGGGCCAGACTGCATCAACATTAGAGAAATCAAAGTCTTAAACATATTATTTCCGAAATTGATTATGACAATTTAGGAAATTGTTTCCCAAAACAATTCCTTGAATAAAGTATAAAATTAGAATTAGGAAATCCGGTTCCTAATTCAATTAATGAGACTTGATAAATTAAGTCACATACATACTTTATTAAAGAAATCGTTAGTCATGACATAATTATATGTCATGAATGTGCTTAGAAAAGAAAGGATGAGACCCAAAACCCCTTACAAAATATTAAGGCTAACACCTTCCATTAATATGGTTAGAACCGGAGTTTTGTTTCTCGTTTGGGTTGATGGACACATCCATGCCCGACTTGAACCTCAACATGTTCAAACCATGAAATTAGTTTATGAATAATATAGTTGGAGTCAGAGGTCAATCCTTAGTTTTGGTTGTTGGACACATCCAAGCTTGACTAAACGGTTGAATGAGCTCCAACCATATTAAAACTATTTCTTGATTAATGGGTCAGCCTTAAGCTTGGAGCATCGATTTGTTGTGCCACAGCCAAGGTCAATGTAAAGAGAGGTGCAGTTGGGTGCTATGTATATTGTTGCATACTTGTTAATGAGTTAACAACCCAATGATTTATGCAAACATTCAATTAGTTGATAGCATAAAGTGATAGTTACATATATATGATATGTAATCGGTATAATAACCTACCTTCATAGCTAAGAATAACTTGATGGCCACAGCCATGGTTGTTCTTATCTATGGTTGGATATCAACCTATTTGGAGGTGTTCCTACGATCTCCCGAATTGATAAAAAGGGTTATTCAATTCGAAAAATTAAATAGGATTTAATTAATATATGTTGATGCATTTTTTATCATTCTTCTCACATACGCTCAATTTGTATTTCTAGGATAATCACTCGATTATGTCTTCTCTGAATTTGCGTTCCATTTTGGACACCAATAAACTGACTGGGCCAAACTTCATGGACTGGCTTCGAAACCTGAGGATAGTCCTCAAGGCAGAGAAGCTTGCTTATGTCCTTGAAGATCAACTTCCCAACCGTCCTCCAGAAAATGCAACTCCAGACCAATTGTTGGCCTATTAGAAACATGTGACCGATTCTGAACTTGCGAGTTGCATCATGCTAGCCTCTATGGTACCTGAGCTACAAAAGCAGCATGAGCATATGGATGCTTATACCATCATCTTCCATCTTCATGAGTTATTTGAAGAGCAGGCGAGATCCGAAAGGTTCGAAGTCTCCAGACTCCTCTTCACCTCAAGGATGCAGGAAGGCACTTCTGCCTCATAGTTTGTGTTAAAGATGTTGGGGTACATTGAGCGACTGAGCACACTCAGTTTTGCAATGGATCATGAACTAAGTATTGACTTAATTTTGCATTGTTTGCCCAAAAGCTATTCACAATTTGTGATGAACTATCGGATGAACAAGCTGGAGACTACCATTCCTGAGTTGCTCAACCTGCTGAAGACTATAGAGCCTTCTGTAAAGCAGGATCAGAAGACGGTACTGTTAGTTGGTTCCTCGAAGAAAGGTTCTAAGAGGAAGGCCAAAGAACAGAATAAAGGAAAGAAGAAAAAGGCCAAAAAGACTGAAAAGACACCAAAAGGCACTTGCCATCATTGTGGCAAGGAGGGTCACTGGCGAAGAAACTGCAAGGTTTATCTTGAGTCTTTGAAGAAAAAGGCATCCGATGCCCCATCCTCTTTAGGTATCTTCGTTATTGAATGTCACTCTATTTCCTCAGATACCTGGGTACTTGATACTGGGTGTAGCTCACATATATGCAATGACATACAGGGGCTAAGGAATAGAAGAAGCCTCGTCAAGGGAGAAACGAATCTGCGAGTTGGAAATGGAGCAAAGATTGCTGCTGTTGCCATCGGAACATATTTGCTAAAGCTCCCTACTGGACGTGTCTTAGAATTGGATAATTGTTATTTTGTTCCTTCGTTAATAAAGAACATTGTATCTATTTCATGTTTGAATGAAAAAGGTTATCATTTAACTTTTAGTAACAATTGTTGTTACATAACTTTGAATGGTGTTCTTTATGGGACCGGAACTTTGTGCAATGGTATCTACACGTTAGATTTATCAGGTGACGTTTTCAATATCGAAGTTAGCAACAAACGTGCTCGAATAGATAATCGAATAGACTCCTATACGTGGCATTGTCGTCTTGGCCATGTAAGTAAGAAACGCATGACCGAATTACACCGATGTGGAATTTTGAAATCATTTGAACCCGGTTCATTTGATACATGCGAATCATGCTTAAAAGGCAAGATGACCAAATTACTCTTTTCTGGAAAAGGTAATCCAGTGGGAGAATTGCTTGGTCTAATACATACTGATGTATGTGGACCAATGTCAACTCTTGCACAAGGAGGCTATAGCTACTTCATCACCTTTATCGATGATCACTCACGATTCGGGTATGTGTTCTTGATGAAACACAAATCTGAAGCTTTTGAGAAATTCAAAGAGTTCAGAAATGAAGTAGAGAAATAGCTTGGCAAAAGTATTAAGATACTTCGATCCGATCGGGGTGGTGAATACTTGAGTCAAGAGTTTCAAGATTATCTTAGGGATAATGGGATATTGTCTCAATGGACTCCGCCGTATACACCACAGCATAATGGTGTATCTGAGAGGCGTAACCGAACCTTGATAGACATGGTTAGATCCATGATGAATCATGCAACTCTTCCAAAATCCTTTTGGGGCTATGCACTTAAGACAGCTGTTTACTTGCTAAACAGAGTCCCGACCAAGGTAGTCTCTACTACTCCATATGAGACGTGGAATAGTAAGAAACCTCACTTAACTCACCTTAAGATATGGGGTTGTCCTGCTTATGTGAAGCGGACTGTATCAGACAAATTGGATGCTAAGTCTGATAAATGTCTATTTATTGGATACCCTAAGGAAATAAAGGGTTACCAATTCTATCATCCCTTGGAACAAAAGGTGTTTGTTTCAAGGCATGCTGTATTTCTGGAAAAAGAATTTCTTTTACAAGAAAACAGTGGGAGTGGCATTGAACTTGATGAAGTTCAAGAAACTCCAATAGACATTACAAAGACACCTAATCTAGACCCACAACCAATAACTCATAATGATGAGCTATCAGTTGAACCTAAAACAACACCACCTCTTCGTAGGTCTGATAGGACACGCAATATTCCAGAGAGATACGGATTTCTCATAAGTGAATCGAACGATGACGAACCTATCAGTTATGAAGATGTTCTGAAAAGTTCAGAAAGGGACAAATGACTTGAAGCCATGAAATCGGAAATGGATTCCATGTACGAAAATCAAGTATGGGACTTGGTTAACCCACCTGAAGGGATTAAGCCCATAGGGTGCAAGTGGGTTTTCAAGAAGATAACCGACATGGAAGGTAATGTTGTTACCTTTAAGGCTAGATTAGTGGCAAAAGGATATCGTCAGAAACAAGGAATTGATTATGACGAAACCTATTCGCCAGTAGCTATGCTTAAATCCATTCGGATGCTCCTAGCCATAGCAGCTCATTATGATTATGAGATATGACAAATGGATGTGAAAACAGCTTTCCTTAATGGAAACCTGCTTGAGGATGTGTACATGATACAACCTGAAGGTTTCACATCGGTTGATAAAACCAAAATATGCAAGCTTCGACGATCCATATATGGACTGAAGCAAGCATCCAGGAGCTGGAACATCCGTTTTGATGAGACAATCAAAGAGTTTGATTTCTCACAAAATCCTGACGAACCTTGTGTGTACAAGAAGGTTAGTGGGAGTGCAGTCGTATTCCTAGTGCTATATGTCGATGACATATTGCTTAAAGGAAAAGATATATCAGTCTTACAATCAGTTAAAATTTGGTTGTCCAAAACTTTCTCCATGAAAGACCTGGGAGAAGCAACCTATATCCTTGGGATTAGAATCTATAGAGATAGATCAAAACGGTTGCTTGGTCTTTCGCAGTCTACATATATAGACCGAGTGCTAAAAAGGTTTAGCATGTCAGATCCAAGAAAGGTTACCTTCCCATCAGGCAG
>JAGFNQ010006527.1:220634-239249 GCA_024364735.1 Boesenbergia rotunda | reverse complement strand
ATTCATCACCATGATGTGGCATTAAGTCAAGTCTAACTTGAGGTGGATTTGGGTCAAGTCAAACTTGCCTTTTATGGACTTTCCATATTTAGTCAAGTCAAACTTGACTCCATTTCTTCTCCCATGTCAAGTCTAACTTGAAGTGGAACCAAGTCAAGTCAAACTTGATTTGGATTGGGTCAAGTCAAACTTGCCTTTATGGACTTTCCGTATTTAGCCAAGTCAAACTTGACTTCATTTTTTCTCCATCTATTTGTTCTTTGTGTGTGACCCTATAGGTTCTTGTAACGTTGGCATGCTTCTAACCTCTTAGAAACATAAGCAATGAGCGGTATCTAGCAACACATCATTGCTACCCAAGTTACAAGAATGTTGAGATCCAACATCACCAATGTGACTACTAATTATGACTTTCATAATATGTGACAATGTCCTTCTATCGTCGATATCTAGATTGATCTTCTATGAAGCATAGACCGTGTCATCCTCCAATCAATCTATGTGTCTTGAACTCCAAGTAGACTCACTATAATCAAATAAGCTCAATATCTCATATTGCCTTATTTGGGCATGGCCATGCACTTAGTGATCTCACTCTATCAAGACTATGATATCTCTCCCGTCATATAGGAGGGATAGATCCCATCTACATCACTCACATCCCTCCGCATAATTTGTTACATACCCAGTAATCGCCTTTATAGTCCACCCAGTTACGGGTGACGTTTGACGAAACCAAAGTACATAACTCCTTATGTAGGGAACTATGGTGACTTCAGGTCTAAGGACTAATAGTCATACTAATAGTCACATGAGAAAGTATATGACACTCATATAACGATCCATGATACTTTCTCATGGTGGGTCATTCAGTATACATTCTCCAATGCATACTCATGTGTCAACTTGATATCTCATATCCATGACTTGTGAGATCAAGTCATCGTGTTGACCTACATGCTAGTCTCTATGCATTAACATTGTCCCTGAATGTTAATACTTGACTAGGAATAATTAAGAGTAGTGTTCTCTATATCATCTCACTATCGATTCAACCAATCGATTGATATAGATATGAACCTACTACCAAGGACGTTATTACACTTAGTTATTTGGCACCAATACAAGTAAATATAATAACCATAATCAAATGCCTTTATTATATATATGAAATATGATACAATGAGTCCATACAACAACCATCACGTGATTGGCTCTAGGGCTCTCACTAACAATCTCCCACTAGAACTAGTGCCAATCACTGTAGTATCTAATACCCAATGACCTAGTGTGACCATCATGCTTGGTCTGTGCCAAAGCCTTGGTCAAGGGATCTGCAATGTTAGCCTCTGTGGGTACTCTGCATATCTTCACATCTCCTCGATCGATGATCTCTCGAATGAGATGGAAACGCCGTAGTATGTGTTTGGTCCGCTGGTGTGAACGAGGTTCCTTAGCCTGCGCAATAGCTCCATTGTTGTCACAATAGAGCTGTACTGGGTCGGCTATGCTAGGAACCACTCCAAGCTCAGTAATGAACTTGCGGATCCAAACTGCCTCCTTTGCTGCCTCAGATGCAGCAATGTACTCAGCTTCTGTTGTAGAATCAGCAACTGTATCCTGCTTTGAACTCTTCCAGCTGACAGCGCCACCATTTAAGCAAAACACGAACCCTGACTGCGATCTGTAGTCATCCTGGTCAGTTTGGAAGCTTGCATCACTGTAACCTTTTACAGTTAGCTCCTCTTCGCCTCCAAATATCAAGAAATATTCTTTAGTCCTTCTCAAGTACTTAAGAATATTCTTGACTGCTATCCAGTGACGTTCACCTGGATCTGACTGGTATCTGCTCGTCATGCTCAAAGCATACGAGACATCAGGACGAGTACATAACATGGCGTACATGATAGATCCTATGGCTGAGGCATAAGGGATCTTGCTCATGCGGTCTCTCTCCTCTCTAGAAGAGGGACCTTGAGTCTTCGAAAGACTCACGCCATGTGACATTGGCAGATTTCCCTTCTTGGAATTCTGCATGGCAAACCGTTGCAAAACGGTATCAATGTATGTACTCTGACTTAGGCCAAGCAATCTCTTAGATCTATCTCTATAGATCTTTATGCCTAGAATATAGGCTGCTTCACCTAAGTCTTTCATTGAGAAGGAATTCCCCAACCAAGTCTTCACAGACTGTAGTGAAGGAATGTCATTCCCAATGAGTAGTATGTCATCTACATACAAAACAAGGAAGACAACTGTGCTCCCACTAACCCTTTTGTAGACACAAGGTTCATCTTCATTCTTGATGAAACCAAACTGTTTGATTGCATCATCGAATCGAAGATTCCAGCTTCGAGAAGCTTGCTTTAGTCCATAAAGGGACTTATGCAGCTTGCATACTCTACCAGTATGCTTTGGATCTACAAAACCCTCAGGTTGTGTCATGTACACTTCCTCGAGGAGGTTTCCATTCAGAAACGCAGTTTTGACGTCCATCTGCCAGATCTCATAATCGTGGTATGCTGCAATAGCAAGCAAGATCCTAATGGACTTGAACATCGCGACTGGAGAAAAAGTTTCATCATAGTCAATACCATGAATTTGCTTGAAACCTTTAGCTACTAGTCTACCCTTATAGGTATGTACAAGTCCATCCATGTCAGTCTTTCTCTTAAAGACCCACTTACACCCAATGGGTTTGACCCCTTCAGGTGGATCAACCAAAGTCCATACTTGGTTGGTGTACATGGAATCCATCTCGGATCTCATGGCCTCTAGCCATTTCTCAGAATCTGGGCTCATCACAGCTTCCTGATAGGAGGTAGACTCGTTCTCAACGAGCATAACGTCATCATGGTCAGACAAGAGAAATGAGTATCTCTCAGGCTGACGACGTACCCTATCAGACCTGCGAAGAGGTAGGTCTACATGAACAGGTTGTTGTTCCACAGCTTCTTGTGCAACAACCTCATCAACCACCACACTTTGTGGTTCCTGTTCAACTTCCATCAAGGCTTCAGTGCTATTGTCCATGTCTTGAACTTCTTCAAGACTGAACGTACTCCCACTAGTCTTTCTAGAAACAAAGTCCCTTTCTAGAAATACTCCAGTCTTAGCAACAAACACTTTGTGCTGACTAGGAATGTAGAAGTAGTATCCCTTTGTTTCCTTGGGATACCCTATGAAATAACACTTATCAGATTTGGGTCCCAGTTTGTCTGAGACTTGACGTCGTACGTAAGCCTCACAACCCCAAACCCTCATGAAAGACATCTTGGGACTCCTCCCTGTCCATATCGTATATGGTGTCTTCATGACAGCCTTTGATGGAACACGGTTTAGTGTGAACGCTGCCGTGTCTAGAGCATATCCCCAAAAGGATATAGGAAGATCTGCGTGACTCATCATAGATCGTACCATATCTAATAAGGTACGATTCCTCCTTTCGGATACACCATTCCACTGTGGTGTTCCAGGGGGAGTGAGTTGGGATAGAATCCCACACTCAGCTAGGTAGTCACGAAACTCATGGCTTAAGTATTCTCCACCTCGATCTGATCGAAGTATCTTAATACTCTTGCCAAGTTGGTTCTGTACTTCATTTCTGAATTCTTTAAACTTTTCAAAGGATTCTGACTTATGTGTCATCAAATACACATAGCCATATCTACTGAAGTCATCAGTAAATGTGATGAAGTACCTGTAACCACCTCTGGCAGCGACATTGAAAGGGCCACATACATCACTATGTATGAGTCCTAACAAGTCTGTCGCTCTTTCGCTATGTCCACTAAAGGGAGTCTTAGTCATCTTGCCTAGAAGGCATGACTCGCATGTCTCATATGACTCAAAATCAAATGAGTCCAGCAAACCATCCTTATGGAGCTGGGACAAGCGACTCTCATTTATGTGGCCTAAGCGACAGTGCCAGAGATAGGTTGGGTTCAACTCATTTGATCTCAACCTCTTGGTATTCACGTTATAGATAGGGCTCTCTAAGTCTAGAATATAGAGGCCATTCATCAGATGTGCGCTACAATAGAACATATCCTTTAAATAAACAGAACAATATTTGTCCTTTATTATGAATGAAAAACCTTTGTTATCTAAACATGAAACTGAAATGATATTCTTTGTTAGTACAGGTACATAACAACAGTTATTCAATTCCAGTACAAGCCCAGAGGGTAGAGATAGAAATAAGTCCCTATGGCAACAGCAGCAACCCTTGCTCCATTGCCTACTCGTAGGTCCACCTCGCCCTTGGCCAATGCCCTGCTATTTCTCAGCGCCTGCACATTAGTACAAATGTGAGAAGCACACCCAGTATCTAATACCCATGATGTAGAAATAGAAAGGTTGACTTCTATAACATTTATACCTGAAGTAGAAGTCTCACTTCTCTTCTTCTTCAGATCTTCCAGGTATACCTTGCAGTTCCGCTTCCAATGCCCAGTCTTACCGCAGTGGAAGCAGGTAGCATCCTTAGCAACCCCACCTTTAGGTTTGAGTGTTGAAGAGCTTGCTTTGCCCTTGGTTTGGGTCTTACCCTTACCTTTGGGCTTCCACTTGCCCTTACCCTTGCCCTTTTGTACCATTAGGACGGTACTGGACTTGGCAGTGGTGAGATTAGGCTCAGCAGTTCTTAACATGTTGAGTATCTCGGGCAGTGGTTTGTCTAATTCGTTCATGTTGTAGTTCATGACGAATTGACGGTAACTCACCGGCAACGATTGCAGGATCAGATCGGTAGCCAGCACTTGGCCCAGAGGGAACCCCAACCTCTCGAGGTTCTCGACGTACCCAATCATTTTGATTGCGTGAGTTCCTACAGAGGTTCCCTCTTTCATCTTGCATGAAAAAAGGCCTGAGTCACTTCAAACCTCTCATGCCTTGCCTGCCCTTGATATAGTTGCTTGAGATGGTCAATCATATCAAAAGCATTCATTTTCTCGTGTTGCTTCTGAAGCTCAGGAGACATACAGCATAGCATTAGGCATGACACGTCTAACGCGTCATCTAGATGCTTCTGATGACCATCTCTAACACTACGAGCGGCAGAGGCTGGTGGTGCATCAGGAACTGCTTGCTCCAGAACGTACAGCTTACGTTCCTGCGTGAGGACTATCCTCAGATTCATGTACCAGTCTAGGAAATTAGCTCCTAGGAGCTTGTCCTTCTCAAGAACAGATCGTAGAGACAGAGTATTCGTGTTTGACATGGTAATCTACAACATAAAATGCAGAAAATAAATATCCACCATTGTATCATATTTTATTTATCATTTAACTAGGCCTTTAATTAAATGATGCTCCCACTGAATTATAGGGCTTTGGTAGAATCGAGTCATAGATGTGGTAAAACCACACTACTAGATCCACACCAACTAACTATAATTCTCGTAGGTCAAGATCCACATCATACTACGCCTTGAGTTAGCTTTGGCTAAAACGCCCAAGACTTAGTATGATCGGTAGGTACTAATTACCAATTACATCTCTATGCAACTCTTGTTTATAGGATCAAGAATTAATATTTATGAATAATCTTGAGTTAGCTTTGGCTAAATCTCCCAAGACTATTGATAAATGCGATCTTGTCCTACCTTTCCAACTATTGGAGTATGCCTATAGTTAGGCTCGATCCAATTGAGCTAACTAGTTACTCAATCTAATTGAGCTCAATCTAACCCAAGTGTGATAGGCGGGACCAAGGTTGTCCCTCCGCATCCCACCAAGATTAAATGCATTGCTCTGCTTTGGCAGATTCAACAATCGCATATGATCGTGGTAGTGATGGGTATCAAGGCTCGTTAGGCATATACGAGTTGATTTCGATTTAGATCTAATCTAATCGATGATGTGCATCGTATTTAGGCATTTATTAAATCTAATTTAACCTAAATGTGTATTAGGTGCACATCAAGATGTGGTTCCCACATTACATGTGCATCACATACACTCATGTATATTCTATTCTATACTAACATGCATCACATACATATAAGCAATAATAAAAATATACAAGAAAATTAAAGTGTGATTAGTCATGGCCCTACTAAGATCTTCTCAAGCCAATGAGAAGATCCTTTGGTCAACCTAGGGTCTAGGCAGCAGCTTCTCCAAGCTCCTCCTTCCAGAGCCCCATGTGTTGTCGGCTTGCTTCCCATGAGTCCGTCTTCTCCAGAATTTCCTTCATCTTTAATTTTGTACATTACAAAATTTATACTCGAGTTACATTCGAGTCTTAAACTAATTTTAACAGAAATAATAAATAAAAGGCCGACACGCAGGTCGCAATCACAATACAACACACACAACACAAATAACGGCACGCAAGCCGTAATATGAATTACACACATATTTTAATCTAATTAAAATAGGGTCTTGGGCCATGACCATCACACTACTGTACATAATTCAAAATTATGTATTTTACAGAAATATATCTAATTTTTCTATGTATTTTATGAATTTTATGAGTCACAGCTCCACGGCGGTCCGATTAAGCGGGTTTCGGGCACAATCACGTGACAAGGCCCCTTGCGGGGTTAGGGGCGGCGCCCCTACTCACGAAATTAATTTCGTGAGTGTCGTATCGCGATCTAACAGTGCCTAACCCGCTGTCCCAAAATCTATTTGGGCGAAACTTGCCGTTTCGGAGAAGTTTTTCTCGGTGGTCGAAGTGTACAAGTGCTTCGCACTCGTTGCTTCGCCTCTACGAGAAAAATACTCATAAAATCTGAAAAATTAGAAAAATTACAGAATCATAAACTACTCTAAATTTTGTATCCCATACAAAAATAAATAAATACGTGCTTCGCACGTGGCTCTGATACCACTGTTGGGTTTTTCGGGCCGCGAAAACCGCCTTTTCGCGTCGCGGAAACCCCGAGAACCCAAAGCCATGGATCTCGTGCGAAGAAAAATTCCGAAACAAAAATCACGTATTCATTTCATGCTCAAAACTCGATCTACTCCTAGATCTAAAGAGGGATAAATCATTTTACCTTTGGTGCGTGCCCCGCTTAATCCCGCTCGCTCCTTTTGGATGTCGGATCTCTAGGACGTCAAGTGCCGTCCCTCTAGAAGTATCCACGCGAACATAGTGGATGGAGGAAACCCTTTAGGTGTGCTAGCACCTTTCAAGGGTTCGGCCAAGAGGAGAAGAAGAAGAAGAGCACCAACACTTGGAGGAGGAAGAAGAGAAGACACACAATGAGAAAAATATAACCAAAACTTGGCAAGTTCTCTCATTATGGCCGGCCACATAATGGCCTTTAATGGCCATTAAGTGGCCGGCCATAAATCCCCTTTCAATTTGAATTCAAATTCAAATGGGGGGTTACAACCTTTGGAGATGATGTGGAGCATCATCATTGGTCAAATACCAAGCCAAGTCATCACTTGGTCAAGTCAAGGTGAGGTGGCCTTTTGGTCAAGTCAAACTTGACCATTAATCTTCCTTGATGAGGTGGCATCCACACTTAATGCTCTTGATGATGTGGAGCATCATCAATGGTTGGCTCCATGCCAATTCATCACCATGATGTGGCATTAAGTCAACTCTAACTTGAGGTGGATTTGGGTCAAGTCAAACTTGCCTTTTATGGACTTTCCATATTTAGTCAAGTCAAACTTGACTCCATTTCTTCTCCCATGTCAAGTCTAACTTGAAGTGGAACCAAGTCAAGTCAAACTTGATTTGGATTTGGGTCAAGTCAAACTTGCCTTTTATGGACTTTCCATATTTAGCCAAGTCAAACTTGACTTCATTTTTTCTCCATCTATTTGTTCTTTGTGTGTGACCCTATAGGTTCTTGTAACGTTGGCAATGCTTCTAACCTCTTAGAAACATAAGCAATGAGCGGTATCTAGCAACACATCATTGCTACCCAAGTTACAAGAATGTTGAGATCCAACATCACCAATGTGACTACTAATTATGACTTTCATAATATGTGATAATGTCCTTCTATCGTCGATATCTAGATTGATCTTCTATGAAGCATAGACCATGTCATCCTCCAATCAATCTATGTGTCTTGAACTCCAAGTAGACTCACTATAATCAAATAAGTTGAATATCTCATATTGCCTTATTTGGGCATGGCCATGCACTTAGTGATCTCACTCTATCAAGACTATGATATCTCTTCCGTCATATAGGAGGGATAGATCCCATCTACATCACTCACATCCCTCCGCATAATTTGTTACATACCCAGTAATCGCCTTTATAGTCCACCCAGTTACGGGTGACGTTTGACGAAACCAAAGTACATAACTCCTTATGTAGGGAACTATGGTGACTTCAGGTCTAAGGACTAATAGTCATACTAATAGTCACATGAGAAAGTATATGACACTCATATAACGATCCATGATACTTTCTCATGGTGGGTCATTCAGTATACATTCTCCAATGCATACTCATGTGTCAACTTGATATCTCATATCCATGACTTGTGAGATCAAGTCATCGTGTTGACCTACATGCTAGTCTCTATGCATTAACATTGTCCCTGAATGTTAATACTTGACTAGGAATAATTAAGAGTAGTGTTCTCTATATCATCTCACTATCGATTCAACCAATCGATTGATATAGATATGAACCTACTACCAAGGACGTTATTACACTTAGTTATTTGGCACCAATACAAGTAAGTATAATAACCATAATCAAATGTCTTTATTTATATATATGAAATATGATACAATGAGTCCATACAACAACCATCACGTGATTGGCTCTAGGGCTCTCACTAACAGGTTAAGTGTGAAAAGAACCGTCTCTAGAGTGAATCCCCAAAAGGAAGTAGAAAGGCCTGTCTGACTCGTCATCGATCGTACCATATCTAATAGAGTACGATTTCTCCGCTCAGAAACACCATTCCATTGTGGTGTTCCAGGTGGAGTGAGTTGGGATATGAACCCACACTCTGCTAGATGGTCACGAAACTCTTGGCTAAGGTATTCACCATCTCGATCTGATTGAAGCATCTTAATTCTCTTGCCAAGTTGTTTTTGTACTTCACTTTTGAATTCATTGAACTTTTCAAAGGATTCAGACTTATGTTTCATGAGATACATATAGCCGTATCTACTGACATCATCAGTGAAAGTGATGAAGTACTGATAGTCTCCTATAGCTGCGACATTGAAAGATCCACATACATCAGTATGTATGAGTCCTAACAAGTCTGTCGCTCTTTCACTGTGTCCACTAAATGGAGTCTTGGTCATCTTGCCTAGAAGATAAGATTCACATGTCTCATATGATTCAAAATCAAATGAGTCCAGTAATCCATCCTTATGGAGCTGGGATATACGACTCTCATTTATATGTCCTAAGCGACAATGCCAAAGATATGTTTGGTTCATGTCATTGGGTTTGAACTGTTTGGTATTTATGTTATAGATTGGGTTCTCAAGGTTTAGAATATAGAGTCCATTCATAAGTGGTGCATTACAATAGAACATGTCATTTAACATTATAAAACAACATTTGTCCTTTATGATAAATGAAAAGTCTTTCTTGTCCAAACAAGATACTGAAATTATGTTCTTAGTCAATGCAGGTACATAAAAGCACTCCTCTAGTTCTAAGATAAGCCCAGTGGGCAAAGACAAGGAATAAGTTCCTATAGCTATGGCAGCGACTCTTGCTCTATTGCCTACTCGTAGGTCTACTTCGCCCTTTGTCAATGATCAAGCTCTTTGAAGGCCCTGCACATTAGTACAAATGTGAGATGCGCATCCGGTATCTAATACCCAAGAAGAAGAGATAGATAGATTGACTTCTATAACAGAAATACCTGAAGCAGAAGTCTCACTTCTTTACTTCCTCCAGGTAATGTTTGCAGTTCCTCTTCCAATGTCCGGTCTCACCACAGTGGAAGTAGGTCCCTTCCTTAGGCACCTTATCTTTAGCCTTGGATGTAGTAGAGTTGGCCTTGCCTTTGGCTTGGGTCTTACCCTTGCCTTTAGGCTTCCATTTGCCTTTGCCATTTTGTACCATCAGTACATTACTAGTTTTGGTTTTCTTGAGATTAGGTTTAGCAGTTCTTAAGATGTTGAGCATCTCAGGCAAAGGCTTGTCAATTTCATTCATATTGTAGTTCATGACAAATTGATTATACCCCTCCGGCAATGATTGCAGGATAAGGTCCGTTGCCAATTCTTGGCCCAGTGGAAATCCTAGTCTTTCAAGGTTCTCGACATACCCAATCATCTTGAGTATGTGAGTTCCTACAGGAGTTCCTTCTTGCATCTTGCATGCAAATAGGGCTTTAGACACCTCAAACCGCTCGTGCCTAGTTTTCCTTTGATATAGTTGCTTTAGATGCTCAACCATCTCATGTGCATTCATGTTCTCATGTTGCTTCTGAAGCTCAGAGTTCATGGGGTAAGCATAAGGCATGATACATCAAGTGCATCATCCTGATGCTTCTTGTAAGCATCATTTTCGGCACGGGTAGCGGTAGCAGCGGGTGCTTCTAGAAGAGATTGCTCTAGGACGTACAGTTTTCATTCTTGTTTGAGGACTATCCTCAAGTTTCTATACCAGTCCAGGAAATTAGCTCCGTTGAGCTTGTCCTTCTCAAGGACGAATCGCAGAGAGAGAGTATTTGACGTGTTAAATGACATGGTGATCTACAACAATAAAATTATGGTGAAATAAGTATCATATCTAATTCATTTAATTAGGTCTTTAATTAAATGATGCTCCCACTGAATTGTAGAGCATTGGTTGGGGCTAGTCATAGATGTAGGCAAACTCAATTTACCAACACTACTAGCTCCAAACCAAATATCAATCATTATTCATGTGGGACAAGATCCATATTATACTTCATCTTGAGTTAGCTTTGGCTAATCGCCCAAGACTTGATATAATTAGGTAGGTACCATTTTACCAATTACATCTTATGCAACTCTTTGAAACAAAGGGTGAAGATCCACATTATACATCATCTTGAGTTAGCTTTGGCTAATCGCCCAAGACATGGAATAATTGTTCTCTTACACAATTTTCCCAACTTTTGGGATATGCCTCCAAGTTTCTCAATCTAATTGAGGGGACTTAGTTAAGTCTCACACAAAGTTTGATAGCGGGATATCATAATTGTTCTCTCGCACTCTACCAAGATAAAATGCGTCACTTTGCTTTGGCAAACCCAACAACAAATGATCGAGGTAGTTTATGAGTACCAAACATTGGTAGACATATCGAGTTGACTTAATTGAGATAACTATTTATCTAATCATGCATCACATACACACATTGCATATATCAATATATAAGCGATAAAACATGACATGTTTATGGCCCATATACTACGATCTTCTCAAGCCAATGAGAGGATCGATGGTCAACCTAGGGATAACATCTTCTCCAAGTTCATCCTTTGGTCGTCATGTGTCATCGACATCCTTCTTGTAACTTCATTCTTCAATAGACACTCCACTCCTCATTTTGTACATTACAATTTAGGAAAACTCGAGTTACATTCGAGTCTAAATCTATTTTTACAACTAGAAAAATAGAGATAAGGCACGATACGCAAGCCGTATTATGAATTACAACATGCACACACACACACATATTCATCCAATCATATTGGGGTTAAGGCCATAACCATGCACCATGTCATCAATCACATACAATAGATTTAGGACATTAATTTTTATTATGATTGTAAAAATGCTCATGAGACGAAACCATAGGTTATAAAATTTGTAGAGTACATTCACATCATAGCACACTTTCATATTTCATATGATGATGCTATAAACTTTTAGTTTGATCAACACAAACTTTTGTATCTCGACAAATACTCATACATTATACAATCTATAATAAAATTATATCCTACTTCTATATCACATATAAAAGCTTTCTAAACTTTGTACGATCTTTCGCAAGTGGCTCTGTGTAACACCCCAATTTTTACAATTTGAGTACCTGGGAATTGTTTAAAGTTCGGGACGAACTTTTTATAAGATGTGGAGGATTGTAACACCCCAAATTTTCAATGTAAAATCATGACGATGTATAAAAAAATGATTATAATGAAATGATGTAAATTTCATGTAATCACATGCTATGAAATGTCATGAATGCATGAAATATCATATTCATGAATATGAAATATTAAAAATATTATGAAATAATATTTATGAAATAATATTAATTCATGAAATATTATTAATATTATGAAATTTCATGATGGGCTTGGTTTAATGGGATTTGATATGGATTAGTGCAAATTGTGATAAAAAGAAAAAGTAGAAAGGAGGAAGCAAGGATTGAACCTTGAACCTCCTAGTTGCACTCACCATGTCATAACCAATGAACCAAGCAATATTTCATGTACAGGGAATAAGGAACATGCTTGTTAAAAGCTAGGGAAGTGAAGAGACATGTCTCTTCATGAGAAAAGTATAAATAAGGAGATGAGAAGTTAGAGTAACTTCCTCTTCTTCTTCTTCCTTTTCTCTTCTCCACCGAAAATCCACTCCTCTCCCTTGTGTTTTCGAAATTTCAACCCTAGGGTTCTAACCCTAGGGCAATTGCAAGGAGGAAAATCCAAGTGCCTTGCCCTCTACCAAGTCCAAGGAATCCTAGAGAAGATTTGGAAGAAAAGGATTTTCACATACCCTCCAAGTGTAGGGTACCCTACAGTTTAAGAGAAGGTGAAATTCCAGCGCTAGGATGTAAGTGTCCTCTCGCCTGCAGTATAATTGCTATTGAATGTTTGTTTGTGTATTTCTTTTGAAAAATCACAAGGATCTTCCTTGTAGAAGTTTCGGCCACCCTAGGATTGGGGGTCCAAGAGAAGGTTTTTGATCCAACTTTGATGCATGGGAAGACCTTAAGACTTAGGGTATACATGTAGATGGATTTTTCTTCATGGTGTCAAGAACAAAACCTAGGGTTTGTCCTTGTATGGGTTTCGGCCACTTCCTAAGGGATGTGTGTGGCAACTTTTCAATACATGAAAATAACCCTTAAGACCTAGGGTATACTCATATGTGATGTTTCCAAATTTTTTTGGAAGGACAAAATTAGGGTTTGGTACCCTACAAGGTTTCGGCCAAGAGGAGGAAGGCTAGGGTTTTTGAGTTGCTTGCTATCCTATTATGTTCTCATGAATAGTAGTGTAGATAACATGTTTGTGTGAATGTTTGTGTGAAGGTTGGATGTCAAAAACCTAGCCTAGCCATTTTACACCATTCGTCCACCCTTGTAAGTTAGGGTTAGTGGAAGCTAACCCCACTTTGAAGTATAAACTATGTTTCAATTGTTAACATGAAGTACACTTGAGGTGTTTGTAGAAATGCAGGAATGAATGCTTGATTGGAAAATCAAAGAATTCCCTACACTTGATTTTCAGCCAACCGTGGTTCTAGGGTTAGGAAGTCCTTAATGAAACCTTGAAGCATGCTACACTTATATGATGTGTGTATAAATTATGTGACCTATCTTGTTAGGTATAAAAGCATGCATTATAGCCCATGGGGCACTCTTATGACATGAACATGATGTGGTTGAGATGTGGTTGATAATATGCTTAAAAAAGGGATACTCTATTGAAACTGGGATCAAGAGCACCCGAATGTGTGGTGTGTCCCTAGGGGATCAAGAGCACCCTTGATGAGTGGTGTGTCCCTTTAAGATGTGATTAAGAGTACCTTTAGGCATATACATATATGAGTAATTGCATGATAAATTACTTTACTTTGAAAGTTGTGTACCCGACTCGGAAGGGGGTCGTTAAACAAATCCAATGTGCATGTTAACTGAAGGTCATGGCATTGGTAGGACGGAAGGGTCCTGCTCTAATTAGATTGGTGGCTCGCTACCCTAATTTATTAGGGAACGCGCTTGATGTGGTACTACAACTGGGCCCTGGATGATATTGTATTTTTAAGTACTTACCTTTATGGAACTTTTTGAAAAGCATATTTTCTCATTATGTGATGATCTTGTTCTGTAAGTACTTAGAGATATTTGATGTGATGCTTATGATGCTTTGATGAGATGCTTATGATGCTTATAATCTTGTTTTATCTTGATTACTGAGTACATGATATGATGTATCGATATGGTTTTGCGAGTAGACCCGGATTCTTACTAAGCATGTTTTGCTTACTAGTTCATGTTGTTTTTCTTATGCTGCAGATAGCGGTAAGAAATACTTGAACTAAAGGAAGAGGCAGAGAGAAAGCTAGAGGATGTGTGTGGTGATGGCTCGGGAAAGAACGAAAGATTCTTATCTACCTTCTTTTTGTCTAGAATCTAAACTGCTTCCAATAAAAGATTGCAATTGTATTACTATACTCTGAATGTGTGATGATTATGTCTACTCTACTGTTGATTAAGTTTAGAGATATGGAACCTATGTCATGTTAGATAACACTATCATTAATGTCTAATTCTTGTAGTATGCATGCTAAGTAAAATGCTAGATATTTACTATTTCCTGTTGCTTATGAATGCTTCTTTTGCATGTATCTAAGACTAGGTAACTCTTGCTATATTCTTACCATGCCCCTTTGCCCAATGCTGTGCTCTATCTTGTTCAAACCATGTTTAGATCAGTAACTTATTTAGATCAGTAAATTATGAAGTTAAATGATCTCTCTATTATGTTGTAGTTGCATGGATGATATGAAAAACCTTCCTTGGTAAATTAGTCTTCAATAAGCATGCTTACTACACTTCTTGTATTGTAATTGTTTTGTTTGGATATACATGCTTAACATGATATATGAGATGAATGTATGGACCCGTAACCCCGCCTTTAGGGTAGATATAAGGACAGGCGTTACAAGTTGGTATCAGAGCAGATTTCCCCTCCACCACACACACATCAAGCTTCCTCCTGCCGCTTCCAAGTAAGAAATCCTAACTCGCTTATATTATTTCATGTACAGTAATGATATTGATAAAGATGATTTATGCTGGCATGATATGAAGGTGATTAATACTTGCATAACAAGTGAAGGTAGAATTAAGGCTTATGTAGTCATTTACTGTCTATATGATAGATATGGCTAGAAGGCGTAGTACTAGGGGTAACGAGACAGCACCCCCACCTGACCTGATGCAGGTGATCACTGAGCTGCAGCTGTAAAATACGGCAATTCGAAAATTCGAACAGAAAAATTTTCGGGATTTTTCCGGATAGAGTTAGGGTTTTCGGCCCTACGGAAGGGGCCAAGGGGCTTTATTGTAAAAATTTAAAATTTATCAAGGGTTTACGGGTAAATTCTTAAATTATGAAAGGGTAAATAATCTAACCCTAGAGATTTAGGCAGGTGGATTAAAATATAGTGGAGGGTTAAATAGCTAAAAACCCTTATCCTAAGGGTAAGATTTGAATTTCTGAAAGTGGAGGGACCTTTTTGCAAAAAGCCCCCTTTGGTATTAAAACTCTCGGCCGAAACTTCACAGCCGCTTCACCTCACTCGCCCGCGTGCCCTAGCCGCGTCCCTCCCGATCGAGCGTCGCCGACCCTTCTCCACACGAAACCGGCCGACGACTCCTTCCTCTCTTCATCTGCCTAACCGCAGCCAAGTATGCACCCGAAACCACCTTCTCCGTTCGGTGGAAGCTCGATCCGCTGCTCTCCTCTTCGTTGCAACCGGGCGAGAGAGAGACCGGGAGCCGCTGACCACTTGGCCTTAGTTCCCCTCTCCATGTGATGCCGAAGGATTCCCAGAGACGGAGCACATCTAGGGCACATTGCCGGTCGCTTACCACCCTTTGGTTGGGGAACGACGACGTTGGGTCGACCTAGGGCGAATCGACGGCAAACTCGAGTGAGTCCATTACAGGTTTGAGATTCTGGAGGGATAAATTGTTATTCGATTTGTCAGTGCTTGGCTTGTTTCCTTAACCTTGTAATGGTTTTGTCGATTGATTGTGCCGTGTGGAGTAGTTTTCCGATGGGTATGTTTTCGGAATTGGTAGAGGTTAGTTCAGAGTCGAGGAGTTGTGGTTGTGGTATAGGTTTTGCTCGAACTTGATTTTGTGAGCACTGTTGTGTGCCAGGAGGAGATTGATTTTGTTTGTTTTGTTTAGGCATGTTCTGGATCCCTGCTCCTGAATTGGTTTTGTGATTTTGTCAAGCTCGTGCCAATGGCTCGTTGTTATTCGATCATGGAGTATCTAAATGAATAAGTAGAGATATTGTTTTGGGTTTTACTTAAGGTTTCATTATGATTTGGATCCCTATATGGTGAGAGTGTGCAGCATGGTTATGAGATTGGTTTATGAACTTTATTCTTGAAGATTGATCTGGTAAACACATTGAAATAGGGTGGTTGACCATTGATATGGATTTGATTGAATCAAGAGTTAGCTTGGCCCTGGGATTTTGGATTTTCTTTTGATTCTTCCTATTTTCTTTTGTTGTTTTATTTGGATCAGATTTTGAATCATTTCAAATTAAGGTGTTCTATAACGTTTCTAATTGAATGTCTTGAGTCCTTGGGATAGCTACTGATCTTGGTGATGATACCATGTTGGGAATGGGAGTTTCAGAGCAGGTGATGATTTCCTTTGATTGAGTTATGTTCTCCTCCTATGCAAGCGGTTTAAATGACCAAGGATTTTCTCTATTGTTAGAGCCGGTTCAGAATTGGGATTTTGGTGATTATTGATCTGTGATGTTTAGATATTATCATTACTGTGAATATGAAAATGTGTTGATCTGTTTTGATGGAGTTGGCAGTATGAGTATAATGGGTTAGATTAATTTGAGGTGATCACTAGGTTTAAACATAAACCGAAGCCCAATATAGTAAGGGTTAATTATCTAATTATGGTTAATTAGATGAAACGATGATAATTAGAAAGATCTTAATTACTTGAGATAGCCCGTTAGCTATAAATTACATATTATTGTAGCTAAACAGTATGCCTTTGATACAGGGCATTGATTGGATTTATCCTCGCTGATTAACGGACGGAAGGTTCTTTCTGATACGAGCATCTTACGATGGAGGCGGGTACCCTTTGACTTATCTCTTATGATATTGTCATTTTGTTATGCATAGACTGTTATAGATAGCAGTAAGATTATACGCTACCCCTGGTTGTTTATGCTTGTTCTGGATACCTGTTTAGCCCTGAGTTATTATGCATGTCCTGGATACTTGTTAGTTATCCCTGGGTTATTATGCATGTCCTGGATACTTGTTAGTTATCCCTGAGTTATTATGCTTGTTCTGGATACTTGTTGTTTATTCCTGAGTTATTATGCTGTTAGTTTCATACAGTCTCAGGTATTGCCATATCTATATGTATGCTTAGATATCGGGATGTATCTCTTGCATTTGACATGAGGGATTGGTAGATTTCGGCCAGTATACCTTGTAGGTCACCAGTATTTCCTGTTATAGGAATTCAGGCTGAGACTTAGTATACTGAGGACTTGGTGAGGGAGGTATGTGTATCTATCATACACCATCTCTGCATTATTGCATGCTGACCCACGCGGACGTTGTGGACGATGTCCTGACTGGGTACAGGTAGTCACAGCTCTACCCACGCGGACGTTATGGACAATCCTGACTGGGACTAGGGGGTGACACATGTCATTGCATCAGGGTGCTTTATATGTTTGGGGCATGCACCATCCTTGCATTGTTGCATGCCGACCCACGCGGACGTTGTGGACCATGTCCTGACTGGATACAGGTTGTCACAGCTCTACCCACGCGGACGTTGTGGACGATCCTGACTGGGACTAGGGGGTGACACATGTCATTGCACCATGTGCATATTTTGCATTGTGCATTGTTTGCTGCACTTGTTTGACATTGCATATTCTGGAGACCTGTTATCTGTGATTATATGTCTATTGGGATTCCACTGGTATTTCTTACCCTCTGTACAGGTTAGATGGATTCAGGTATGTATCTACCTCCGTATGTTCAGTACTAGTCTTTCCCTACTGTTGATATGAGTCTGTATTAGCTGAACTCTTATTGTTGGTATAACCTTCTATGCACATCTGTTGGGTATTCGCTGAGTTTATGGACTCACACCGTTGCCATATATTTTTATTTCAGGTTGAGATACTTGGAGTCGCCAGAAGAGCCCAGCAGCCAGTCCCTACCCATCGTGACGACAGGGTTATGTGTTTGTACTAGACAGTGTATTTGTTTCATAGGTCCTTAGCGATTTGTATATGTATTACGAGTGTGTCGTGTGCCCTAAGGGGTTGTTGTATTGGTTGTTCTGTCCTAAGTTGGACCGGTCCGCAGTCAGGTATGATTTACCTAGTTGTCTGGTATTTATATGTTGTGTTTATATCTATTTTGAGGCCTGAGGCCAATTAAACTGCGTGGTCGTGTTTTGTGTATGTGTAAATTGTCCGCCGGACAGGGGAGGTGCTGTCCGATTTTATATTGGATCAGCGGCTCCTGGGTCTCGAGGCGTGACAATTTATTTTGGTATCAGAGCTTAGGTTTACGGATACCGTCGGGACTTGTGGATTACGGTGTCTAATGGTTTTACGAGTCTCTTCGGATTTGTTCGGAGTATTTTTGTCGATGGGGTTGTTTGGGACTTGGTGCGATGGGACCTCTTCAGGCG
>JAGFNQ010006527.1:160955-219610 GCA_024364735.1 Boesenbergia rotunda | reverse complement strand
CCCTGGATGCAGGACCGAAGGACTGTGTTTCTGCAGCTCAGAGAGCCTCAAAGGAGTGAGGTCGTAGCTGAGTAGGGCGCCCCAGAGTCAACCCAAAGTCAGCAGAGAGGTAAACGCCCCGACAGCAGCGCAATTGGGGGCGCCCCGCGTGTGTCGGGCGCCCCGCATGTCGGGCGCCCCGCGTGTCTCGGGCGCCCACTATGCCACGCCACTGAAGGCTGCTGCAACTCACTCTCGCGAAGCCCTGAAGATGACGCTTTGACCGGTCAACCGGGCGCCCCGCGCGCGTCGAGCGCCCCGGTCAAAGCTGATCCCGAAGATGAAGAGATCAGCCTTGACCAGAAGGCTCGCCGGATCAAGAGCCACGTGGGGGGCGCCCCGAGCATGTCGGGCGCCCCCTGCCCTATATAAAGAGGGCCTCGACCCTATTCTTGAACAACCAATTCCTTCGATAATTCTACGCTCTTCTGCTTCCACGACACGCTCCAGAAAGCTGCCAACTCAAGCCGACGACGTCCCGCTGCTCCAGAACTTCAATCTTCACCGGACGTCGGTAACAAGAGTTGTATTTAAGTTTACGAGAATATTTTTATTATTATTTGTGTGTAAACTTTTGCGAACTTATAGAATTGCCCGCAGAAAACGGTCAACGACCGTGGGCCTTGGAGTAGGAGTCGACCCAGGCTCTGAACCAAGTAAACCGGCTGTGTTTGCGTTGTTGTGTTCTCTTTTATTTCCGCTGCGCACCCGCTCTTTTTAAATCCGAACGAATTGCGACATTCACCCCCCCCCTCTCTCGCATTTCTCGATCCAACAATACTTGCGGGAAGGAGGGACACTTTGCCAGAGAGTGTCCTACTGCCACTAAGGCACCTCAGCAGCAGTATATTCAGCACAAAGGTGCTCCTCCCCAGCTTCACCATATGCAGGCTGTCAACGATGGTACTCCTATTTGTCAGGGGCGATTAGAAGGCCCGCCTGCTACAACGAACGCTCGGGTTTTCTCGCTTACAAAGGAAGACGTGGCGACTGCCTCTACCGTTGTCACAGGTCAGATAATTATTTACAGTCATCCTGCTACTGCATTGTTTAACACTGGAGCAACGCATTCCTTTATTTCCATGCTATATGCCACGAGATATGATATGCCACTGCAAGAACTAGATTGCAAGTTTCTGACTACATTGCCCTCGGGGGAGGTGATGGCCTCTACCCAAATGCTGTGGGCCGCACCGATCAGCATCTCAGATAGAGAACTCTACTGCGATCTAATAGTGCTTGATATGGCCGATTATGATCTGATATTGGGCATGGATTTCCTGAATAAATACGGCGCTTCTATCGAGTGCCGTAAACGAAGGGTTATCTTCCGACCCGAGACGGGGATTCTCTTTGAATTTATCGGCGAGCCGAAGAAGAAGACTGGCAAAGTCTTATCGGCTCTGAAGGCAAGGAAAATGTTAGAGAATGGATGTTCTGGATTTCTAGCTCATGTGGTTGATACTCGTCCTAGAGAGGACCCGAAGCTAGAAGACGTCGAAGTCGTATGCAACTATCCAAAGGTATTTCCTGACGACTTACCTGGGTTAGCACCTGAAAGAGATGTTGAATTTGCCATTGATTTGATTCCTGGTACTAACCCTATCTCGAAGGCACCATACCGAATGGCGCCGACTGAATTGAAAGAATTGCAAGGACAGCTGCAAGAGCTACTCAACAAGGGACTTATCCGCCCTAGTCATTCCCCCTGGGGAGCTCCCGTACTGTTCGTCAAAAAGAAGGACGGGTCGATGCGTATGTGTATCGACTATCGGGCATTAAACAATGTGACCATAAAGAACAGGTACCCTCTACCCAGGATAGATGACCTGTTCGATCAGTTGAAGGGAGCTACGGTTTTCTCTAAGATCGATCTGAGGTCTGGTTATCACCAAGTCCGGGTGAAAAATGAGGATATACCCAAAACTGCTTTCCGGACGAGATACGGACATTATGAGTTTGTAGTGATGCCGTTTGGAGTTACTAATGCTCCGGCAATATTCATGGACCTTATGAATCGGATTTTCTCGGCATTTCTCGACAGATTTGTGATCGTCTTCATCGACGACATCCTTATTTATTCGAGGACTTCCGAAGAGCATGCAGAGCACCTGAGTATAATATTACAGATTCTTCAGAAAGAACAACTGTATGCTAAATTTTCGAAATGTGAGTTCTGACTGAATCAAGTATCATTCTTGGGACATATTATCTCCAAGGACGGAGTGATGGTCGACCCGATCAAAATTGAGGCCGTAAGAAACTGGTCCAGACCCAAGAATGCCAGCGAGGTCAGAAGTTTTCTGGGGTTAGCCGGATATTACAGAAAATTCGTAGAGAACTTCTCGCGGATTGCAGCCCCTATGACAGCTCTTACGAAGAAGGACAAGAAATATATATGGACCGAGGAATGTGAAAAGAGCTTTACTGAACTGAAAAGGAGGCTGACTAGCGCTCCAATATTGACTCTTCCCGAGAGCGATATAGGTTTCGATATGTACAGCGATGCATCCAAACTTGGACTCGGAGCTGTGCTTATGCAAAATGGGAAGGTAATTGCCTATGCCTCTAGACAATTAAAGGAACATGAAAAGAATTATCCTACCCATGATTTGGAATTAGCAGCGGTGGTCTTTGCGCTAGAATTATGGAGGCATTATTTATATGGCACTCGGTGCAAGGTCTTTACTGATCACCAGAGTCTGCGGTATTTCTTCACCCAGAAAGACCTGAATATGCGACAACGCCGATGGCTCGAGTTGGTCAAGGATTATGATTGTGAGATCCTGTACCATCCGGGAAAAGCCAACAAGGTAGCCGATGCTCTTAGTAGAAAATCATGTGCTACTTTAATATCTTTGTCGGCTTTGTCACAACCCTTAGGGGAAGAGATTATGGATTTCGGAATCGAGATTATATCGGGACAGCTTTCTACTCTACAGATTGCGCCGACGTTATTTAATGGTATTCTGGAGAACCAGAATCTGGATCCGAGTCTTCAGAGAATCAAGCAAGAGATTCTCGAAGGCAAGGACGAGGGATTCCGGATTTCCGAGAGCGGAGTTTTATATTTCCGGGATCGATTATGCGTTCCCGACGACTCCGACTTATGGACGAGGATACTCGAGGAAGCTCACGGCACACCTTATGCGATGCACCCTGGGTCTACCAAGATGTATCAAGATCTGAAGGGCAAATTTTGGTGGTCCGGCATGAAGAAAGATGTAGCCCATTATATTAGCATGTGTTTGACCTGCCAGAGGGTCAAAGCAGAACACCAGAGACCTGGGGGAGTTCTGCAGCCTCTACCTATTCCCGAGTGGAAATGGGAGGACATATCTATGGATTTCATATCAGGGCTGCCTCGGACTACGAATGGATATGATAGTATATGGGTTATTGTGGACCGACTGACCAAGTCCGCGCATTTTCTGGCTATCAGGATGACTTATTCAGTTGAGCAGCTGGCTCAACTGTACGTCAAGGAGATTGTCCGACTACACGGGATTCACAAGACCATCGTCTCTGACCGAGATGGTCGATTTACTTCTGATTTTTGGGGACACGTGCAGAAGGCCCTTGGCACGAAGCTGAAGTTCAGTACAGCCTTTCACCCCCAGACTGATGGGCAGACTGAACGAGTAAACCAGATACTAGAAGATATGTTACGAGCTTGCACCTTGGACTTCAAGGGAAGCTGGTGTCGATACCTGAGCCTGGCAGAGTTTGCTTATAATAACAGTTATCAGGCTACTATCGGGATGGCACCGTACGAAGCACTATACGGAAGGAAATGCAGATCTCCTTTATGCTGGCATGAGAGTGGTGAAAAGAGGGAGATGGGACTCCAGACCGATATTATTGATGAGAACACTCAGGCTATAAAGAATATCCGCCAGAGGATAGAGACTGCTCAGAGTCGGCAAAAGAGCTACGCTGACAAACGACGTCGACCACTCGAGTTCGAGGTTGGGGATTCGGTATTCCTGAAGGTAGCCCCTATGAAAGGGGTGATGAGATTCGGAAAGAAGGGGAAGCTGAGTCCGCAATACGTGGGACCCTACCGGATTTTGAGACGAGTAGGCAAGGTGGCCTACGAGCTGGAGCTACCGCCAGAAATGGCGGCTATCCACAACGTCTTCCATGTGTCGATGCTCAAGAAGTGTACCCCTGATGCGAGTCAAATGATAGAACCTCCATCCGTGCAAGAACAGGAGAGCCTTAGTTCCGAACGCCGCCCGATCCAAATCCTCGATCGGGAAGTTAAAAGGCTAAGGAACAAGGAAATACCCTTAGTGAAGGTTCTGTGGCGGAACAAGCAGTTCGAAGAAGCCACCTGGGAACAGGAAGATACGATGCGATCAAAGTATCCGGAACTGTTTTAAAGTTCGGGACGAACTTTTTATAAGGTGCGTAGGATTGTAACACCCCAATTTTTACAATTTGAGTACCTGGGAATTGTTTAAAGTTCGAGACGAACTTTTTATAAGATGTGGAGGATTGTAACACCCCAAATTTTCAATGTAAAATCATGACGATGTATAAAAAAATGATTATAATGAAATGATGTAAATTTCATGTAATCACATGCTATGAAATGTCATGAATGCATGAAATATCATATTCATGAATATGAAATATTAAAAATATTATGAAATAATATTTATGAAATATTATGAATTCATGAAATATTATTAATATTATGAAATTTCATGATGGGCTTGGTTTAATGGGATTTGATATGGATTAGTGCAAATTGTGATAAAAAGAAGAAGTAGAAAGGAGGAAGCAAGGATTGAACCTCCTAGTAGCACTCACTATGTCATAACCAATGAACCAAGCAATATTTCATGTACAGGGAATAAGGAACATGCTTGTTAAAAGTTAGGGAAGTGAAGAGACATGTCTCTTCATGAGAAAAGTATAAATAAGGAGATGAGAAGTTAGAGTAACTTCCTCTTCTTCTTCTTCCTTTTCTCTTCTCCACCGAAAATCCACTCCTCTCCCTTGTGTTTTCGAAATTTCAACCCTAGGGTTCTAACCCTAGGGCAATTGCAAGGAGGAAAATCCAAGTGTCTTGCCCTCTACCAAGTCCAAGGAACCCTAGAGAAGATTTGGAAGAAAAGGATTTTCACATACCCTCCAAGTGTAGGGTACCCTACAGTTTAAGAGAAGGTGAAATTCCAGCGCTAGGATGTAAGTGTCCTCTCGCCTGCAGTATAATTGCTATTGAATGTTTGTTTGTGTATTTCTTTTGAAAAATCACAAGGATCTTCCTTGTAGAAGTTTCGGCCACCCTAGGATTGGGGGTCCAAGAGAAGGTTTTTGATCCAACTTTGATGCATGGGAAGACCTTAAGACTTAGGGTATACATGTAGATGGATTTTTCTTCATGGTGTCAAGAACAAAACCTAGGGTTTGTCCTTGTATGGGTTTCGGCCACTTCCTAAGGGATGTGTGTGGCAACTTTTCAATACATGAAAATAACCCTTAAGACCTAGGGTATACTCATATGTGATGTTTCCAAATTTTTTTGGAAGGACAAAATTAGGGTTTGGTACCCTACAAGGTTTCAGCCAAGAGGAGGAAGGCTAGGGTTTTTGAGTTGCTTGCTATCCTATTATGTTCTCATGAATAGTAGCGTAGATAACATGTTTGTGTGAATGTTTGTGTGAAGGTTGGATGTCAAAAACCTAGCCTAGCCATTTTACACCATTCGGCCACCCTTGTAAGTTAGGGTTAGTGGAAGCTAACCCTACTTTGAAGTATAAACCATGTTTCAATTGTTAACATGAAGTACACTTGAGGTGTTTGTAGAAATGCAGGAATGAATGCTTGATTGGAAAATCAAAGAATTCCCTACACTTGATTTTCAGCCAACCGTGGTTCTAGGGTTGGGAAGTCCTTAATGAAACCATGAAGCATGCTACACTTATATGATGTGTGTATAAATTATGTGACCTATCTTGTTAGGTATAAAAGCATGCCTTATAGCCCATGTGGCACTCTTATGACATGAACATGATGTGGTTGAGATGTGGTTGATAATATGCTTAAAAAAGGGATACTCTATTGAAACTGGGATCAAGAGCACCCGAATGTGTGGTGTGTCCCTAGGGGATCAAGAGCACCCTTGATGAGTGGTGTGTCCCTTTAAGATGTGATTAAGAGTACCTTTAGGCATATACATATATGAGTAATTGCATGATAAATTACTTTACTTTGAAAGTTGTGTACCCGACTCGGAAGGGGGTCGTTAAACAAATCCAATGTGCATGTTAACTGAAGGTCATGGCATTGGTAGGACGGAAGGGTCCTGCTCTAATTAGATTGGTGGCTCGCTACCCCAATTTATTAGGGAACGCGCTTGATGTGGTACTACAACTGGGCCCTGGATGATATTGTATTTTTAAGTACTTACCTTTATGGAACTTTTTGAAAAATATTTTCTCATTATGTGATGATCTTGTTCTGTAAGTACTTAGAGATATTTGATGTGATGCTTATGATGCTTTGATGAGATGCTTATGATGCTTATAATCTTGTTCTATCTTGATTACTGAGTACATGATATGATGTATCGATATGGTTTTGCGAGTAGGCCCGGATTCTTACTAAGCATGTTTTGCTTACTAGTTCATGTTGTTTTTCTTATGCTGCAGATAGCGGTAAGAAATACTTGAACTAAAGGAAGAGGCAGAGAGAAAGCTAGAGGATGTGTGTGGTGATGGCTCGGGAAAGAACGAAAGATTCTTATTTACCTTCTTTTTGTCTAGAATCTAAACTGCTTCCAATAAAAGATTGCAATTGTATTACTATACTCTGAATGTGTGATGATTATGTCTACTCTACTGTTGATTAAGTTTAGAGATATGGAACCTATGTCATGTTAGATAACACTATCATTAATGTCTAATTCTTGTAGTATGCATGATAAGTAAAATGCTAGATATTTACTATTTCATGTTGCTTATGAATGCTTCTTTTGCATGTATCTAAGACTAGGTAACTCTTGCTATATTCTTACCATGCCCCTTTGCCCAATGCTGTGCTCTATCTTGTTCAAACCATGTTTAGATCAGTAACTTATTTAGATCAGTAAATTATGAAGTTAATTGATCTCTCTATTATGTTGTAGTTGCATGGATGATATGAAAACCTTGCTTGGTAAATTAGTCTTCAATAAGCATGCTTACTACACTTCTTGTATTGTAATTGTTTTGTTTGGATATACATGCTTAACATGATATATGAGATGAATGTATGGACCCGTAACCCCGCCTTTAGGGTAGATATAAGGACGGGCGTTACACTCTGATACCACTGTAGGGATCTATAGGTAAAATATTTAAAATCGCAGCAGAAATAAGATCTCTCGAGCGATCCATGCGAAAGAAAAACTTATACAAAGTGATCTACAATTCCTATCTTATAGGAATACCTTTGTCGCGTGCCCTTCGCTTATCCCGCTAGTCCTTTGGTTCGTCGGATCCCTTACACGTTCAAGTGTCCGTGCCTCTATGTGTATCCACACGAACACGATCTACGCCTCGGAGAGGAACCACCTTAGTTGTGCTAGTAACTTGGGATGGTTCACAAAGCACAATAACCTACACTAGGGAGTTATGGAAAAAGAGGAAGAAAGAAGAGGAAGAGAGATCCACCCTCTAG
This sequence comes from Boesenbergia rotunda, assembly GCA_024364735.1. Taxonomy (NCBI): domain Eukaryota; kingdom Viridiplantae; phylum Streptophyta; class Magnoliopsida; order Zingiberales; family Zingiberaceae; genus Boesenbergia; species Boesenbergia rotunda. The sequence continues at coordinate 211,900 of JAGFNQ010006527.1, read as the reverse complement.
CCTTTGACAAGGGGGGGATATTTATACTCATCTAATAATTACCATGGGTCTATGTCCCTTGAGCTCCTCTCATCTTAATGCTAATAAAACCCAATGAATACCAAGCCTCTTGGTATTCCTTGAGACTCTTAATATTCTATTCATCTAATGAATAGAATGTCTCTTAGCCTTCCTCTTAAATAATATTTTATTAAACCCTTTAATGAATATTATCCATAATTAAGTGGTTGAGTCTAATCTAGATGAGTCTAACTCAAATTGGACTCAATCCCATAATCTAATTGGATTCACTTGAGTCTAACTCAATTAATCCAATTCGAATCAATTCTTAGTCAAACCAAGATCAATTAATCTCCGAAGCATCGTGTCCTTAGTGTGTGACCCAATAAGTTCTCGTAACATTGGCAATGTGCCTAAACACTTTAGACACATAAGCAATGAGCGACATCTAGCAATGCATCATTGCTACCCAAGTAACAAGAAAAGTCGAGATCCGACTAAACCTCCATGACTATGATAATGTATGACCTTGTCCTTCTATCCTCGATATCTAGATTGACCAATGAGGCATAGACCGTGTCATCCTCAGTCAATCTTGTGTTTCTTGATCCCCGAGTAGACTCACTCAAACAAATGAGCTCAATATCTCATATTGACTCATTTGAGCATGACCATGCGTTTTAGTAGTCCCACTCGATCAAGGGGCCCACAGATATCACACCCGTCATATGAGAGGGATAGATCCCATCTACATCACTCACATCTCTCCGCATAATTCATTACATACTCAGTGATCGCCTTTATTTTCCACCATATTACGGGTGACGTTTAACGATACCAAAGTACATAACTCCTTATGTAGGGAACCGTAGTGACTTCGAGTCTAAGGATTATTCATACTAATAGTCACATGAGAAAGTTTATGATACTCATATGACAATCTATAAAACTTTCTCATGGTAGGTCAAATTCAGTACACATTCTCCAATGTATACCCATGTGTCAACTTGATATCACATATCCATGACTTGTGAGCTCAAGTCATCAGTTGACCTACATGCTAGTCTCCATGCATTAATATTGTCCTTGAATATTAATACTTGACTAGGAATTGTTTAGTGTAGTGTTCTCTACATTATCTCACTATCGATTCAACCAATCGATATAATGTAGATGAGAACCTACTACCCAAGGACATTATTATACTTAGTTATTTGGCACAAATACAAAGTAAGTATAATAACCAAACATGCCTTTATTAATGATAGAATATGATACAAAAAGTCCCTAGTCAATCATCACATAATTGGCTCTAGGGCACCTACTAACACAAAGAACTCTGAAATAAACTCATAGAACTCCACGAAGGAACCTCCGACACTAAGGTGAGTCATCGTGATCTTTTATTGAATAAACTTTATAATCTAAAATAGCAGGACAGATAAACGACTTCTCAACTTCACGCCCGAATTTAGGAAATTATGAACGGACTCCACATCATCAGGCTCAAGATCGAGAATAGAGATCTAATCAGGTATACATTAAATTCATTTCCTAGAAACTCACTGTGGACATCAATGGTTGATGCCTACATAGATTTTAAGGACCTTTCAAAAATAAAATTAGATGAGTTATTTTCTGAATTTGAGTTACATGAGCAGATTAACGGTTCGCTTATAGAGAAAGATGTGACTTTGATTGTTGGAAAAATCAAGAAGAATACACCAGAATCGGAACTAGATTCTGACTCAGAATCCGAAGAGGAAGAGCTGGCGGAGCTTGTGAATGACGTCCGAAAACTATTCAGAGTTCGGAACGCCCAAAAGAAGAAGAAAACTGGATAGCCAAAGGACGATCCGGCTGAACAAAAGAACAAGGTGGACCTCACCTGTTATGGGTGTGGAAAGAAGGGCCACTTCATGTCCGAGTGCCCAAACGCGAAGGAGACAAAGAAGCAACAGAGGAAGAAGGCGTTGCAGGCAACCTGGGATGAGTCATCTTTGGAGTTGGACGAGGATGAACCAATGCACTGCAACCTCCTCGCCTTAATGGCTAATGATGAGATCATCATTGACTCCGTATTGGATGAAGAAACGAAGCACGAAACCATCTCACTATCAGAAACGGGCCGACTTAAGGTAACAGATTTTTCCAAACTGGATCTTTATGAATTAAATTTCTACTTATCTCGCAAACTAGCTAAGTCCAATGACTATCACTACAACAAATATGACTATCTACAGCGCGTAATTATTCTATCCGCAGCACACATTATATGCTGCACAACTCCAAGCTGTTAAAAGTCATAACACATTGACAGCGCATGGCCGCGTGCTGCGAATAATAACAATTGCAGCATGCAACCGCGCGTCGCGGATAATAGCAATCGCAGCACGCGACCGCGCGCTGCGAATAATAACAATCACAGCACACAACTACACGCTGTAAATAATAGCATATAAAAATAAAAATAAATAAATATCACACATATTAATTATCAACACTATATAATTATCAATACTATTTATTTAAAATATATAATCCAAATTTAATCTTAATATGGATATCTAATTTTTATTCATCTCATAATCATATTACAAAGCTCACAAATCTTTATAAATCAACATCAAATATTTTACAAAAAAAAATATGAATCACTAACCATCAAAGAAATATAACAAATGACCCTAAAAAATATAGGACAAAAATTAACAGAGTGATCCTAGCCTTCATCTCAAGACTTCTCAACATTGTTGTGTCGTTCTCATTAGCTCCAAACTTTCCAACAAGCTCCACCAAGAAGAACGTGATGCACTTTTACTTTGGAATCTGTGGATGCAATTCGACCTTCTGCAACAACTCCATCAATACTCTAATGAAGCAGCTTGCATTTAGTATTATCAATGATATCTCCATGACTCAAGGTCTTTAGTTGTAACTGTATAACCAAAAAAATCTATAAGTTATAGCAAAGATATTTCCACGATAAAAATTAACCAAGCTACAATTCAAGTGTTGCAATTCAAGTGGACATTTTAAAGGAGAAGAGATGCAATTCAATTTGGATAAGTTACAAGATAACATTGGAAGTGCTACAAGATTTGGTCCAACGTTGTATGGTCTCCCAACAAGCTGGTGTTGCATCACTTTCACTATTGTGAAAGCATTAGCCAATATCCCGAGGCAGATAACAAGGAATATACAAATAAAATTTATATTAAGCACAATCAACAAAATCAAGTAAAGGCAAAGGGTGCCAACTCAGTAATAATGTCTAGATAAGTGAGATTAGAGAGTAAATTTGCATGCTCCTTTACCATTTTGTCAGTCACGAAACTCTCTGGCATTTCCCTGCCACGAATAAGCAAAGTATCATTTCCCTACATCAGCTGAATATAAAAAGATATGAACCATCACAATTGGATTTCCCTACCATGAATAAGCAAAGTATCATTTAGGCAATATAAACTGCAATTTAGTTTCACACGTATGTGAAAATATAGGTTGTGAATAACATCATATTCATGTCGTACAATCACCATGTCATGAAGCTACTAGTACTTAAAAAATACAAATTGCAGTAGATTAGTAGCATTTTCTTTACAAAATTGAATCTTAATAACATATAGTAATGGGTATAAAGCAAGATAAAACATACAATAACAAATGGACCCGTCAAAAATTGACTAATTTTTTAACTAATTCATGACAATTAAGATCTTAGTATCTATAGAGAATAAAAGAACAAAATTTCAATACCTGTGCAACCATAAAACCATGAAGATCACACCCATGTACGAAGAAGACATCATCTAAAAAGTGCATTATTGCATTTCACAAGTTTAAAAAAAAAGACAGATAATGATTGACACTACAAGAAAAATACTTATTAACAATGGTTTTTCACCGTTATCGTAAGCTAAAAAAACTATTGTTAAAGGCCGTGTTGTTAAAAGGGTTGCTCAATGATAGTGATAATGCCAGTGATAATGATACTGTCGCAATGCCAGTGATAATGATAGCCAATGATAATTACAGGTCGTAAATATTAAGAATGAAACTGGCATTAACTTTAACAAAGGAAGCCTAGGATGGGAATGGGAAATACATTTTACCTTTGTCTTTATACCCAGCACCAATGACAAGACTGCAGCAACCATCAGAATGATAAGAGTTAAATCTTGGCAAGCTTCCCAAAGGAAGATCTAGAACTGTAAGACAAAGATTTATAGATTTTGTGCTGCAATTGAAAAACATGGAATAAAAAATTAAATTGCAATCTGAACATATACCCAAAACTCCTTCCTTTCTTTTGAGGGTAAGTGTTAGCCCCAAACATATTCCTCCGACGCAGTATTTCTGTGTCGTCATCTCTAATTCCTCTCTCCAAATTAGTTTTTAGCAAATTTACAAGACCTTTTACCTGCAAATGGGCAAAAGGTTCGTTCAATTATGGAAACAATTGCTAATACAGACTAATACAACTATTTCACCTACCCCACCATACTCTTGTAGAGAAGAAAAATCATGATCTGTCGTCAATTTAGTTAGTTGCTCCTCTCCAATTCCAAACACACCTGAAGGAAGTGCTGGCGTAGGAACAGAAGTGCCTGTACAGATGGGGAACAAATCTAATTGGGATTGAAAATCTTTCATAATGTAGCTGACTATACCAAATAATATTTAAAAGTCAACCTGCAAGCATTTGGTGATCATCAACTTGGAAATCTAAGTTAACTTAAATGATTGTGATAGAAAAACATGGGGATAATAGAAAAACAAAAACTCATATTCACTTCAAGGTATTTCTACACCATGCAGTTAAAGTGCCATAAATTTTACTAGCTAGTTAAAGAGCACCTGATGTTGCCCTTTGCCCTTTGCCCTGCTTCTTGGAAAAGCAACGCAGCCTAAAATTGACTTACATTGGAATGAACCAGAACTTAAGATCCTTAACTAGTTGTAGATAAAATGTAGGAATATTACAGGGCAACTATGAATTTTAGAGAAATAGTTATCTTAATATTTTTTGTATTCTTTCATGTTGGTCCATAACCAGGAAGATTCTCTCAAATTGAGTGTTTAATGCAATGCTATACTAGTTCAATATCTGCTTGATTTCAGGATGTTTGTAGAAATGATGAGAAGGCAATTGTGATTTGACATTATTATTTTTCACATAACCCTCAACCATTGTTACACCAAATCACATTTAACAGAAATTCATTAATTTTGATAGAATGATTCCTTGAACATTTCAAATGGAAATGCATTCAGATGAACTTTTAGGACTTGGAATCATCCAGCAGATAACTACAAGGAGCAATTAACACAACATTATAGTACTTGGGAGTTCAGGAAGTGAGCCTGAGCAAAACTTATTAAGCTAAAGAATGCTATTGGGAATATGATAAACCTCCTAAACATTCATCAATGGATGTGCTACAGAATGATTGAAGACATGAAGTAGCTTGGAATGGCATAACAAAAGAGTGTTAGGAGTTTTGAGAAACATTTAGATAGGATTAGATTTCTAAGCCAAATAGTACTGAAGCAAGCAATAGAAAGAAATGAGGTCCAATATAAGGTTTGCTTGTATTCAACATCAGATGAAAGTAACATAGTATTTACTTAGCATAATTTGCTCATTCAGATGTAAACACAAAATAGTAAATACCAACATGTTCTACAAATTCTAAAAACTAGTTTGTACATAGTGTTTCAATGGAATTGTTTTCCTTATCAACCTTTTGAAGCAAAACATAAGGTAAACAAACACAAGTTAGATAGAAAAAAAAAATCAAACCTTTCTCTGCCTGCATAGGGCTTCAGAAGGTTCCAAAAAATTCAAACATTTCTCTACACACATAGGATTGGCGATAGACTCGACGTCGATGACGACGAGATTCAAGTGGAAGCGAGAGAGGAGATTGCGTGACAACGATGGGTCGAATGGGCAGAATCAAAAAGAGGGAGAGGTACCTTCCTAGTCGTGTCCGAAGCGGATGACAACGAGGGATGATTTTCCTTCCCCTTCTTCCTCTCTCGAATGTTGACTTTTGGTTCGCTGAGATAGGGTGAAGGATGCACCTGGCTAGGAGTAAGAGAGCTTGAGCACAACCTTCACATACAGCGAGGAGACGAAGATGCTAGCGTCATCGAGGGCGCGGGCGCGATCGACGGAGGAAGGGCTGGAGGAGGCGAGGATCTTACAGAGAAAATGAGCGGAGGCTCGATGAGGAGGAGGAGAAGTGTAGGTTGGCGAAGCGGAGGGAGAGGGAAAAGGGTGGTGAATTGACGAGAAGTGGAGGAGGGAGAGGAAGGAGGCGAAGGCATTTGGGGATTAAGGGTTTGTTGGTCGGGTGGAAAGAGTCGCGATGATTAGATGTTTAAACGGGTGAGGGTGATATTGACAGCGTATTTTTTTACGCGTCGTTGTTAATAATATCAATAAATATTAACAAGCTATTTTATATATTATTAATATTAAATATTTAATAGTGCATTATGTACATCGTAGAAAAAAAATATTGATAGCATATATTTCTTGCATGCTGTTATTTGTAAAATTATTATTAACAGCGTACTTTTAATATGCCATTAATAATAATATTAACAGCGTGCTTTTAATGTGCGTCGTTGATGTTTCTTCTTTTAAAAAAATTTATGTTATTAACAGCGCACATCTATATGCATGCCATTAATAATACTATTAACAGCGTGCCTTTAATGTGCGCTGTTAATAACGCGCTGCGGAAAAGTAATTTTCTTGTAGTGTATGTCAGGTCTCTCCAAGAGGAGGTAAAAATCTTTAAGGAAGAGACTAGCTTGAGTTCATTAATTGAGCATGTTTAGGGAGAAACCTCAACTCAAGTCCAAAGACTTGAGAAAGAGAATTCCTCCCTGAAAGCTCAAGTTAAAGAACTCGGAGCAAATTTGAAACAATTTATCATGGATTCCAAGAATCTTGATATGATTCTTGGAAAATAGAAATCTGTTCTAAATCGATCTGGAATTGGGTTTAAATCCAATTCGCGAGTGTGGTCTAACTACTCAGTAATTAACTACCCTACCACCCAAGTCCAAGCATGGGTCCTCAAACTAAGCTTGACTAATCAAGCCAGACCAAATAAATATTGGATTCCCATGGATCATATCAATTACATAGATAGACCATATCGGGGATAAGATCCAGGGGGAGCCAATAAAAGCACTGTTCATGTGGTTAGATAGTTTTTAATTGAATACCTTCCTTGATGCTTGATTATTTTTTTTTTTTTTTTGCAAATTATCATGATTACGATTTGAAATGGTTAGTTAAGGATTAGATTTGATTGAAACTTACATAACCTAGTATTAGGGTGGGGTGAGCTGATAGTACGTTAGGAAAGCCATCTAGGGAGTCAAATAGGGGAAAGCGTCTCCTATTTCGACTTCTTAGTCCGGAGGAGCTAACCAAACCTACTTTGCCACATCCTTGACTAGTTAGACCAAGGTTTCTGAATGACTATTTTTTATGCGGCTTTGTATAGGAACGAGTTGTTGATCTAATAAGGCTAAGTGATAAGTACGATTTTGTTGATCATTTTAGATTCTAAAATCTATGTTTGACCCATATTTTACTTACTTGAAATTGAATTTATCCTAGGTTTTAAGAATTTATTCTATTTTTGGGTTTTATTGTAAATCTTGCCACATTCAAAATATTTTGATACTTAATTGTAAATCTACTTTTATAGGCTTGGAAGGATCATGGACCTAGGTCAGGTTGGGTCAAACTTGAGTGAGAAGTGGACTGGATCGAGTAATCAAGCATCCGACTAATATGGGTCGTCCGATTCAAAAACGGTTAGATCTAGGCCATCTGAGAACTTTGAGGCAATCCGAGCTGAGGTTAAGGTTAATCAAGCACTTGGATCAAGATCTGAAGATTTCATCCAAATCTAAAGAGATCTAGCCGTTGGATCAAGATCAGAGGGATCTACACCGTCCATTCAAAGATCAGGTTGATCTGAGCCATCAGTTGCAAATCTAGAAGATCCGAGCTACTGAGAGGCAGATCCTGACCCTTGATCATGATCTGGAAAGTTTGAATCAAATCGGATGAGATCCAGCCGTTGTATGGAGTTGAAATGATCTCAGACCGCTCCCTCTGCCTCAGATCAGTGTTGCGTCTTCGCCGAGCTCAACTTCTTCATTCATCCTTCACTGTTCTTCGTTTTTCTTTAAGTTTTCTTCATCAGAGGGCGTGACCACATCAATTTCGATCTTTGATCCAGATCTAGATCATTGGGAAGATTTTTCTGTGGAAATTCCAGCTCCAATTCGGCCAAAAACAGAGTTGATTGAGGGTTTCGTCAGATTTGTAATTTGATCACTTGGATCCTGTTTGTGTGCCATTTCCATCCATCTGAGCTATCTGGAGGGTCCTCTGGAGTGCTCTGATCATCCCAAAGCCATCATCGCAATCCGACACAATGAGATCAGATTGCTTCTTCAGTTTTGAGCAGAGTTTAGTTGGATCGATTCACAGAGTTTAATTCCCAGCGATCTGTGGAGCTAAGGGGTTCGAGGTTCACTCTTGTGTGACGGCAAGAAGATCTGGAGCTAAGGGAAGAGATCGATGCTATTTTTATTAATGCATTTCGGTTATTAGCTATAATTTTGATTTCTGCAACCCATTTCTGTTTCTATCTTTGTATCAGCTGCTTAGTTTACTTTTCTGAATTGTTTCTGCCTTAATTAGGTTTCATTTCTGCAAGACAATCAGTTAGGGAGCTTGTTTAGTGAACAATTGTTTTCAATTTCAGTTTAATTCATGTTTCATTGCTTGCGTATCATTTTTGTAGCTGCGTATCAGTCTTTCCTCCTACGTATCAATTCTTCTCTTGAGTATCTTAATTGTGTATTAGTGAATATTAGTCTTCGACATCTTTCCTGAAACATTAGATTTGTGCCCTTGAATCTGAGCTTGCTAGTTTGATTTGCATTTAGCTGCAGTTCATTTCTGCATTCGGGTTCTGTTTCCTGAATATTACTTCTGCATTTCTGAATTTGTTTCTTCATTCAGTTGTGTCTGAATTTGTTAGCTTCATTTCTGTAATTCTATGTTCATCACTTCTGAAAATTAGATTCGAGAACTTGTTTCAGTTGTGTTGTTTGATTTCGTATCAAATTTGTTGCTGCATTTGATTTCTGCATATAGGTTCTGCCTTCCTGCATTCCATTTTTGCATTAGGTTTGTTCTTGATTGGTCAGTAGCTAGCTTCTGAATTCTTTCAGTTCATGCATAACACTTCACTTATAGCCTTACATTCCCAGCTGAATTGATCAGTTTATCTCTGAAGTGTCAGTTTACAATTTCTGCATTTACATTAGTTTTTGGCACACAAGTATCTCCCTTGCGTATCAAGCATGATTCACTTTTTCTCTGTGTATCAAGATAGAGCTACGGCATTGATTGGTGTCAAGTCAACTGAAATTTCTAGTGTGCTTTGATTCTTGAAATAAGTTAGAATGTATTTGGTTGTTCTGAACTTTCTCTACATTTGTTTGCTTCCGAATGTTGTAACTAGCTTGTGTTGTGTTTGTTTGAAGTTTGATTGCTGAATTTTGTAGCTATCATTTGTTTTAAGTTTGCTTGCTTCTGAAAATTGCCAGCACTGCTTTTATTCATTTGCTTAGCAATTTGTTTTGCAATTGATATTAGATTTGTTTTCCAAAATCGGTTAAGTGCTTTAGTCGATTAAGTTTCACATTGGTTGAGTTCATTAGTTGTCATTACTTTGTTTAGTTCATTTAGTTAAGTATCTTCCTTTTCTTTGTGTTTTCATTTTTGAATTGCAAACCAATCTTAGATTTTGTTTGAAGCCCAAAAATATCAACGACACATAAACTTGAGCTTGAATCAAACAATCTTAACTAGCCCTAGGAAAAATATGACCTGTGGCCCCTTTACTAAATTTTTATTCTTTGTTAGCAAAAAAGGTTTCTAGCTTATCAAATATCTAAATTTGAGACCCGTATTCATGACAGCCTCTTTTCGGTCCATCACTAAGGCCATAGAAGGCCCCTGTGCCTTGCCAAAACCTAGAAGCCAAATATTGATGTTTATTTTTAAATTACTAATTCTTAAATCTGAATCTAACTCAAGGTGCAATCATATCTTAGACTTAACTTAATTTTCAAGATAAAATTGAAAGCATCTCACAAAACAAATAACGATTCCTGTTTTGTCACTTAGAATGGATGAGGTGTTTAGGATTTAAAGTAAATCTAACCCAACCGTTTGAAGCTAGAATAGAGGAGAAATGGTTAGCCCAAGCTACAATGGATTAAGATTTTAAAATTTTTTATGCTTGCAAAATTAAAACTTTAATCTTTCTTTTTCAAAATTTCTATCAAAAATTTCTTTTTTAAAATTTCTGTCAAAAATTTCTTTTACAAAATTTCTTTCAAAAAATTCTTCTTAATTTCTTTGAAAAATTTCTTTTTCAATATTTCTTTCAAAATTTTCTTTTTCAAAATTTCTTTCAACTTAAAATTTTCAAATATCTTTTTTCAAATATTCTTTACCCAACCCAGGCGCTTGAATAAGGATTCAGACCCTTGATTGTGACACGACGCGATCGCCGTGCGTCTCCACGTGCCTTCTCGAGATGCACCCTTGATTTTGAAAAACTAGGGGTGGTCCCAAACCCAACTCAGGCACTTGGACGACCTTTATATAAGTCTCTCCATCAGCGCGAACAGAAACCGACTGAGGTGCATAAATCCTCCTTTGTTTCCCTCCTCTTTCCCTCGTTTTCTCTCTCGAATCCTTGCCGAAATGAAGCAAACATCCTAGGGTCATCATTTCTTATTCTCAAATGACTCAATGATGGTATAATCCAAAACATACCTTTATTATTTTTATTTATTTATTTGTTCTTATTACTATGTTCCTGTTAAATTAGTACACATCCATAGCCCGGGCCGGACCCGCTACTCTGCCCAGTACAGACCCTAGATTCTGTTCCATAGATCTTCAGGATCACCTTGAACAATCTACCTATCTACCCCTAGACTGTCACTACCTTCACAAGAACTACTTTGAGACCTACTATCCTATTGCTATGGATGCTATCCACTAGTATCACCTAGACCAACTTATTTACATCACTGCCTCTATTGATGTGACCTTATGTGCAGAATTTTTTAATAATCTGGTTAAATTAGATGATACCCATTGTTCTACCCTCGTCCAACATATTGACTTCATCATATCCCCGAACTGTTCAACCAGCATTTTGAGCTACTACACTCTAAGTCTACCTTTTTGTGCTATCCACCTAGGGCTGACCCTTTTGTTGATCCTTACTCTCACATCACCCTAGACACACTTTTCACTTAATTCTTTAAGGGTTAGAGAGACCCCACCATCTCTACTTTTTGATCCATGCAGCTTCATCCCCAGCACAACTCTCTCTACCGAGTCCTTATTCATTGTGTCCTACCCATCACCACTAGGGGCATTGCTATGATGAGGTCATCCCATACTTTCTTGATGTATGCCTTTATTCATCACCTGGATATAGACATAGGGCTTCACATCATTCATGTCATCACCTATGCGTCCAGTATTTCTACTCATAGGAGAGTACACATTCCCTATTGCTACCTCCTGACCTTGATTTTTGCACATTTCAGATGCGATGTCCTTAGAGGTTAGGTTACCTGGTTGACTGACCACAACAAAATAGGACTTAGAAACTTTTCCTTGGATGGGTTAGAAGTTAATATTGATGGGGTCCTGACCTAGAAACAGAGTAGGGGACCGGGACTTGCCAATGACGAGGAGGACGAGGATGCCCCACTTGCAGAGATCAAGGCCACATTAGATCAGGACCCACCTCAGCAGGATCCACCACTGCCTCCTCCACTCTTGACAGATCAGAGACTGACTCTACTCGAGATAGAGGTCTATCATCGCAGGACTGAGTCTTACCGTCTTGGGACTCAGATCTAAACTTTCCGAGAGTAGTTAGCGGCTCGATACTCGGAGATGGCCGAGACGACAATAGAGTGACACACCAAACTTATGCAGCTGCTTCAGTCTTGGCGCCCTAACCGTTCTTCCTAGATTTTTCTATTTGACTCAACTGACTATTTGACCAGATCACTTGTCTTAGTCTGACTGTGGCTTGATTTTTGGTCTGACTGACTTGGATCTTTTCTGTCTTACCATAACTTATATTAGTTCATGCTATTTGGATTACATTATGCTTGGTATGTGCTTAGTAGAGTAGGATTTCTAATATTTGATTTTGATTTGAATTTGAATGTTGAAACTCTTATCTATTTTTTTAAAAAAATCTAAGTCTGATTCTGATTTTAAAAATGGTTTCAAAAACTTTATCTCAAATTTGAAAACATTGTTTTCAAAATTTATTATTTTCGATACTTAGTTTTACTTTGACTTTAAAACTACCCCCCTCAAAACTAGCGTCTTTCTTCGACATGGACTTAGCTTAGACTTAACTCTAGTATGCATGCTCCTATAGACTTAGAAGCCAACATCTCACAAGCACATTAGGATTAACTTATTTGACAACCTAGACTAGGTTGAGATGCTTAGGACTGTTACCCTAGACTTAGATGCTTCAAAATCAGTGCATCAACACAAGTTGGAGGCGTTATAAATACAATTCAAATTAATCAAGTCAAGCATTTGTTAGGATGTATACTAAAAGCCTAGCTTTTGTATGAACATCTATATTTTAGGATAAGAATCACATGGTCATTGTTTGCATTTTATATTTGTTATATATGCTATTGTCCTTTACATTACATTCTAGATAACATGGTCTGTGGTGCCACACCGAAGATCATGTTATCCGTTCCTTGTAAACTATAAGTAGTGGCTCACAACCAAGATGGATTTGGATAAACTATTGGAATGGTTGTAGTGTAATTTGGTATTAGTCTATCTTGACTATAGAATTACACTAGTACACTTTATGTGTATTGAGCAGGACCGATTTAGAGGTGATTCGATTTATACTGACTCTATTATCAAATCAGACCTCAGATAATATGATGTACATGCTCTTAATCCTGATATAATAACGGGCACATGTACTTAGTATGTATTTCTTTAATTTACTAATGAGTTAGATTTATTTGTTAAATCGATAGGCCCAGTAAATTGAGGAATAATATTATTTACATAGTGTGCCGTTGATTATAGAAGGAAACTGTGTCTTATATATTAGGATGATGATGTCCCCTTGAGGAGCTCCTAGAGTTCATCATGTAAATCCTGCAGGTTGACTTGGTCCGATATGATGATAAGGATGAGTGATACTACTCATGAAGTTAGATATTAATTAATTAAATTATCAATAATTTAATTAATTCATGGACATGCGATATCATAAACACGGGGAGATTATGTACACATAATATGGTGGAGCCCATATTTAATTATAGGGTTGGTGCGGTAGTTCAATGATAACCCATTAGTGGAGCGGGTTATCATTAATGGGTCGAGTTTAGGATCCATTAGGAGACCAAAACCAACTCCTCCTCATGGTCCCTATTGTCGCTTATAAATACCTCATGAGTCATGAGACCAAGGCCATAACAATTACCCTAAGCCTCTCTTATTCTCCATCTCTCTCTCTCTCTCTCCTAGGGTTGGGCGGCGCCGGCTACAAGGGAAAGGAGGAGCTTTCGGCTAAGGGTGGGGAGAAGGAAGAAGATATTTATTCTTCATCTTTCATTCCCTTCTCTTCTTCCTCCTTTGGGCACATGCAACCTAGAAGGAGAGGTGTAGCCGGTGGCAACAAGGAGAAGGAAAGCTTCTTCTTTCGGCTTCATCCTTGGTGTTTGGCGCTGCAAGCAAGAGGAGAGGAAAAGGGTATCAAGGTTTAGGTTTGCTCTTGTTCTTCTTCTTCCTCTCTTCTCTCCTTTGGTCAGTGTGAGCAAGGAAGAAGGAGGTTCATCCTCTTGATGGCCGGCGCACCACCATCTTGGTGCTAGGGTTGTTGGCGCAAGCAAGAAGAAGGAGGAAAGGCTTTGGTGCCTTCGTTTCATGGAAGATCGTCGCCCACACGACGTCCAAGAAGAGGATAGGAATACGATAGATGATCAAGAGGTAAACAAGAGGTATAAATCTTGTTTCTTGTTATAGTTTTATTATTATTTTGTTATTTGTCATGGACCCCGAAGATAAACACAAAAACTAGCGATCTAATTTGTCATCTATTCCATGGCTACTCAACAAAGGAGTTAGGTTGCTTGAACAATAAGTTTGTTCAAGTGATCACTCAATAGAATAGTACGATGATTAAACTGTCGCTTGGGAAGTTTTTTCTATCCGGATTTGTTTTAATTAATAAAATTTTAATCCGGGGACATGGAGAGGAATCCTGATGCAACTGAAACCCAACAATTGGTATCAGAGCCAATGGTTTCCGATTTTGTGTGTTTTGGATTCGGTTACATTCATGCTTATCATATATAATATGCCGAATAATAGTAGGATGTGCATGAGGCTAACTTTTTGGTTGCAGGTATAAGATCTAACTATTATGGCTATGTGTAATTGTGTATAATGGTTGTGTGTGATTGTAATGTGTATTTTAATCCTCGTGGTTGACAAGACATTTGTATTTAATTGTGTAACTAAATATGGCAAATGTTAGTCATTTGTTTTAATTTATTTCGATCTAGATTTCATATACACTCATTTGTGGAGTATTGGATCGATGAATGTAAATTAAAATAAATTTTTATCTCAGCTAGGAGCTTCTTGTTTGCGCACAACATAGGGAGGAGGAGACGAGGTGGCAACATGACTGGAGGCGTATTAAAGAATGGCGGAACCTTTAAAACCATAATAGTTGAAAATTTAAAATTTTCATATTTATTGCTTGGCGATTATTCTTGTTGTGATTGCATGAAAATTTCTCAATTTGAAATTACTAAGTGGGAGAGGGAATCTTTGAGTCTCGTGGCCTCCATTACCAATTTGATAAGTGATGCGAACAAACATGCGCATTGACTCTGAGTGCTTTCCTCCATATCGGATGAGTTTGTTTTGCGGATCACTAGTTTAAATATTATTATAGGAAATTATTTAGGAGCATGTGATCTTCCCCATCGGAAGGGACGTAATCCTAGAAATTGACTTAGTATCATGTAATGGTATACACTTAGATGCATTTAATAGTATCCTCCCCATCGGAGTCACTGCTATTATTTGTATGGCCGAAGATAAACCAACTATTAATTTTATTTGTCAAAAAGTAAGGTTGACAAGATAATAAAATTATTGGGTAAAACCCCCTCTTACAAATGTTTGAATTAGTATACGTCCACACTATCGTGGCATGCTATATTCACGGTGTTTTGAGGTGTTGGTGATTTTAAAATTTTATTGTTTAAGGAATCAATATTATTTTAAAATCTAATGTTTTGATCATTGTGATTCTCAGGATTTTTCAAAATGACTTTCAACCCACTTGCTGTGATTTTAAAAGAAAACAATCTTACTGGTCCTAACTATATTGATTGGAAAAGGAACTTGGATATTGTCTTGACTGTTGAGAAGTACAAATTTGTACTCATTAAGATATGTCCTACTAAGCCTAGTGACAATTCTAGTGAAGAGGAGGAGTTATATGTTGTGTATAAAGGCAGATGAGATGACGCGGTGTTATATTTTGGCTTCAATGTCAAATGTACTGCAACATCAACATCAGGCCTTCACTACTGCTTATGACATGATGCTCAATCTCAAGAATCTCTTCGGACACCAAAATTGGGTTGCTAGGCAAGAGGCTATGAGGAACTTGATGATGACCACCATGGCTGAGGGAACACCTGTGAGGGATCATGTTCTCAAGATGATGGCTCATTTGAATGAAATGGAAGTCCTTAAAGCTGAAATCGATGGGAAAACCCAGGTCAATATCATTCTCCAGTCACTACCAAAGAGTTTTGAGCAGTTCCTTCTAAACTACAACATGAAGAAAAGCTTGTATTCATTGGCGGAACATCTAACACAACTCCAGGCAGTAGAAGGGCTATTTCGTCAAAGTTCTCAAGCTTACAGCCTGCGTTGTCTTGGTTCTGACGTTGGGCTTCCAAAAAGGAACCCATAATGTTCCCTCCTACGGGGAACGCGTCCTCGCCTACTCATCTCAGGAGAATTTACCTTTTGCCAACCGGCTCCTCCAGTTGGACTTTTGCCCGATCTTCCGGATTAGAACTTCATGCCCAGTCCATGACCAGGACCTATTGCCCAACCCTCGGTCAGGTCTTCAGTGCCCAACCCTCGGCCAGGACTTATTGCCCAATTCCTCGAATCAAGACATCGTGCCCAGTCCATGACCAGGACTTATTGCCCAACCCTCGGTCAGGTCTTCGGTGCCCAACTCTCGGCCAGGTCTTATTGCCCAATTCTACGAACCAGGACTCCATGCCTAACTTACCTAGGACTTTTCCTGCGCACTTAAACAAATTCATTAGATCACAATGTAACCTTAACATATGAACCCTTTGCCATTATCAAATCTCAACTTCAATCTTGCTGCTTCCGGCACCAACAGGTAAAGCATATATTGAAGTACCTGAAAAGAACTAGGGATTATATGCTAGTTTACTAGGCAGATGATTTGCTCCCTGTGGATATCACGGATTCTGACTTCCAATCAGATAGGGATAACAGTAAGTATACCTCGGGTTATGTGTTTACTTTAGGAGGTCGAGCCATAGTATGGACGAGTATCATGCTGAAATGCATTGCAGACTTCACCATGGAAGCTGAGTATGTGGCGACCTCTGAGGCAGCCAAAGAAACTGTATGGATCACAAACATCTTAATGGACTTAGAGGTGATACTTGGTTTGCCCAGAGCAATCACAATTTATTATGATAATAGTGGTGCAGTAGCAAATTCGAAGGAACCACGAGCCCATAAGGCAAGTAAACACATAGAGTGCAAGTACCACCTGATACGAGACATCGTAAAGCAAGGAGAAGTTATTGTCGCCATGATTGCATCAGTGGATAACCTGGCAGATCCTTTCACTAAGACCCTTCCTGCAAAAGCTTATGAGAGGCATGTTAAGGGGATGGGAATCTAATGTATGGCAGTTAGATGACAACATAGTCTTTTAGTATAAGTGGGAGATTGTTAGGATGTATACTAAAAGCCTAGCTTTTGTATGATCATCTATATTTTGGAATAAGAATTACATGGTCATTGTTTGCATTTTATATTTGTTATATATGTTATTGTCCTTTACTTTATATTGTAGATAACATAGTCTATGGTGCCACACAGAAGATCATGTTATCAGTTCCTTGTAAAGTATAAGTAGTGGCTCAAAACCAAGATGAATTTGGATAAACCATTGGAATGGTTGTAGTATAATTTGGTATTAGTCTATCTTGACTATAGAATTACACTAGTACACTTTATGTTTATTGAGTAGGACTAATTTAGAAGTGATTTGATTTATACTGACTATATAATCGAATCAGACCTCAGATATTATGATGTACATGCTCTTAATCCCGAGGTTAGAAAACCTTCGTTAATCATTTTTTTAATTTTTTTTAATTTACCAATGGTCGAGATTTATTTGTTAAATCGATG
Organism: Boesenbergia rotunda; assembly: GCA_024364735.1. Taxonomy (NCBI): domain Eukaryota; kingdom Viridiplantae; phylum Streptophyta; class Magnoliopsida; order Zingiberales; family Zingiberaceae; genus Boesenbergia; species Boesenbergia rotunda. Next base: position 194,253 of record JAGFNQ010006527.1, on the reverse strand, counting down.
GGCCCGATAAATTGAGAAATAATATTATTTACATGGTGTATCATTGATTATAGAAGGAAATTTTGTCCTATATATTAGGATGATGATGTCCTCTTGAGGAGCTCATAATGTTCATCATGTAAATCCTGCAGGTGGACTTGGTCCGACATGATGATAATGATAAGTGGTACTAGTCATGGAGTTAGATATTAATTAACTAAATTATTAGTAATTTAATTAATTAATGGACATGCGATATCTTAAACATGGGGAGATTATGTACATATAATATGGTGGAGCTCATATTTAATTATGGGGGTTGGTGCGATAGTTCAATGATAACCCATTAGTGGAGCGGGTTATCATTAATGGATCGGATTTAGGATCCATTAGTAAACCAAAACCAACTGCTCCTCATTATCCCTATTATAGCCTATAAATACCTCATGAGTCATGAGACCAAGGCCATAACAATTACCCTAAGCCTCTCTTATTCTCCCTCTCTCTCTCTCCTAGGGTTAGGCGGCGCCGGCTACAATGGAAAGGAGGAGCTTTCAGCTAAGGGTGGGGAGAAGGAAGAAGATACTTATTCTTCATCTTTCCTTCTCTTCTCTTCTTCCTCCTTTGGGTGCATGCAACCTAGAAGGAGAGGAGTGGTCGAAGGCAACAAGAAGGAGAAGGAAAGCTTCTTCTTTCAGCTTCATCCTTGGTGTTTGGCGCCCCAAGCAAGAGGAGAGGAAAAGGGTATCAAAGATTAGATTTTCTCTTCTTCTTCTTCTTCCTCTCTTCTCTCCTTTGGTCGGCGCGAACAAGGAAGATGGAGATTCATCTTCTTGGTGGCTGGCGCACCACCATCTTGGTGCTAGGGTTGTCGGTGCAAGCAAAAGGAGGAGGAAAGGCTTTGGTGGCTTCGTTTCTTGGATGATCGTTACCCACACGACGTCCAAGAAGAGGATAGGAATACGATAAATGATCAAGAGGTAAACAAGAGGTATAAATCTTGTTTCTTGTTCTTGTTTTATTATTGTTTTCTTATTTGTCATGGACCCCGAAGATGAATAAAAAAATTGGCGATCTAATTCATCATCTATTCCGCAGCTACTCGACTAAGGAGATAGGTTGCTTGAACAACAAGTTTATTCAAGTGATCACTCAATCAAATAGTACGATGATTAAACTGTCGCTTGGGAAGTTTCTTTCCATCCGTATTTATTTTAATTAATAAAATTTTAATCCGGGGACATGGAGAGGAATCCCTATGCAACCAAAACTCAACAGTATTCTGACTAACTAAGTTGATTTATGAAATACACTTGACTTAACTAACTCAAGTGAAAATTGTTGTTTATTACAGTTAGTAAGTAGCTAAAAGGATAGACAGGTGCCTAAAAAGAATTGACTTTATTTTTGAGTATTTAAAATATTTACAATTTTTTTCATTATTCATGCTTGGTCCCAAAATAATGGTGCCCAGACTTGACTTAGACTTAGCCTAGACTTAGACATTTTTTTATTGCTTAAATTTACTCACTCTGATACACTTAGCCATTTTTTATTTTGAATACTTTAGTCATTTTTTCTATTCTTTCCCTTATATTTCATACATGATTTTGATATATGACAAAGGGGGAGAGAATGAATAGTGTTCAATGCTTTTGCAAAATTCAAGTTTTTCAAAATATTGTCAAAAGAAATGTTTTTCAATGTTTAGTATTTTTCAAAATTGGTTAGTATTCTTCAAAATGTTTTTCAAACTAGAAAGAAAAGTTCAAAAGGGTTAGAGAAATTCAAAATTCATAATTAACTTGGTCATTCAAAAACTAAGTTTTTTTAATGTTTAGAACCTTTTTTTTAATAACTCATCATTTTGAAAATTAATTTCTCTTTCATACTTAGTTTTTGAAAAGCACTTAGTCTTTTCGAAACATATGTTCTAACAAGTTTTTTTTAACAACTTTTTAAAATTTAACTTAGTGTCTAAAACTTTTTCATAATTAAATAAGACTAAGTCTATTTTTGGAAGATATCCTCTCCTCTATAAATGCAGCTGTTAAATGATTTAGGGGGAGATAATTGGTTAAGGGGGAGAGTTTAAAAGAAATATTATTTACCTGTTAAAACTTATTTTTAGCTTGACTTTAAACTAAGTTGTCATAATCAAAAGGGGGAGATTGTTGGTGCCGAAAGCACCAAATCGAACCTTGTTTTGATAAGTGGCAAAGGATTCAAGTTAAGCTGATATTTTGTACTAATGGATTTGTGGAGATTGCAGGAAAGTCCTAGGTAAGCTATGCAAGAAGTCTTGACCTGCAGGGTTGAGCATGAGGTCCAGGTCAGGGATCGGGCAATGAAGACATGGCGAGTGAGGTCGAGCATGAAAACTTGGTCCGGGGGACTGAGCAGAAGACTTTGCCGAGCGACGATCACGAACAGGAGTTAAGATAGGTCGAGGTAGAACGTCGTCGAGTTCCAGGTTCTCGGAGGCTGAGCAAAAGTTCAACTGAAGGTTCTGGGTGGCAACAAGTAAACTCTCCTGAGAGGAGTAGATGAGAACGCATTCCTCGATGAGGGAATAGTAGGCGTCGATCCAACCTAGAGTTTTGGATGAAACCTAAAAGTCAGGACTAAAACAGCACTGGCTGTAATTCATACATGTTTTCATTATATATTATTGGATGTATGGAACTAACCATGTTGTAGCTAAAAAAATAAAGCAGCTTGACTGGGGCACCTGAATGGGACTCAAGCGCCTGAATGTTTGCAGATGGCAGTTGAGCTAGCGCAACGGTCAGACTGACATTGCGAGTGCTGAGTGGAGGACCCACGATGGCACTCAGGTGCCTGAAAGGGACTCAGGCGCTTGACCAGGATAGAATTTGACTGGGTAGCAGATAGAGTTTCCACCCGATCCACTGTAGCAGTCCACTGCATCAATTCAATCACTGCGATCCCTTTCTTCTTCTGTGTGTTGTGCGACCGAAGTTTAGACAACGCTGAAACATCGTCTGACTCTCCAAATAAAGATATATCCTCACATTTCAAGAGACAATATTATTGTTCATTTCTTATTGCACAATTCACTTTGTAACGTATAAACATTCTTGCAACTTTTTGTGACGCCCAAAGTAAACGATCAAGGATCGTGGGCCTTGCAATAGGAGCCGGTCAAGACTTCGAAGCAAGTAAAACCAACTTGAGTTAGCGATCATGATTTGTTGCTTATTTCCACTGCTCTCTCTCTCTCTAACTTCTACGCATATTCTCAAAGCTTCCGGTGTGTACTTTGCTTAGATTATTTAAGTGTTAAATCTGAAATTTTTGTGAAGCGATATTCAGCCCGTCTATCGCTCAATCTCAATCCTACAAACCCTATCGGCCTCGCTGAGCAATATCAGAAATTACTCATATCCCTTCACCGAAACCCCATCTCCCTCGAAGAAGACTCACAACACCGGGAGCAACTCCACAAGTTCCAACAACAAGCGGCAGTATGCGCAATCTGTGGGGACCGGTGCCATCGATAGGGGAGGGTGAATATCAGCTTGAAAAAACCTTCGAAAACTTGTCGTAAACTTTCGAACGTTCTAGATGATGGAACTTGGATGGCTAGAGAGGGGAGGTGAATGTAGCCAGACACAAAACTTCTTTCGCTTTTACACTTCTGCACTTGAATGTTAGTAGCACAGCGGAAGCAAGACAGCAAAAACAAAGTGCAGAAATGAAAGACAAACGAAAACACTAACAAAGAGGATTTACAAGGTTCGGGGATAACTTGCCCCTACTCCTTGGCGTGCCCTTAAGGTGGGCGATCCCTTGATCGTCGGCAGATCAAGCCCCGAAAAATCCCGATAAAATGCAACCTCCTTCTCGGTGGAGTAACCTCTCCACAGCGTTTCAAGATGATGAAGTATTAAGTACAGGAAACACAAGAAGAAACCTTACTGAGCACAAAGAACCTCAAGAACACAAGCAAACTTCTCACCGAGCTCCACTCAGCACAGATCTCACGCAAGAACTCCCTTCTTCGTGTCTTCTTGCTGATGGACTCACCAAGCTTCTTGTTTCTTCTTCCCAAGTGCTCAAGTAACAGAAGGTTGCTTCATAAACAATGGATCAATAGATCAGAGTTGTCGCAAGAGCAGAGCAAGAGATGTCGCAAGGAGTGATCAAGACTTCACGCAAGAAGTCTCCACTCCTTGGCTTATCCTGCTTGCATCGCCAAGTCACAGGCTCCTCTGCAGCAACTCCCAGCCACTCACTTGTAGCAGCCAGCTACCCCTGACCTCCTTTGGACTCACTGAAACCCCTCCAGTCGAGCCCCAGGTCATCAGCTCCTCAGCCGCTGCAGCTTGCGCCAGAGGACGTTACAACCTGTGGAAACTATCGGACAAACCTGCTGTAGCAAAAACCTTTGTTTGACTTCCCTTGGATGATCTCTAAGTCACCTGCACACATAGCAGCACATTAGAGCAGCAAATCAACAGAAGATCAAACAACAGAGGGCTCAGAACAAGTATCAGTAGTGTATCAGTAGGAATCAGAGTGCGATCAGACGCGATCAGAGCGTCTGACAGCGGGTTTGAATTAAAGTGATCGGTCACTGGACCGATCAGAGAGCCTCCTAATTAGTCACCAGACCAATCAGGGTGGGTTCAGACCTATCAGGCTCTATCCTGATCGGTCCCCAATGCGTAATCAGAAATCGTGACTTCTCCGGGATCCAATCACCAGACCGATCCCAAGTCGTGGATCGGTCACCAGACTGATCCACCCCTTTGCAGGGTGATTTCTTAGCTTCGCAGTCCAAACCTCCTGATCGGTCACCAGACCGATCAGGGTGTTCCTAGACCGATCAGGCTCCATCCTGATCGGTCATAGTGAGGAACTCGCGACACTTGATCGTTCACCGGAACGATTTGAACAGTATCCCTGATCGGTCACCGGACCGATCAGGAGCCAAGCAGTAAGGTTCCCAAAACCCACTGTATGCTCCCTGATCGGTCACCAGACCGATCAGGAGCTGAGCAGGAAGTGAACTCTAAGCTCCCTGATCGGTCACCAGACCGATCAGGAGCTGAGTAGTGGTGAGCTCTATGCTCCCTGATCGGTCACCAGACCGATCAAGAGCCGAGCAGTATGTTCCCAAACTCACTGTATGCTTCCTTATCGGTCACCAGACAGATCAGTCATAGCTGGATCGATCACCAGACCGATCCACAAGGGAACTTCGTGCCAACTTCCCTGATCGGTCACCAGACCGATCCAGGCTAGGCCAAACCCACTCTAAGTCAAGAGAACTAGCTCCCAGCCTCCCCGGACTCGTGCTCAGTCCCTCGTGCCAAGACTCCGTGCCCAGCTTCACTCACTAGGACTTCAGTCAACCTGGCTTCACTCACCAGGACCCAGCTTCACTCACCGGGACTTCAGTCAACCTGGCTTCACTCACCAGGACCCGGCTTCACTCACCGGTATTTCCAATCACCTAACCCTCCGAGTTAGGAATTTTCACACCTAGCCCTCTAAGCTAGGACTTTTCCACACCTAACCCTCCAAGTTAGGCTTCCTGGCTTCAGTCACCAGGACCCGGCTTCAGTCACCGAGATTTTTAATCACCTAACCCTCCAAGTTAGGATTTCATCCACCTAGCTTCTCAAGCTAGGACCTGACTCTCCAAGTCAGGCTCTCATCAAACCTAGTCCCACTAGATATGCCTAGTCCACGACAAGGACTTAATCCCAATCATCTCATCAACCTAAACTAAAATCGATTTCAACACCAAAACAACAATCAGGGTCAGACTGCATCAACAATCTCCCCCTTTTTGTTGTTTGACAACCTGATTTTAGGTTTAGGGATTTGAAATCAATAATTATAAATTTCACACTCATAGGGGAATCAGGATCCTCCCTCTACTCATAATTATCCCAAACTTAACCAACCACACTCTCCCTCTTTGTCAAACATCAAAAAGGGGTCTAGAGGGGTCGTTAAGTTTAAAAATAAAATGTCCCCCTCAATCCAAGGGGTTATCCCAAATCAACAAAGAATATGAACAATTTGAAGGCATATGAAAAACATATGACAAATATAAGGCATGGCAAAATAATCATATGTATCATATGAACATGGAGTAAAAATAAGCATAGCAATGCATAATATAGGAATACATGACGATATCAATCGTATGAACAATCATATAAACTAACAAAATGCATAATATAGTAAGTCAAGCATGAAAATCATAATGTCAGATGCATAACATCGCATCAAGAAATGGTCAAATCATAGACATACAGCCATGATCAAAGTAAGTCATACACTCTAAACAGTCAAATAGTCAAAGTAAGTCAAATGCAAAGACAGAGCATATCCATAATCAAGCGTCGACGACGGGGGGGGGGGGGGGTGTTGGGGCAATCGGCCCTGAGATGATTTGGAGGATCATGGTATTTTGATGAGTGGGCAATATGGTTAAGATAAGATTTGTGTTGTTCTCATATGTGTACATGAGTGTGCAGGTGTACAAGTACACATGGATTTGGTTGATGTCTTCAGGTGAAGGATGGCATTGAAGTAAGCTGGAGGCTTACGTGTGCATCTGAGGGACCGTTGGATAGCAGGGATGATGAGCCGAGGGATGCGGACTTTGAGGCGTACGTGAAGGGTGGCATGGAGGCAATCTGGAGGCTTGCATGCGCATCTGAGGGACGAGGGCCAAAGATGAAGGAGCGTGAAGGCGACAGTCAAGGGTGCTGGTGAAGAGTCAACTGGGTTGTGAGGGTCTGAGTATGAGTGTTTGTACTCAGGGGCTAAGCCGGGAGGGTTTGAGTGCGAAGAGGTTTGTAAAAACCCTAGGCTTAGGTGTGGGGTAGTCGACTGCTATAAGCTGGAACAGGCTGGCAGATTTCGAACGTTGTGGTGTAACAGTCGAATCTGAGTGGGACTAGGTGACTGCCATTTGGCAGTCGACTGGTAGCGGCTATTCCAGATTCGAGCCCCAGTTAAAAAGGGCTCGTTTACTACTATCTTGCTTGACGAAACTTGCTTAGTTAATGTAAGTTAGTAGTCTCCTCTGATCAGAAAGCGTTCAAAGTGTTGTGGCGAGGTTTCTCCACCCACAAGGAGCGACAGATCTAGCCGTAGGTTATCCGGGGTTGATCCACCGAAGGATTCTTGGATTAGTCACCCGACCGGGGTGGATATCAACTAAAATCACCGTGTTAGCATTGGTTAGTGATTTTATTATTGTTTTACTATTATTTCCGCTGTGCAAACTAACCGTGTAGGAACAAGAATTCGGCGAAACGCTATTCACGCCCCCTCTAGCGTACGACATCGATCCTTACAATTGGTATCAGAGCCAAGTATAGCTCTTCATCGGACTAACCGCCGAGGGAGCACTTGCTAGAGGAGAAGAGTCATGGAAGACAAGTTGGGTGACGATATAAACTCACCACTACCATACGAGCATGGGGATTTTGCATATTGGAGAAATAGAATGAAGATGTGGCTCGGCATGGATTGGGAGTGCGTAATGGTAATAGAAGAACCATTTGAGATCCCTAGAGACAAGCACGGAAAGAAGCTCCGCCCTAGATATTGGACAAGTGAACAACAAGAGCAATCTAGGGCAAACGAAAAGGTAATCAATGTTTTAATCAATATGTTGCCTAACCATGTATTGAGTGATGTAGGAAAATATTCAAATGCATGCGAGTTGTGGAATAAATTGGAAGAAGTTCATAAGAACTCCACATCAACTCAAAAAGTGGAAGGGTTTGAGGAAACCAACTCGAGCATTCAAGAAGAGGAGGAAGTGAGTGGAGAAGCATCCATTCCATCTGAATCTGAAGAAGAAATAACAAATTCAAATGTTGAGGGGGAGGAGAGACCCTCAATCATCCAAGAGCAAGAAAAGATTACCACCTATGCCAAAGCTAAATCAAAAGATCACATCACCTGCTTTGGTTGCAACGAAAAGGGCACTACAAGGATAAGTGCCCACTAGGTAAAAAGGAGGTAATTCCTAAGCCCAAATTCATTCAGGTTAAATCTAATACGGGTTGTAGGAACAAGGAAGATCAAAAGAAAAGAAGGAACATCCGATGTTTCACATGCGGGGAGCTAGGGCATTACCATACAAAATGCCCAAGGAAAGGAGAGTTGAAAAAGATGGAGCACATCAGGAAATGGGAGAAAGAAGAAAGGAAGAGGAGCACTAATCAAGGGGGAGCCTCAAGGGTAAGGGAGGTAACCTCTCACTTTACTTATGCTTCCAATTTTTTAATGAATACTCAAAATGGTTGTTTGACTGATAGAATTAAAAGCAATTGCTTGCCCATGCGTGTTTGTGGTTTTAAATATCATGATAGGAATAGAAACACTTTTGTGTGCCAAAACACCAAGAATTCTGTGGTTCATGATAAATCTAGAAATTCTAGGGCTAAGGACCAAGGGATAAACCCTAAGAGAAAGGGAAAAATGTCTAGACAAATAAGTAGATCTAGAAATGATCAAATTAGGTCTAGTTATCCTAAGGTTAGAAAGTTAGAAAAGGAAAACCAAGCTTTAAGAGCAAAACTTGATGAGTTGGAAAGAAACATTGGTAGAGTAATTCAAGGGTCCAAGGAATTGAACATGATATCAAAGGGCCAAAATCATAGGAATGATAGGCCAAGGTTAGGATTTAATTCTAGGAGGGCTAATATTGATAAAGTATCAAACTCAAGGATGCCTTATAACTATGGTAGAGAAAAAGTCAATGATGACAAAGAAAAGCCATTTGAAAGAAGAGAAAAGAAATTGATCAAGAGAAAGGTCTATAGGGTTAAAAAGGTGGTAGTGGAAAGTCAAGAAGCACCGAAGGAGCACCGGTGTGGGCTTGCCTTTGTAGAAGAGTTACCTAGGGAGGTAACTAGGACTAGGAGCTCAAGGGAGAGCCCTAGAAGCCAAAGGGAGCTCCATGGTCAATGGATCTCAGGTGGTTTCCTTCTAGGAGATTAAAGAAGACTATTGGGTGTGCCAAGATGTTTAAAAGGCTATGGTTGGTCTTAATCCTAGAAAATTGGCACACTAAAAGGGGAATTATAGAGAAAAAGGTGAAATTGGAAGTTTAATTGAGACAAATTGGTATTAATACTTAAATACCATGTAACTTGATGCCATGATGTGATTATGAATGAGCGTGGGAAGAAGCATCAAGGTGAGGTCAAAATTAGAACCTTTGGGAAAAAGGGTCATGATACACTTTAGAAAGAATAGGATTTCATGCCAATCTTGGGATTCAGGATAGTTTTGAGTGAAATTATATTTTTCCCAAGTAGATATTGGCTTCACAAATCTCCCCACAAAGTTTCAAATTTTTTGGGAATTTATGGAATTATTACTGCATTACTGAATCTCGGCCTGAAAAACCAAGTTTTCAGATACCAGTCACCTGCCAATAGGGCAGTCACCTGCAAATGAACACAGAACCTTCTGTGGGTTCTCGCAGGCACCTGCCCATGGGGCAGTCACCTGCTAGGCGTGGCTTTATAAGGCTGAGACCGCGCAGGGATGGCCAAACCTAGGGTTTTGGCATTTCATCCCTGACGATTTCTTCATCTCTCAAGTCTCTCTCTTGTCCTCAACCTCTCCCGAGCCCTAAAACTCCTTCCTAAGCACTCCTTCAACCTCGATCTACTTCTAGGGCTTGCTAAAACCTCTTCTTTTCAAGCCACATTCTCAAAACTCAAGTCAACATGAGAAGAATGAAAAGGTATTACGTTTGAAGGTTCATTTTTCTTGATTAAGCAATGTTTTAGCACTAACATGGTATTTTTGTGTGTATTTCTAGATGTGTTTCCATTTTGGGGGGGTTGTCTTGGCATGCATGTGTGTGTATGATGTTTAGGATGGCTACTAAGAGGTCTAGGGGTGAAGGGTCATCCCAACCAAGTCAAGGAGAGTCGAGATTTAGATCCCTGGAGTGCAAGAGAAGATTTGAGGACAATGAATTTATAGTAATGAATTGTCGCTATCTAAATAAGGCATTCTTTCAAGAAAAGTCGCCTCCATTAGCTGAGATGTTCATGCATTTTCGGCTAGATAAGTTGGTCTATTGCAAACAGGATGTCGATATTGACCTATGCACAGAGTTTTATGCGAATCTGACATGCATTAACTCTGACAATAACCTATATGAGTCTAGAGTAGCGGGGGTCACTATTCCTTTTTCTGCCATGAGTTTAGCTAGCTACTTGGACTGTAGAGCATCAAATAATGTAGTTACCTACTTTCCTACTGTTGTGGAACCCTTGGAGTTTCCTGGGGTTACAATTGATCAGATTCACATGCATTATCTCAGAAGGCATAGGAATGACTCAGAGCGTCTTTTTGATGCTAAACCCATGCGACCAGCTAGCCATGTACTGTATAAGATTGTCGTTGAGTGCATCCGACCCATTGTCACCAAGGGGAGAGCTAAGATCAGACTCCCACATCTTGTCATGATGTATGCATTGGAAAGGAGGTTAGATATAGATATCCCCCTACAGGTCTTTAGCGTCATTTGTCATTCTTCCCAGAGTGTGAATGGGAAGATATATATGCCATTCTGTCATCTACTCACAGAGTTCTTCCATTTACGCTTTGGTCTCCGGGTTTGTAGTGGTCAGATCCGACACCTGTCGAAGGACTATGACCAGATTGGTCAGCGTCAGTTGTCCTTGGCGGGTATTGATTGCAGGTAGGGTGCATTTATTTGGAGGAACCGCCCGGAGGTTGCTGAGGTAGATAAGGAGCCAGCCGAGCTTGTCACCCGAGCAGAGATTACCCAGCTCCAGGCAGATGTTCATGCCATCCATGAGGACATTCACGGATGCCAGCAGACGGAGCAGAGGCTTGAAGCAAAAGTTGATAGGATGACCAGCCGCCAAGATGAGATGTATGAGATGATGCAGCGGTAGGACTTAGCATATCATGCTCCTCCTCCTCCTCCCCCAGGCGGTGACGGTGACATGTTCTTCTGATCACATGATGCAGCCTTTGGGTGTTTTTCAGTGTTGAGAGTGTCTTGTGTTGATTATTCTATTATACCTCTCAAACACTCCTCAGTTCGATGATTATTATACCTCTCAGGGTTGTAGCCCTTGCTATTTTGTGAATTCTCATCACTACCTAGGTTATGGTATGTCATATGACTTTCTTGGTTATTTTTGTATTATGATGCATGGTCTAAATTGTGTATGAAACCAAGCTGTGTTGATTTAAATTTTATGTTTTCTCTACTCATATGTTATTAAAATTTTGATGATATGTTGAATATTGCCTAAATAGATATTTGAATTGCTTTATTATTTTTCGAATGGCTATTTCATCATGACTGGATTTATGTCAAAGCTGATCCTTATATAAGTGTTCATCATATGGTTTGGTTAGAGATAATGCTTTTATAAAACGGATGGGCATTTAGACTCAAGAGATAAAGAAAGGGAAATTTTGTCAAAATAATAGCTTCCTATGGGAAAAGGAAGTATTGGGAGTCATTTTAAATGTCAAGATGAATGGATAGAAAGTAGCAACTATAGGATATCATGGTTGGATTCCTAATTTGATACAATCTTGGCACTATTTGAGAATTTTTGAGTTTGTACCAAAAGTCAAGCACGGTTGATGTTTTTCATGAAACAAATTTTTCTAGGGTAGAGAATACCTTAACAATTGTGCTTGCAAAATTTCACATTTTTCCGGATTTTTTGGAATTTTTAATTCATTTCTGAATTTCGGTTGGTAATTCAGCCTGCAGTCTCGCAGTCACCTACCAGGGTGGCAGTCGCCTGCGAAAGGGGGCAGATTGATATTTTGTGATTTTTGAGGGGTTTTTTCGGAAATAGTGCTGGCTCCACTTGGCACCTGGACTAGGGTTGCTTGGGGCAATCATTTTGATGGTGTCAAAGGAGGAGAATTTGGGTGTTAAGTTAGGTTGTTTTGAAATTTAACTTAGGCATAGTTATGAGACTTTAGAGTTAAGTTGGGAGAACTTAACTTGGGATTGGCAAATAAGAATTGAAATTTGGGAGAAAGCATAGGTTAAGCGGGAGGCTGCCTCTTGTGTGTTATACTTGAATTTCAATTTCTTTTGCTACTGTTATTGCTGTATGTTTACCTAACTTAACATATTGCCACACATCAAAAAGGGAGAGATTGTTGGGGCAATCGACCCTGAGATGATCTGGAGGATCATGGTATTTTGAAGAGTGGGCAATATGGTTAAGTTAGGATTTATGTTGTTCTCATATGTGTACATGAGTGTGCAGGTGTACAGGTACACATGAACTTGGTTGATGTCTTCAGGTGAAGGATGGTATTGAAGTAAGCTGGAGGCTTATGTGCGCATCTGAGGGACCGTTGGATAGCAGGGATGATGAGCCGAGGGACGCGGACTTCGAGGCGTACGTGAAGGGTGGCATGGAGGCAAGCTGGAGGCTTGCGTGTGCATCCGAGGGACGAGGGCCAAAGATGAAGAGAGCGTGAAGGCGACAGTCAAGGCTGCTGGTGAAGAGTCAACTGGGTTGTGAGGGTCTGAGTATGAGTGTTTGTACTCAGGGGCTAAGCCGGGAGGGTTTGAGTGTGAAGAGGTTTGTAAAAACCCTAGGCTTAGGTGTGGGGCAGTCGACTGCCCCAGTCGACTGCTATAAGCTGGAACAGGCTGGCAGATTTCGAACGTTGTGGTGTAACGGTCGAATCTGATGTTGGATCGAGAGAAATGATAGAGGGGGGGGGGGTGAATATCGTAAAACGTTCAGATTAATAAGTTAGAGAAATTACGCTATGGAAATTTAAATCAAACATGCAAACACCAAGTTTTTTACTTGGTTCGGAGTCGCGGTCGGCTCCTACTCCAAGGCCCACGGTCGTTGACCAGTTTTTGCGGGCAATTCTATATTTTCGCAAAACCAGTTTACAAGATTGAATTACAAGTATAGTAATGTAAACTTTAAGGAAAGCTCTTCGTTACCGACGTCCTGTGTAGATTGGATTTTTGATGCAGGAGGACGTCGCCGGTGCTTGTATCTCGAGTCAGGAGGTTTCCGGAGCCGAGCACGGGTGCAGAAGAGCATGAATGCATTGGAAGAGTTGATTGTTAGAAGCCATGGGGTCGAGGGCCTATTTATAGCCCCTGGGGGCGCCCGGAACGTCGGGCCCCCCCATGTGTCAGCCGATCCGATTCCCTCTCGGTCAGCTCTGATCCCTTAAAACTCGGGATTAGGCTTTGAGGGGGGCGCCCGAAACGCTGGGGGCGCCCGGGTTGACCGGGTCTCCTCTTATCCGTTGGCTTCGCTGGGTTCTGCTTCGTTAGCTTCAACTGGGGGCGCCCAGGACGCTGGGGGCGCCCGGGAGCATGGGGGCGCCCCGCCCATGAGCTGTCGAAGCCTGCCTTTGCTTCATGTGTTTTGTGTTCACCTTGGGGGCGCCCGGGACACTCCGGGCGCCCGGGACACTCCGGGCGCCCTGGTCAGCTGCTGCCTCACTCCTTTGAGGCTTTCTGAGCTGCAGACACTCGTTCCTTCGATCCTGCATCCAGGGTTAGTCCAAAACAACATAAAGCAATAAGATGTTAGTTTATACAACCTTAGCTGTCTTGGTTCTGACTTTGGGCCTCCAAAATGGAGCCCTAGGTCGAACCGACACCTACTGTTCCCTCGACGGGGAACGCGTCCTCACCTACTCCTCTCGGGAGAATGTACCTGATGCCAACTGGCTCCTCCGGTTGGACTTTTGCCCAGCGGTCCATTGCCAGGTCTTGGATACCAAGCTATCCTTCGCCCGGTGCCTAGCATTCCTTCGCCAGGTCTTCAATCCCAAGATGTCCTTCGCCTGGTGCCTAGCAGTTCTTCGCTAGGGCTTCAGTACCAAGTTGTCCATTGCCCGGTGCCTAGCATTCCTTCGCCAGGTCTTCGTCTCCTAGCAGCCCTTCGCTAGGTGCCCAGCGGTCCTTTGCTAGGTCTTTGTATCCTGGTATTCCTTTGCCAGGTGTCTAGCATTCCTTCGCTAGGACTTTTCCTGTACACTTGAGTAGCATGTTAGATAAACATTATACCTTAACTTTTGAACCCTTTTGCCATTATCAAAACTCAGGTTCGACTTGGGTGCTTTCTGCACCAACATCTGAGTGGGACCAGGTGACTGCCATTTGGCAGTCGACTGGTAGCGACTATTCCAGATTCGAGCCCTAGTTAAAAGGGGCTCGTTTACTACTATCTTGCTTGACGAAACTTGCTTGGTTAAAGTAAGTTAGTAGTCTACTATGATCAGAAAGTGTTCAAAGTGTTGTGGCGAGGTTTCTCCACCCACAAGGAGAGACAGATCTAGCCAGAGGTTATCCGGGGGTTGATCCACCGAAGGATTCTTGGATTAGTCACCTGACCGCGGTGGATACCAAGTAAATCAAGGTGTTAGTAGTGTTTTATTTCTTATTTATTTTACATATTATTGTTTCCGCTGCGCTAACAACTTTGTAGAGATCCAAAAAAGTGCATTCACCCCCCCTCTGCACGCCTAAATCGATCCATCAGGGGAGGGTCATCGTCCTCCATCGGGTCATCAGTCGTGTCGTCAGGAATGAAGGGCCCCGGGGCAATACTGCTTGAGGGTGCAGCTCCAGTAGATGAAGGCTGGTATCGATGACCAGCTGCCCAACTACGCCACTCCTCATGCCATGTCTCCTGTCCGGAGCGGACCCCCGAGACGTCAGACTCGACTGCCAGCACTCTGCGGTCAAAAGTCTGAAACCCAGCCTGGACCTCCTCCCGCCAGAGCTCTCTCAAATGAAGATCATGCTGGATGGTCTGATCAAGCTCTGAAATCTGCCAGCGCAGGTCTGGATCTGGCTCATAGTCGTAGTCAGCGGCGGCGGCAGGCGCCTCCTGATGCGCAGCCGGAGCTGCGGGTACATGTAAGTGTGCGCCCTTGGGTAGCTCGCCAAGACCCCGCCCGTCCTTCCATATTAAAGCCTGATCATCTGGCCCAACAACAATACCAGATTTGGCAAACGCGTATTTGCTCAATCGGCAATCCTGTCTAACCATGGGCACTGTCCGACCCTTGGTCACGTCAACACCTAGTGACATAAGCCAGTCAGTGATGACATGACTGAACGACATATACACAGTGCGACGACTGGGCTCTCGGTAGGAAATAATCGACTGAAAAATGCTCTCCATAATGTCAAACTCAAGGCGGCGGTGCATGCCATAGAGCATCAAGCAGTGGTACGGACGGATCTCGGTCAAGGGCTTTGAAGTTATTGGCAAGATGCAGTTCATGATTATCTTGAAGAGAATGTAATCAACAGGGGAAAGACGGAGGGTCGCAAAGGTCAGAAAGTCAAGCCCTAACTCGTCAAGACCAGCTGGTCGAGGATGGCTAAAGAAGTGCTGATATATGGTGTCGGGGGTGACATCCACAAAAGGAGGCAGCAAGGGGTCAGGAAGCTCTGGGTAGATGGAATAAAAATTAGGCGACCGATGCCCACCCAGATACTCCGCCAAGATGTCGTACGACAAGTCAGGATTTCGCTTGGCTACTCGGGTCGTGAAATCGAAACCCCCTTGAGGTCCTTGTTGCAAGTTATTGTAAAACTCAGAGACAAGGTCATAGTTTATTGTCCGCTCAAGGGAAAGAAGAAAGCCCAGGTTGTAAAAGGTAATCACCTCCATAATGGAGGGACAATGCTCAGTCAGGAAGGGACCATCAATCGACCGGCAAGAAAGCAACTTGAAGGTTCGAGACTGGAATGCTTGCTTACAAGCAGCGTTAGGGAATCTGGAACTTGAAGAAGGCTGAGGCCTTCGTGAAGGGGCAGATGATGAAGGGCCTTTGCCCTTGGACCCTTCAGTGGGTTCCTTTCCCTTCGTAGATTTTCTAAAGGGTGAAATAGATCATGACAACAAATTGAATCAAGGAATTGATCAAGGAACTGAGAAATTGAGAGTTGCACAAGTTCGATCATGTAATCAATAATACAAGGAAAAGATAGAAAAGTAAGGCCACGACAAGAATCACAATGATTTGATCATATGGATCACAACACAATCAATTGTAAGGCAAGATTTGATTAGAAATCAAAGGACAGAAAGATGTGATAGAGTTTAGGTCATGACATAGGCAAGGTCACGGCAAACACCACAAGATAAAAATTCTGATTAGCACAAATACATGATTGATGAAGTAATCTGTAAGGTAAAATGAAACAAAAACTCACTTAGGTGCCATCGTGGAGTTGGTTGAGAGGTATCACTCGGCTGAGTTACGTAGAAAAGCACACAAGTGATGCTTCACGAGACAGAACAGATGAGCAACAGAGAAACTCCCAACAGCGCAGAAGGGAAACAACTTCACGCACAGCAGGGAGAAGATCGCTGGAAGCCACACGCAGGAGGAAGAAGCACAGGAAGAACTCACGCACAACAAGTAGATCGCACACGCAAGAGGAGAATGAGGGGTTTCGGCGCTAGGGCTTGGGAAGGTAAGGTTTACACGAAGTTAATAGGTCCACCAACCAAAATTTAATGTGATCGAACGGATCACCGTTCGATCTGGGAGCACCCAGACCGATCAGGCTCCAGCCTGATTGGACTGGATTAGTCCTGATCGGTCGGGCGACCGATCAGGCATACTCCTGATCGATCGGCTGATCGATCAGGGAGCGAACAGTGGATTTGCGCGATATTTCGTGAGCCTCCTGATCGGTCGGTGGACCGATCACTATAGGAGGCCAGATCGGTTTGTGGACCGATCCAGGCCAACACAGTGAGATTTTGACATTCTCTCACGAAAGAGCTGGATCGGTCCCTTGGACCGATCAGACATACTCCTGATCGGTCCGGTGACCGATCAGGCTCCCTGAGTTTTCCTGATACAATATGAAATTTCAGATTCAGACTCCCTATCGATTGCTGATAAGATCTGATGAAAATTATCAATCTTGGAAGTGATCCCTTGAATTGATCCTTTAAGAAGGATCAAAGGTCCTTATGGTTTTGACAAATCACTTTGCTCCACCCAAGTAGAGTCAAACTCAAACAATAAACATCCACTCAATTTCATACAAGTTTGTATCGATATAAGGTCTCCAATCAAGTTTTCTTGATTGGAATGTCCAAGTATGATCATGGAGCCAAGTACACATGTGTTATGCATTGGTTTTCCCCATACTTGGTCAACTTAGTGATTATTGTCTCGTCAACCTAATTTCTCAAGGGATTCAATGACATTTCGAGAAATTAAGTTGATCCTAGCATCTCACCCCATTTCTAGCAAACAAAAATATTTTGGTAAATCTTATAGTTTGTGTGAGATGTCCCCAAGTTACCCAATTGTTGCCCAACAATTTTGGGATGATCATGAAGGGTTTTGAATGCATTTTAATCCTATGAAGTGCGACACATTCCCAATTCCCTTTGTAAGAAGCTAAACTCATTCTCGGGGAGTGGTTTAGTGAAAATGTCCGCTAGATTTGATTTGGACTCTACATGTGAGATTACAATGTCTCCTCTAGCAACATGATCTCTAATGAAGTGATGACGCACTTCAATATGCTTGGTCCTAGAATGGTGGACTGGATTCTTTGTTAGGTTAATTGTGTTAATGTTGTCACACAACACCTGCACACCCTTGTAGCTTAATCCGTAGTCCTCTAGTGTATGAATCATCCACAACAATTGCGATACACTCTCTCCCATGGCGATATATTCTGCCTCGGTCGTGGAGAGAGCAACACAATATTGCTGTAACTGTAACACCCCAATTTTTACAATTTGAGTACCTGGGAATTG
Organism: Boesenbergia rotunda; assembly: GCA_024364735.1. Lineage (NCBI taxonomy): Eukaryota > Viridiplantae > Streptophyta > Magnoliopsida > Zingiberales > Zingiberaceae > Boesenbergia > Boesenbergia rotunda. The sequence continues at coordinate 176,458 of JAGFNQ010006527.1, read as the reverse complement.
TTTAAAGTTCGGGACGAACTTTTTATAAGATGTGTAGGATTGTAACACCCCAAAATTTCACCATGAATAATATTATGAATTCATTATGAAATATTATGTGAATAATATTGTAAATTCATTATGAAATATTATGGGATTCATAAAGTATTATAGATTCATGAATATGAAATATTAAAAATATTATGAAATAATATTTATGGAATATTATGAAATATTATGAATTCATGAAATATTATTAATATTATGAAATTTCATGATAGGCTTGGCTTAAAGGGCTTTGATATGGATTAGTGCAAATTGTGATAAAAAGAAGAAGTAGAAGGGAGGAAGCAAGGATTGAACCTTGAACCTCCTAGTTGCACTCTCCATGTCTTAACCACTACACCAAGCATTGTTTCTTGTTGAGAGAATAAGAAACATGCTTGTTAAGCGTGTAATAGTGAAGAGACATGTCTTTTCATGAGAAAAGTATAAATAAGAGAGGGAAGAGGTGTGAGTAACTTCCTCTTCTTCTTCCTTTCTCTTCCCCACCGAAATTCCTTCTTCTCCTCTCCTCTTTTCCATTTTTCGAAAAGTGCTCCCTAGGGTTCTAACCCTAGGGAATTGGAAGGAAGAAGGCTCTTGCCCTCTATTAGGGCCAAGGAGTCTAGAGAAGAAAGAATAAGAGGAACCTTCACTTCTCCTTCAACCAAGGGTACCCTAAGGGACTTAAAGAAGTAGAATCTCAAGCGAAAGGATGTAAGTATCCCCTCGCCTGCAGTGTAATCATTATTGTTTGATTTGTATGTTTCTTCTTATTGTTGTTTTTGAAAAGGAAACCTTCATCCTTTATGAAACTTTCGGCCACCTCCATTTAATAGGCCTTGGTTACTTCTTATTGCATGAGGAGATCCCTAGGAACTTAGGGTATGAATATATGTTGGTTTCCTTCATGTTGTGATAACAAAAGTAGGGTTAGCCACCCTACAACTTTCGGCCAAGAGGGAATGGGCTAGGTTTTTTTGGGTTGTTTGCTATCCTATGATGTGTCCATGTTTAGTAGTGTAGGTAAGGTGTTTGAATAAATGTTTGTGTGAAGATTGGATGTCAAATACCTAGCCTACCCTACCCTTACATCATTCGGCCAACCTAGGAAGATTAGGGTTTAGGGATGCTTGATTTGCCTATGATGAATCTATGCCTAGTAGTGTAGACAAGGTGTTTGAATAAATGCTTATGTGAAGGTTTAATTTCAAAATCCTAGTTTCCCTACCCTACACCATTCGGCCAAGGCATGAAACCTTAGGGTTTGTGAAGGTTAAATTATTTTATGTGATATGCTTATGTAAAATGATATGAGATGTATATGCATGTGATATTCAACGGAAATGTTTGATTGGATTCCTTAGCATATAACATTTGGCCAAGGCATGAAACATGAGGTTGTGAAGGACAACTTACCCTATGAGATTATGATTGTGTTTAGTAAGATCATATGCCTATATATGTGATGATTGTATGAGATGTACCCTAGGAGATATGCTTATGTTTGGGATGATGATATGTATATGCAAATGATGTTTAAATGGAGTGTTGGATTAGGAAAAAAATGGAACTCTCCCTAGCCTTGAGTTTCGGCCAAGACCCTAGTTTTAGGGTTAGGAACCATTTGATTTACCCATGAAGCATGCTACCACTTCCTATGATATGAATATGGTTTATGTGACCAACCTTGTCATATATAAGATATGTTTAAGGGGTTGAATTATGATCTATGTATGAGCATGCATTAGAGCCCATAGGGCACCCTTATGAAATGCATGCTTTATAATAGGCTAGTTATCATGATTATGGAGATCTATGTATGAGCATGCATTATAGCCCATGGGGCACCCTTATGAAATGCATGCTTTATACTAGGCTAGTTATCATGATTATAGAGATCTATGTATGAGCATGCATTATAGCCCATGGGGCACCCTTATGAAATGCATGCTTTATACTAGGCTAGTTATCATGATTATGGATGCATTCATATGCATAAGAATGAGCCTTGTAGGGCATGAACGAAGAAGGCTTAGGGCCTAAAGAATGCTTCCCTAGAAGGTTGGGACTAAGAGCATACTTTATGAAAATAAAGAACATGATAATTATTTTATTTTGTAATGGCTTGTACTATAGACTCTTAAAGCGAGTCAAATGATTATGATACTAGGCTGAAGGACTTTTGAGAAGGCCTAGTAAACCCTAGTGGTTCGGGATTAGCTACCTCGTTCCTATTTAGGGGCGCGCGCAAAACATGAAGTACAAGCCGGGCCTTAATGATTATGCTATGTTCAAGTATTATGTTTATATGTTTTCAAAGAAACCTTCCTATGAAGTTAATATGCTTAGATGTTTAACATGCTTAAACACTTACCATGCTTGAATGTGATTTATTCTCTTATCTTTTTATGATATCCGATTTTGTGAGTAGGACAGGATCCTTACTAAGCATTTGTGCTTACTAGTTTATGTGTTGTCTTATGCTGCAGATCAGGGTAAGGGACACTTAAACTAAAGGAAGAGGCAGGAGGGCTGAAGATGTGTGGGGTGGTGGCTCGGAAAATAAAGATCTTCATATCTACAATATTATGCTTATGTTAACATTTCTTTAGTAATGAATGTTACACTTGGATTACTCATATACTTGATTATATTATGAGTTGAACCCATCATGTTATAGGTTAGTTTTGAACAAGCATGCTTAGTACTTTGTTATTAGTACTTTAAGAAGAAAAAAATTTATACGGATGTTAGTACGTGACCCCGCCCCGAGAGTAGATATAAGGGCGGGTGTCACAGTAACGCTCGCCTTTCTCCCACACCTTGTGGTGGGGCGAGATAGGCGTCGTTACGCTAAACATACATGTGCATAAAAACATCTTAATGCAGCGGAAACATTTTTTTTTCTTAACATGCTTTTAACCATGAAACTAAACACATGGAACATCTATACATGGCATCGTATCATAACTTAACCATTCCATGACTTATTCATAATCATCATAAGCAGTATGTACTTATCCATAAACGTAGCATCATAGGTCTTAAGTCACCCATTAGTCATAACCATAAAACGTAGCATAAAATTTAAGAAAACATTTTCACACCCAAGACATGCATTATGTGAGAACATAAAAAATCTTTTGCCAAGTCACTACTACACACACACATGCTTCTGCCTCTCCTGCGGCTTCCCGTAATAGCCTCTTGCTTGATCTGCGATACGAGGAAAATAAAACTATAAGCACATAGGCTTAGTAAAATCCTTTCCTACTCACTAAAATCATACGTCACTTAAACATAATCATATCAAGTATCTGACATAGCATAGCCTCGAACATAAACATAAGCATAGTCATGGCATAAGTCATAAGCATATGAACAACTAACATAGCATGATTCCTAACATCACCATAGATCTACAACCTACTTAGCATGGCATAAATCTTAACATACATGAACATGAAACATACATACGTGAACATGAAGCATATCTATACATGACATAATTCTTAGCATACATGAACATAAGGCATACTTAGACATGACATAATTCTTAGCATACATGAACATAAGGTATACATAGACATGACATAATTCTTAGCATACATGAACATAAGGCATACTTATACATGACATGAAATATGAGCATAAACAAAAACATAAAATATACTTACCTTGGGGCGATGCATAACATGGATGTATGAATGAGACAAATGCATTTACTACATAAGGATGCTTAGTTTTAAAATCATACTTTTAAATGCTTAACATAAACATAACATCATTGTGGTCCTCGGCTTGTACCAAATACATACATCATAGCGCGCATCCCTAAGTAAATACGAGGTAGCTAGCCTCGACCTACTAGGGTAAGGACAACATAGTCGGTAGTCCTAGAACCGAGGCGTTCTTAAGGTGCCCATCCCTGTTGCACAGCTTCGGTAGTGCCAGAACCGTGGACAGCTTCGGTAGTCCAGAACCGGGGCGTTCTTAAGGTGCCCATCCCTTGGACCCTTATTCGGTCCGGTACAAGCCTCATACATAAAAAAATAAACATGCATGCTTCATCATTCATACTTGTCATTCATACTTATCATTCATACTTATTTCATATCATCGTTATGCCTTCATCATTCATACTTATCATTCATACTTATCATTCATACTTAAGGCATAACCATCATCTTCATTCATACTTATCATTCTTTATTCATAACATAGGACATACATGCATAATCATGGTTCTAGTCATAACCTTATCGGGGTTCATCAAGCTTGCATGATCATGATACATAATAAACATACACCTCATACATGATACATTTCATCTAGCATACAAAATCCTAGTATTCATCATAAGACATGGATGATAAGCTACATATAAACCTAACATATACTACTAGGGTTCATAGCATTCATCATGAAACATGTATATATCTTCATAAATCATAAATCCATTATAAGCATTTACCAATATTCATGCATCATTATATTTATCATAACCTACTCCTACATCAATTACATGTATTCATGGCATATGATCTAAATATTCATGATTAAACATAACATAACATCAACCATACAAAGTCATGTTATATGACACCTAAACTAGGATTTTAGTCACATGGAGGCCCTTACATCATGCTTCAAAATGTACTAGCATCATGGTAACTTATAACATACATTCTTGAGACCCTAACCCAAACCAAACCCTAGGTTTGGGTCTTGGCCGAAAGTCCAAAAGGACCATGGGTCCATGGAAAATTTGCCTAGATCATGATTAACATCCCTTACTTACATATCATGCCATAGAAAAATCATTTAAACCCTTGATTGGACTTAACCCCAAGCCCTAGGCCTAAGGCAAGGGTTGGCCGAAACCCTAGAAGGGTAACAAGCCCATGGAAAAGTTCATTTATCACCATTTTTACCCATAAGGTATCATAAGAAACATATTAATCATGCTTGGAGAGGTTGGAGTTTTCCCCTAGCCCCTTGACTTTGATGTGGCCGAAACCCTAGAGGGTTAATAGGGTATCAAAAATTTCCCTAGATCATAATCTATGCCTTACATAACATTATGAAACATTTAAGAGCACAAAGGAAAATTTACATCATCCCTAAGCCCAAGCAATAGCCTTGGCCGAAACTTCCATAAGCCCTAACCATGGATTTTTCCAACATATCATGCCAACAAAACTTAGATCATGATAAATATCTTGAAAACCATCATACCACAGGTGAGGGGGTTTTACCTTGGGTTGTCTTTGATTTTTAGACCTTGAAAGAGAAGGAGAATGGGAATCCCTTTGCCACTTGAACCCTTCTTGCCCTTGTAACCTTGGAAGAGAACCTAGATCTTCCAAATAGAGTCCTTGGTGGAACTTTTCTTAAGGGGGAGAACACCTTGAGTTTTCGGCCAAAGCAAGGAGGAAGAAGAAATGAAGAGGAGAAGGGAAGTTGTAACTTCCTTTCCATATTTATATCACTTTTAAAAGGGGTAAATGAAGAGTCATGGTGTCTCTTCCCTTGATGACTCTTCATTTCCTACACCTTAACTAATATCCACTTCATTCCCTCATAGCACTCCCTTGCTAGGTGAATTGGTTAGTGCATACTTGGTTGTACAAGAGGTCCAAGGTTCAATCCTTGGTGCATGCACTAATTTTTCTATTTTATTTTTAATTTATTTCCTATTATTTCAAAAATTCCTTAAAAATTCCCTCATAATTATGTTAATATTTCCCATTAAAATCCATCTATTTTTATATTAAATTTTACCTAAAATTCACCCATGATAATGGCACTAGAAAGCCCATATAAGGCCCCTTAGTACTTAGTTTCTCAATTTAAATGAGAAAACCATGGGTTTCTCGGCTAAGGTTCATATTAATATTTCTAGATCCTTTGGAAAATTATCTAGACATGCTTAATATTTTAAAGAAAATATTAAGAGAATTTTTCGGGTCGTTACAATTGCTTCCGACTTGACCAACTAACTAGAGATGAACCTAAGAAATGGCAACCCCCACTTGTGCTTTTCCGATCCAACTTGCATCCAACATAGTCAGAATCGGTGTAACCGACTAGGTCAAATGATTCGCTACGGGGGTACTAAAGTCCAACTCCAATTGTGCCCTTAAGGTATCTCAAAATTCTCTTGACAGCAATTAAATGAGATTCCTTGGCACATACTTGATACCTAGCGCACATACCCACAGCAAAAAGTATATCAGGTCGACTAGCTGTGAGGTATAGCAAACTACCAATCATGCTCCGATATTGAGTTAGATCAACAGGTTTACCACTCTCATCATTGTCTAAACGTGTGTTTGTAGCCATGGCAGTGGTAACTTCCTTTTAATCACTCATGTTAAATTTTTGGAGCATCTCTTGAGTGTACATCGATTGGTGCACATGGATCCCATCTCGGGGTTGTTTGATTTTGAGTCCAAGGAAGAAAGTCAACTCTGCTACTAGACTCATTTCAAATTCACTCTCCATGTGTCCAATAAATTCATTTAAATAACCCTTGTTGTTTGAGCCAAAAATTATGTCATCGACATATACTTGGGCTGCAAATATATTATCATCATCTCTCCGTAGAAATAGTGTAGGGTCTATTTTGTTGGTGGAGAAAGCACCAAAGTCAAACCTGTGTTTTGATAATGGCAACGGGGTTCAAAAGTTAAGTCTTAGTTGTAATCTAACATGTCACTCTAGTGTGCAGCGTTAAAAGTCCTAGCGAAGGACTGCTAGGCACTGGCAAAGGAATGCCAGGGTAAAAAGCCCTAGCGAAGGACTGCTAGGCGCCAGGCGAAGGATAGCTTGGGACTGAAGCCCTAGCAAAGGAATGCTAGGCACCGGGCGAAGGACAGCTCGGTATCCAAGACCTGGCAAAGGACCGGCAGGCAAAAGTCCAACCAAAGGAGTGGTTGGCATCAGGTACATTCTCCCGAGAGGAGTAGGTGAGGACGCGTTCCCCGTCGAGGGAACAGTAGGCGTCGGTTCGACCTAGGGTTCCATTTTGGAGACCCAAAGTCAGAACCAAGACAGCTAAGGCTGTATAAACTAACAATTTATTGTTTCATTGTGTTTTGGACTAACCCTGGATGCAAGACCGAAGGAACGTGTGTCTGCAGCTCAGAGAGCGTCAAAGGAATGAGGCAATAGCTGACAAGGGCGCCCGGAGTGTCCCGGGCGCCCCCAAGGTGAACACAAAACACAAGAAAGCAAAGCAAGCTTCGACAGTTCAACTCCCGGGCGCCCCCGCTGCTCCCGGGCGCCCCCAGCGCTCCGGGCGCCCCACCTGACACGGGCGCCCCAGTGTCAGCTGCCGAAGCACTCCCTCGCGAAGCCAAGAGGATGAAGGCTTGACCCGGTCAACCCGGGCGCCCCGAGCGCTCCGGGCGCCCCGGTCAAAACTAATCCCGATTTTGAAGGGATCAGATGTTGACCGCGCTGGAGACGGATCGACCGCCACGTGGGGGGGGGCGCCCCCGACGTCCCAGGCGCCCCCAGGCCCTATATAAAGGGCCCTCGACCCCAAGCTTCAAACAACACTTTCAATCAACGCTTCTACGCTCTTCTGCTCCCGCGCTCTGCTCCGGAAACCTCCCGACACGAGACTCAAGCGCCGACGACGTCCTCCCGCTCCGAAAATACCATCTACTCCGGACGTCGGTAACGAAGAGCTATTTTAGTTTACTGTACTGAATTCTGTAATATCTTTTGTAAACTATTTCTTGTGACATATAGAATTGCCCGCAGAAAACGGTCAACGACCGTGGGCCTTGGAGTAGGAGTCGACCTAGGCTCCGAACCAAGTAAAACCACCTGTGTCTGTGTGTTTTTAACTTTAATCTTCCGCTACGCATTCTCTCTTCAAATCCGAACGATTTCTGATATTCACCCCCCCTCTATCGGTTCTCTCGATCTAACAAGTGGTATCAGAGCGGGGAAGTTCAAACTTGGTGCAACCACCAGTTTGAAAATTTTTCGGATTTTTATTTATTTATTTTTTCTCGTTCGAATTTTCTTTAAATATTTCGTTCGAATTTTCTTATTCCCGTTAAACGAGGTTAGTGCAACACCCCTCGTCATTTCATTTTATTCATCCCACACTACTAATCCAAGACCTAGTCTTAGGAAGTTTTTTCTTGTTAGTTTTTTTTCAGATTAAATGGCCATGCAAGAAGGATTTAGCACCGCCAGACCTCCACTTTTCAGTGGAGAAGACTTTTCCTACTGGAAATTCGAATGGAGGTCCACCTGAAAACTCAGGTGGACATGTGGATCATCATCCAGTCCGGACTGGAGATTCCCAAGATCGCCGAAGGAGTACCTCAAAGCTACTCAGAATGGGACACCGCTCTGAAGCGCAAAATAGAAGTCGACGCAAAGGCAACACAGACCCTACAATGCGGTTTAACAAAAGAAGAGCTGAACCGAGTGGGCCCCTTCAACAGTACAAAGGAGCTGTGGGCAAAGTTGATCGAACTGCACGAAGGAACATCAGACACCAGGATCAGTATGAGAGACCTGCTCCTAAACAAACTCTACACCATCAAGATGGCCGACAACGAAACAGCTGTAACGACCCGGAAAATTCTCTTAATATTTTCTTAAAATATTAAGCATGTCTAAATAATTTTCCAAGAGACCTAGAAATATTAAGGAGAACTTTGGCCTAGAAAATCCATGTTTTCTCATTTAAATTGAGAAAACTAAGTACCAATGAGCTTTAAATGGGCTCCAAAAATGGGTATTAATTAGGTAAAAATTAATATAAATTAGGTAAAATTAATATAAATATAAAAGAATTTTATTTAGGAATATTGGCATAATTATGGGTGATTTTAGGGGGATTTTCGGAATTTAAAAAAATAAAAATAATAAAATAAATGAAATAAAAATAAAGGTGCATGAGCCAAGGATTGAACCTTAGACCTTTTGTACAACCATGTATGCACTAACCAACTCACCTAGCAAGGTATTGTTAGGAGGGAATGAAGTGGATATTAGTTAAGGCATAGAAGAAGATGAAGAGTCATGGAGAGACTCTTCATTTGCCTCCTTAATGGGCTATTAAAGGTGGGTTTTGGGAGTTACCTCTTCTTCCCATCACTTGCATTTCGAAACCTCTCCCTTCCCTCATCCTAGCCGAATACCCAAGGAGGGGTTCTCCCTTGGAAAAGCTCCACAAGAGGTCTTATCTCCAAGATCTAAGAGTTTTCCCAAGGATACAAGGACAAGGAGGCAAGGATCCAAAGCTTTTACAATCATCTTCTTCTTCCAAGGTTCGAAAAATCAAGAAACTCAAGGTAAGACTCCCTCACCTGTGGTATAATAGTTCCCTATGATTTTTATGATTTTTAGTATGATATATAGTGGTTCGTTTTCGAATTGGATGTTGAAAGGAAAGAAATCGAGACCCTCATGTTTAAGGGTTTTGGCCACCATGATTTACAGGTCTATAATAATGCTAAAAATCATGATAATGTTATTTAATGTTCCCTTATGATGTGTAGAGGTTAAGTATAATTTTTTTTAATTTTTGGAGTACCCTAGGACACCCTAGGGTTTCGGCCAACATGAAAGAAACAAAACTAAGAACCCTCATGTTTAAGGGTTTCGGCCACCATGATTTACAGGTCTATAATTATGCTAAAAATCATGATAATGTTATTTAATATTCCCTTATGATGTGTATAGGTTAAGTATAATTTTTGGGAATTTTTTAAGTACCCTAGGACACCCTAGGGTTTCGGTCAACATGAAAGAAACAAAACTAAGAACCCTAAGTTTAAGGGTTTCGGCCACCATGATTTACAGGTCTATAATTATGCTAAAAATCATGATAATGTTATTTAATGTTCCCTTATGATATGTAGAGGTTAATTATAATTTTTGGGAATTTTTGGAGTACCCTAGGACACCCTAGGGTTTCGGCCAACATGAAAGAAACAAAATTAAGAACCTTAAGTTTAAGGGTTTCGGTCACCATGATTTAAAGGTCTATAATTAAGCCAAAAATCTTGATAATGTTAATTTATGTTCCCTTATGATTTGTGGAGGTTAAGTATAAATTCTGGGAATTTTTGGATTACCCTAGAGACCCCATATGTTTCGGCCAACCTCAAGGGCCCAAGGGTTAGGGTTGAGCCTTTAACTTCAAGTATATGTTTATGTGTTTCCATGATAAGTATGATAAGTATATGTTCAGGATATGAATGATGCCATGATAAGAATGATAGGGTTATGATCATGATAAAAATGATGCTATGATATGTTAGGTTCATGATATGAATGATGTCATGTTAAGTATGTTATGTTTATGTTTAAGAATGAGGATGATGCCATGTTTAAGAATGAAAATGATGCCATGTTAAGTATGTTATGTTTATGTTTAAGAATGAAAATGATGCCATGTTTAAGAATGAAAATGATGCCATGTTAAGAATGAAAATGATGCCATGTCTAAAAAAATGAAAGTGAAGAATGAAGTTAAGGTTCATGCCTTTAAGGCATAATGATGATGTTAAGTATGATGAATGAATGAATATGCTATGAATGATGATGAATGAAAGATGATGCTTATGTCATTAAGGCATAAATATACTAAGACGGCACGGTCGATGGTCGACGGTACGACGGTCGTGAGGACCGGAAAATGGGCCGGTAGACGGGCCGAGCCGTAACAAGTTATGCTATGTTAAAGATGCCATGAATGCCATATGAATGATGAAGCATGAAAAGTATTTTACTTTATGTATGGGCTTGTACCGGACCGAAGTATGGGTCCAAGGGATGGGCACCTTAAGAACGCCCCGGTTTTGGACTACCGTAGCTGTCCACGGTTCTGGCACTACCGGAGCTGTGCAACAGGGATGGGCACCTTAAGAACGCCTCGGTTCGGGGACTACCGACTATGCTGTCCTTACCCTAGTAGGTTGGGGCTCGCGACCTCGGACTTGCTAGGGATGCGCGCAAAGATGTATGTATGTGGTACAAGCCGGGGACCCCAAATGATGTTATGATGATTATGTTTAAGCAATGAAACGTATGTTTTAAAAGTTAAGCATCCATATGTATATGCATTCCACTCATGCATCCATTCATGTTATGCATTATGCTATGTTGATAAGATTTTATGCTTACGTTTCATGTTAAGAAGTATGCATGAGAATGAATGAATTATGCCATGCTTAGAATGTTCACTATGTTTATGATTTATGCCATGAATTATGCCATGCTTAGAATGTTCACTATATTTACGATATGTCATGAATTATGCCATGCTTAGAATGTTCACTATGTTTATGATTTATGCCATGAATTATGCCATGCTTAGAATGCTCACTATGTTTACGATATGCCATGAATTATGCCATGCTTAGAATGTTCACTATGTTTATGATTCATGCCATGAATTATGCCATGCTTAGAATGGTCACTATGTTTACGATATGCCATGAATTATGCCATGCTTAGAATGTTCACTATGTTTATGAATTGTGCCATGAGAATGAATGAATTATGCCATGCTTAGAATGTCTATGATGTTTATGTTTATGCCATGTATCATGCCATGCTTAGAATGTTACTATGTTTATGTGCATGCCATGCTATGTATACGATAAGTGATGCAAGATGTTATGTTCTAAGTAGAGCACCAAGTATGTTAATGTTTTATGTGCTCATTATGAGATGATGAATGATGGATGGTTTTGTGAGTAGGAAAGAGTCTTACTAAGCCTGTGTGCTTATAGTCTTATTTCCTTATACCGCAGATCATTCAAGGGGATAATGAAGGAAGCAGCAGGAGGGCAAGAACGCATGTGTGACGTAGTGACTTGGCCCAGGAACTATATGTTTACTTATGTGTTTGAATAATGACTTATGGAACCTTATGATATGATGTTATGTGAGACATGATAGGATGCTTAAGTTCAAAGTTAATATGCTAAGGTTCCCATGTCAATAAGTTAAGAATGGTAACAGGGCATGTATAAGTTAAGTTATTTCGCTGCCTTATGCTGTCTACATGCCCTAAGCATGTTAACGTAACGCCGCTTAGGAAAAAAAAAAGCGGGCGTTACAGGTTGGTATCAGAGCAGTAACCATCTCACTACACACATATCAAGCCCTCTTCCTGCCGCTTCCAAGTAAGTACCTCTTTACATATCTTATGGTAGTAACCACTTTTAGATTGTTTTATGGTTCTAGAATATGCAAGTATGAATGATGCTTATGATGAAAAGTACGTTACGATATGTAACGATGAATGATACTTTATTTGCTTTTATGAATTAAATATTTAGAATAATATAGGGGTAGAAAAAAAAACTATAATTTATGATATTATGTATAATCTATAATATAGTCACATGTAGGGAATTATATGATAGCCTACATACATAGGATTATAACTCTCTCACCTATGTTAGCGTATAGTATTAGTTCCATTATACTAATACTAATATAATTAATGGTATAAGTCATACGGTATAACCTAAAACGATACGCATAGGGTAGTGTTCTACTTACATTAACACTTATTATAGATCATGTGTCCACTATATTTCCATAACTAATTATAAATATTAGTATTATCAACGTATATTTCACTATTATCTTATATATAATATATAAGATTACCTTAAGTTATTTTATGGTAATGTAATAAATATAATCTCACTTATCATATAATAACCATTAACTAATGTAATTCATAGCTTAGGTTGTGAACTGAGATTTCGGAAACCAACTATTATCATAATTATAATAATTATATAATTATGATATATGCCTATAATTACATCATAGGGCTATTAATGGCACTAGCTCAATTATGACAATCATGTATGTCACTTATATCATCAAGGATATAAGTATAAATGGCCGTGAGTAAAATACACATAATCACGTATGTCAAATTGGCAATATTATGAGTTCCTTGGATTAAAGAATTAACCCTTATTCGATGCATCCGGGATCCACGAAAATGTATCAAGACCTGAAGGAGAAATTCTGGTGGTCCGGTATGAAGAGAGATGTGGCTCAGCATGTTAGTACTTGCCTGACCTACAAACGAGTGAAAGCAGAACACCAGCGACCCGGAGGAGTTCTGCAGCCACTTTCGATTCCGGAATGGAAATGGGAAGATATCGATGGATTTTATTTCAGGACTTCCCAAGACTACAAACGGGTATGATGGGGTTTGGGTAATTGTGGACAGGCTGATGAAGTCTGCTCACTTCCTAGCAGTCAAGATGACTTATTCGATTGAGCAACTAGCTCAATTATCTGCTAGGGAAATAATTAGACTCCATGGAGTTCCCAAGACTACCACCTCTGATAGGGATAGTCGCTTTATCTCACGTTTTTGGGAGTGCGTCCAGAAGTCTCTGGGCACTAAACTGTGGTTCAGTACTGCTTTTCACCCTCAGACTGACGGGCAAACTGAATGAGTGAATCAAGTACTGGAGGATATGTTGAGAGTTTGTGCCCTGGATTTCAAAGGAAGTTGGTGCCGATATCTATGTTTAGCGGAATTCGCTTACAACAATAGCTACCAAGCTATTATCGGAATGGCACCTTATGAAGTTTTGTACGGGAGGAGATATAGATCATCAATCTGTTGATACGAAGGTGGTGAAAAGAAGGCAATGGGGCTCACGACAGACCTAATCGATGACACCACCCGAGCGATACAGAACATTCGGCAACGGATAGAAACTGCTTAGAGCCGGCAGAAGAGTTATGCTGATGTCCGGCGTAGACCCCTGGAGTTTAATATTGGAGATTGGGTGTTTCTCAAAGTGGCTCCTATGAAAGGGGTGACCAGATTTGGGAAGAAAGGAAAACTAAGTCCGCGCTATGTGGGGTTGTACCTGATTCTAAAGAGAGTCGGGAAGTGGCATATGAGCTGGAGCTGCCTCCAGAGATGTCAGCTATCCATAACATATTCCATGTGTCCCTGCTTAAAAAGTGTATCCCGATTATGGACCAAGTGATCGAGCCACAGACGGTGCAAGTGCAAGAGGATCTAAGCTATGAGAGCAGACCCATCCAGATTTTGGATAGGGAAGTCAAGAAGCTGAGGAGTAAGGAAGTGCCCTTAGTCAAGGTCCTATGGCAAAGTCAACGGTTCGAAGAAGCTACCTGGGAGCGCGAGGACGAGATGAGGCGCAATTACCCAGAGTTATTCTAAGTTCGAGGACGAACTTTCACGAGGTATGGGGGATTGTAACGACCCAGAAAATTCTCTTAATATTTTCTTAAAATATTAAGCATGTCTAAATAATTTTCCAAGGGACCTAGAAATATTAAGGAGAACTTTGGCCTAGAAAATTCATGTTTTCTCATTTAAATTGAGAAAACTAAGTACCAATGAGCTTTAAATGGGCTCCAAAAATGGGTATTAATTAGGTAAAAATTAATATAAATTAGGTAAAATTAATATAAATATAAAAGAATTTTATTTAGGAATATTGGCATAATTATGGGTGATTTTAGGGGGATTTTCGGAATTTAAAAAATAAAAATAATAAAATAAATGAAATAAAAATAAAATAAAAATAAAGGTGCATGAGCCAAGGATTGAACCTTGGACCTCTTGTACAACCATGTATGCACTAACCAACTCACCTAGCAAGGTATTGTTAGGAGGGAATGAAGTGGATATTGGTTAAGGCATAGAAGAAGATGAAGAGTCATGGAGAGACTCTTCATTTGCCTCCTTAATGGGCTATTAAAGGGGGGTTTTGGGAGTTACCTCTTCTTCCCATCACTTGCATTTCGAAACCTCTCCCTTCCCTCATCCTAGACGAATACCCAAGGAGGGGTTCTCCCTTGGAAAAGCTCCACAAGAGGTCTTATCTCCAAGATCTAAGAGTTTTCCCAAGGATACAAGGACAAGGAGGCAAGGATCCAAAGCTTTTACAATCTTCTTCTTCTTCCAAGGTTTGAAAAATCAAGGAACTCAAGGTAAGACTCCCTCACCTGTGGTATAATAGTTCCCTATGATTTTTATGATTTTTAGTATGATATATAGTGGTTGGTTTTCGAATTGGATGTTGAAAGGAAAGAAACTGAGACCCTCATGTTTAAGGGTTTTGGCCACCATGATTTACAGGTCTATAATTATTCTAAAAATCATGATAATGTTATTTAATGTTCCCTTATGATGTTAAGAGGTTAATTATAATTTTTGGGAATTTTTGGAGTACTCTAGGACACCCTAGGGTTTCGGCCAACATGAAAGAAACAAAACTAAGAACCCTCATGTTTATGGGTTCCGGCCACCATGATTTACAGGTCTATAATTATGCTAAAAATCATGATAATGTTTTCTAATGTTCCCTTATGATGAGTAGAGGTTAAGTATCAATTTTTGGGAATTTTTGGAGTACCCTAGGACACCCTAGGGTTTCGGTCAACATGAAAGAAACAAAACTAAGAACCCTAAGTTT
>JAGFNQ010006527.1:0-158386 GCA_024364735.1 Boesenbergia rotunda | reverse complement strand
CCCAACTCCACGCACGAATCCAAGAATTGATGAACGGTCTTCACATTATAGGTCACAAGGTCGAAAACCGTGACCTAATAAGGTATGCCCTAAATGCTTTCCTTAGAAATACCTTGTGGGCATTTATGGTAGATGCATACAAGGTTTCAAGGGATCTCTCTAAAATTAAATTAGATGAATTATTTTCTGCGTTAGAACTTCATGAACAGACTAACTGCAATATGGCCGAGAAAGGAATTGCCTTTGTTGCAGGAAAAATTGGAAGATCGACAAAGAAGAAACCTCAACCTGAACCCGAGTCCAACTCAGACTCAGACGCAGAAGACGAAGAAGGAGATCAATCTGAGCTGCTCCGACTGGCCCGAAGCTACTATAAAAAATTGAAAAATCAAGTCAACACACGGAGGACAAGCCGAAGAAAGAACGAACCAGCTGAACCCGCGAATAACAAAAATAAGCCCAACGTACCTGCTACGAGTGCAAGAAGAAGGGCCACTACAAGACGGAGTGTCCAAACCTAAAGGAGAACAAAAAGACAAAAAGAAAGAAAGCACTCCAAGCAACCTAGGACGAATCTTCATCAGAAGAAGAAGAAGAACCCCAGTCAAACCTACTAGCGCTGATCGCTTCAGAAGAAGTCGAGACCGAGTCAAAGTCAGGAAAGGACGACGGCAGACTAACCTTTTCAGAAGACGGCGAAATCAAGGTAAGCGGTTTCAATAAAAGTCAATTGAATGAACTTATTTCCTATCTTTCTCGAGATTTGGCGAAAGCCAAACTCCGAGTCGAATCTCTCCGACAGGAAGTAAAACTCCTGAAAGAGGGAGCTGACTCTAAATCCTTAGCCGAGAAAGTTCAAGAACGAACTCTTACTCAAGTTGAAAAACTTGAGAAAGAGAACTCCTCCCTGAAAACTCAGGTTAAGGATCTTAGAGCGGCCTTAGAACGATTCACTTCTGGTTCCAAGGGTCTTGACATGATTCTTGGAAAACAGAAGTCCATTCTAAATCGATCCGGACTTGGCTATAGAACTAAATCCCGACAAAGATCTTACTTTGCTGTACTGAATCAGTCTAGAAGTAAAGTTCAGGCATGGGTACCTAAACTGTGCCTGAACAAACCAACTGGATCAAATCAGTATTGGATCCCCAAGGACAAGATTCACATCTTGCCTAATTATTATCGTGGCTATAGTCCAGGGGGAGCCAAATTAAAAACTATATTTATTGTTAAATAGAATTTAATTCTTGCAATTTGCCTGATTGATTGTTTATTTAAACTTATGCAATTTACCATGCTTAGACTTAGGTTAGTATAAGGACAGAACAAAACTTAACTGAAACTTGAAAACATAGTATTGGGTGGAGGTGAAATGATAGTACGTTAGGAAACCAATTCTAATAAGATCAAGTTCACTTGGTCTCTTTAGACTGGTGAAACTAGCCGAAGCTACCGATCCAAAAGTCAAACTAGTTGACTAGAACTTTTTCAAAGATTAATTTTGAAAATGAAACTTCATTAAACGGCTTTGTCAAGGAAAGAGTTGATGATCCAATAAGGCTACGGCCAAAGAAGGCCTAGTGCCTCGCCAAGACCGGGAAGCCAATTTTTGAATTTCAAATTCAAATTACTTTTTGTAAAATTCAAATCTAACACAATTTTCAGTTAAGTATAGATTCAAACATTTCCCTTCAAAATAAAATTGAAATGTTTTCAAAAATTAATTAAGATTTTAAAAATAAATCATGGTTTTCAAAAATTCTTTTATCAAAACCTGTCTCACAAAACCTATAAGGCTAACGTGATTGAGGACCCTAGATTGGGTGAGACAGTAAGAATAAACTCAATTATAATTACTTTAATACCTATATTGTAGTCAAATTGGTCAAACCATGGTCAACATAATCAAAACATGGTCAACATAGTCAAACAATGTCAAAGCAGTCAAACTATAGTCAAACCATGGTCAAACCGATTAAACCATGGTCAAACACAAAACTTGTCTCTTCGCTACAGTCCCGGGCGCCCGTGACTCCTCGGGCGGCCCCTCCCCACCTTTTTCTTTTTCCCTAGGCAAAAAGCTGCCTCTGCCTTTGACCAGGGCGCCCGGAACCACGCAGGCGCCCCCATCGCTCTCAATGTAGCAAAAGCTGCAAAAGCAGCCTGATGAGGGCGCCCGGGCTATCCCGGGCGCCCCCAACTAGTCTATGACACTGCCTTTGGCAGTAACCACTGACCAGGGTGCTCGGAAGCTCCCGGGCGCCCCCATTGAACTGCCTATATAAGGCACCCGAATTCCCCTCTCTTCCCACACCAAACTCAACTTTCTTCTTCACTTCTTTCCCTCCAAGGAGATCTTGCAAGTCCTCATCCTCAACCATGCCTCCCCGAGCTGCCCGGTATAATTCTTATTTATTTTTATTGCATTTAAATTTATTGTTAATGCAATATCTTCATGCTTCCTTTAATTTCCTTAACATAGAAGACGCCGACCAAACCCGGCCAACCCCGGTGCCGAACCAAGTCCTGACCCTAGATTCCCTATCCTAGAATTATGCAATAAGTTTGCTCAAACCATTTACAAGCCTATTAAAACAAGTTATCTTAATAGGCACTTCTTTACCCAATCATGCCCCGTAGCCATGAATATTATCAACTTCTATCAATTAGATAATCTTATCTTCTGCACTCATACAATTAATGAATCCTTATGTGCAGAATTCTATAATAACATAGTTCAACAAGATAATCTCATGTTTCACACTACTGTCCAAGGGATACCTCTGACTATCACCCCTACTTTGTTGAACCGATTCCTTGGACTACGACCCTCTCAGTCCACATTTTGTTGCTATCCACCTAGGAATCCTCCATTTGACCCTCCCTATTCTCACATTACCTTAGACACTATCCACGCCTACTTCTATAGGGAAGCTAGACTCCCCGCAAATAGACGATTCCAAGCTGTTGACCTTCAGGCACAGGACTATGCCCTGTACAGAGTCCTGGTCCGCTGTATCCTACCACTCTCCACTAGAGATCTCGGGACCATGCGACCCTTTCATGCCTTTCTTTTGTATGCCCTAGTCCATCACCTTGACATAGACATTGGACTACATATGTTTCATACTATTCTACATGCGTCCAGTGTCACGACCCAGGGACGAGTGTGCACTCCATTCTGCCACATTATCACCTCTCTCCTTCATCACCACGGTCGTGACATAACCGTGGGTGAAATAACCGCTATGACCGACTTTGATGAAATAGGATTTAGGAACTTCTCGTTAGCGGGTCTAGAGGTATCGGCCACCGGGGTTTTTAGTTGGAGACGACAGCAGGCTGGGGCTCCAATCGACTCAGACGAGGAGGTCGACGTCGATGTTGGAGACATTGCTGCAGCAACCCGAGCACACATAGACGAGCCCGCTCCACCGACACTCTACGAGCGAGTGACTCATTTAGAAACATAGGTTCAGAGTCTCCGAGAGGAGGTCGAGGCCTATCACAACGAGCAGATGGACGCTCGTAGAGCCGATCGAGAAGTGGCTGATGCACGATTCATTGAAATGATGGCACGATTCGATTCATGGCAGCCTGGCCCATCTGATCATCCCGGTCCCTCGTCCTAGATTTTCTTAGTATTGTACCAGTACCTATTTGACTGCCCCTACTCAGTAGGGTTGACTTATGTTTGACTGTATGACTGTGTTGACTATTCTATGTTGACTAGCTTATGAGTACTGGTTTCTTGTCTATTCAGCAGTTAGGATTGTGCTCTGTAGAATAGATTAACTCTACTGTTGATTTTTTTCTGCTTTACTTGATTTAAAAATCATTTTCTAAAAATAGAATTTTGAAAAACTGATTTACTAATTTCAAAATCAGTTTGTTTTAAATCTCTTTCAACTTAGTTTTCTTTCAAAACTACCCCCTTTTAAAACTAGGGCTTTTTCGCAAATGGACTTAGCTTAGGTTCTAACCCTAGAATTGCATGCACCTATAGATTTAGAAGCCAGCATCTCACAAGCACCTTAGGGTACTTTTGGTTGATAACCTAGAAAGGGTTGAGATGCTTAGGTCTTTGCCTTAATTCAAGATGCTTTAAGTCAGTGCATCTGCAGTAATTGGGGCACTAAATACAACTTATACAGC
The DNA here is from genome assembly GCA_024364735.1 of Boesenbergia rotunda. NCBI lineage: Eukaryota > Viridiplantae > Streptophyta > Magnoliopsida > Zingiberales > Zingiberaceae > Boesenbergia > Boesenbergia rotunda. The sequence continues at coordinate 154,231 of JAGFNQ010006527.1, read as the reverse complement.
AATCAAGTTAAGTATCAAGTTTAGAAAATCTAACTTGAACAGAAACACTTAACTTGACTAACTCTAGCGAAAACTACTGCTTATAACAGTTAGTAAGTAGCTAAATGGGTTAGACAGGTCCCTACAAGAGAAAATCAACTGATTTGGTCTAAATCTTGGTTCAGTACAGCAAAATCTTACGAATATTTTTTTAAAGTCATTTCTTTTATGCAAATTAATTTCTACAATATCTATCTGTTTTTGATATATGGCAAAGGGGGAGAGATAGGAAAGGAGAGAGTTAAAATTTTTTTTCAAATTTTTTTTCAAACTCTCAAAAATTTTTTTCAAAAAGTTAGCTACTTTTCAAAGCTTTTCAAAACCTTTCTAGAAGTACTTAAGTTTTGTGTTTTAAAAAATCCTATTAAGTACTTAAGTTTATTAAGTACTAAGTTATTCAAAAGTACTTAAATTATTTCAAAATTTACTAAGTACTTAAATTATTTCAAAATGTACTAAGTACTTAAATTATTTCAAAATTTACTAAGTACTTAAATTGTTTCAAAGTTTACTAAGTGCTTAAGTTTTTCAAATCCTAATAAGTAATTAACTTAAAGTTTTCAAAACTTATTAGTACTTTAAACTTAAGGCTTCAAATTTTCTATAAGTACTTATTAGTACTTATTAGTACTTTAGTACTTTTAAAACTTAAGTTATCAAAAGATTTCCAAAGTACCCAAACTTAAGTTTTCGAAGTACAAAATCATTTAAGTAAAACTTTTTAAATTTAGAACCCCACGAAATTTTGAAAAATCAAGGGGGAGATTCCCTCCAAGGGGAGGGAACAAATTTTTATGGTTTTGATTAAAACTTAACTTTTTGAACTAGGGTTGCCATAAATCAAAAAGGGGGAGATGATTGGTGCAGAAAACACCAAAGTCAAACCTGTGTTTTGATAATGGCAACGGGGTTCAAAAGTTAAGTCTTAGTTGTAATCTAACATGTCACTCTAGTGTGCAGGGTAAAAAGCCCTAGCGAAGGACTGCTAGGCGCTAGGCGAAGCATAGCTTGGGAATAAAGCCCTAGCAAAGGAATGCTAGGCACCGGGCGAAGGACAGCTCGGTAACCAAGACCTGGCAAAGGACCGCCAGGCAAAAGTCCAACCAAAGGAGCGGTTGGCATCAGGTACATTCTCCCGAGAGGAGTAGGTGAGGACACGTTCCCCGTCGAGGGAACAGTAGGCGTCGGTTCGACCTAGGGTTCCATTTTGGAGACCCAAAGTCAAAACCAAGACAGCTAAGGCTGTATAAACTAATAATTTATTGTTTCATTGTGTTTTGGACTAACCCTGGATGCAGGACCGAAGGAACATGTGTCTGCAGCTCAGAGAGCGTCAAAGGAATGAGGCAATAGCTGACCAGGGTGCCCGGATTGTCCCGGGCGCCCCCAAGGTGAACACAAAACACAAGAAAGCAAAGCAAGCTTCGATAGTTCAACTCCCGGGCGCCCCCCGCTGCTCCCGGGCGTCCCAGCGCTCCGGGCGCCCCACCTAACGCGGGCGCCCCCAGTGCCAGCTGCCGAAGCACTCCCTCGCGAAGCCAAGAGGATGAAGGCTTGACCCGGTCAACCCGGGCTCCCCGAGCGCTCCGGGCGCCCCGAGCGCTCCGGGCGCCCCGGTCAAAACTAATCCCGATTTTGAAGGGATCAGATGTTGACCGCGCTGGAGACGGATCGACCGCCACGTGGGGGGCGCCCCCGACGTCCCGGGTGCCCCCAGGCCCTATATAAAGGGCCCTCAACCCCAAGCTTCAAACAACACTTTCAATCAACGCTTCTACGCTCTTCTACTCCCGCACTCTGCTCCGGAAACCTCTCGACAAGAGACTCAAGCGCCGACGATGTCCTCCCACTCCGAAAATACCATCTACTCCAGACGTCGGTAACGAAGAGCTATTTTAGTTTACTGTACTGAATTCTGTAAAATCATTTGTAAACTATTTTTTGCGACATATAGAATTGCCCGCAGAAAACGGTCAACGATCGTGGGCCTTGGAGTAGGAGTCGACCTAGGCTCCGAACCTAGTAAAACCACCTGTGTCTGTGTGTTTTTAACTTTAATCTTCCGCTACGCATTCTCTCTTCAAATCCGAACGATTTCTGATATTCACCCCCCTCTATCGGTTCTCTCGATCCAATATATTTGGCCTCTTACAAAACCCTTTGCAATAAGAAATGTCGTCAACCGCTCATACCAGGCTCGGGGTGCTTGTTTAAGGCCATAAAGTGCCTTTTTGAGCTTGAACACGTGGTTTGGGAATTCGGTACTCTCAAACCCCGGAGGTTGTTCGACATAGACCTCTTCTCTTATTAAACCATTTAGAAAGGCCGATTTTACATCCATTTAATATATCTTGAAACCATAATGTGCTGCAAATGTAAGCATCAATCGAATGGATTCCAATCGTGCCACGGGAGCATAGGGCTCATCATAATCCAGGTCGTCAACTTGACTGTAGCCCTTGGCTACTAAGCGTGCCTTGTTTCTTATGATTTATCCCTTATGGTTCAATTTATTTTTGAAGACCCATTTGGTTCCAATAATGGTGGTCTTCTTAGGTCTAGGGACTAAGTCCCAAACTTGACTTCTTTCGAATTGACCTAGTTCATCTTGCATGGCAATGATCCAATCGGGATCATTTAATGCTTCGTCAATTTTTCTAGGTTCAATTTCGGAAATTAGGGCAACTTCATTAGCCTCATTCCTAAAGAATGATCTAGTCCTAACCCCATGATGGATGTCTCCAACAATTTGGTCTTGGGGATGGCTAGAGGCTAACCTAGTTTGCCTTGGAGTTGGTGGTGCTTCTTGAATGGTGTCACTAGACACAAGCTCAGCCTCAGGATTCGGCTGATCTATAGGTTGTCTAGGCTCTCCGTCATCAGACTCATCACCACCATCTACAACATTTGGACTTTCATCCAAACCCAGTTGCCTGAGTTCGAATTGAGCTCCTTCAACATCTTCTGATTGATCATTTACTTTGGGAATTTCTTCAAAAACAACATCAGAAGACTCTTCAACCAGTCTAGACTTCTTGTTGTAGACTCTGTAAACTTTGCTAACAAGGGAGTACCCGACCAGTATCCCTTCATCAGCCTTTGCCGTGACTTTCCAAGGTGGTCCTTGGTGTTTAGGATAAACACCTTACAACCAAACACCCTATGATGTTTAACTATAGGTGGTTTTCCAAACCAATGTTCATGAGGAGTCTTTCCTAAGAATCTATGGATGAGGACTCGATTTTGCACGTAGCAAGATGTGTTTACGGCTTCGGCCCACAAGTACCCTGGTAATGAGTACTCATTGAGCATGCTTCGTGCAGCCTCTTGTAAGAATCGGTTCTTCCTCTCTACAACACCATTTTGTTGTGGTGTTCTAAGAGTAGAGAACTCGTGTCTATACCCTCTATCTTGACAAAACTCTAAAAATCTTAGATTTTGGAATTCACCTCCATGATAACTTCTTATTGTTTTAATTGTTGATGATTTTTCATTTTCAACCCTTCTACAAAAGGAAATAAAAACATCTAAAGTTTGATCCTTATACTTTAGAAAATAGGTCCATGTATATTTAGTAAAATCATCAATGATAACAAAACAATATCTACTACCATTCAAGGATATAATAGTGCTACAATCAAACAAGTCCATGTGAAGTAAATCCAATACGGTAGAAGTACTTACAGTGCTTTTACCTTTATGTGCAGATTTTGTTTACATACCCATTTGACATGCATCACAAAGTTTGTCCTTTTCATACTTAATGCTGGGTAAGCCACGAACTAATCCCTTGTTGGCCAACTTCTGGATATTCTTCAAGTTCACATGTGCTAGTCTCCGATGCCAAAGGGTGGATTCATCTTCTCTTGACATGAGACACTTAGCAAAAGCATTAGTAGCATTTTTAAATGAAACTTGGTAAATGTTATCTACTCTTGTTCCTACTAGTACCATGTCAAAGTTGTCATGTTGTCCAACTAGACATTGACTTGATTGGAAATCAATTGTGTAACCCGCATCACACAATTGACTGACACTTAGGAGATTAAATGTCATTGACGGACCCAAAAGAGTTGTCACGAATGTGGGTCTCAAATTTAGATATTTGTTAAGCTGGAAACCCTTTTTGCTAATGAGGATAAGAATGTAGTAAAGGGGCCACAAGTCGTATTTTTCCTAGGGCTAGTTAAAGTCGTTCGGTTCGAGCTCGAGTTTAAGTGTCGTCAACTATTTTTGGGTTTTGAGTAGAAATTAGGTTTGACTTCAATTAGAAATGAAAATTCAATTAAAGAGAAAAGAAAATTAACTAGACAAGTTTAAGCTAGGAAATATCAACTAATGAACTCAAACAATGAAGAACTCTATTAAAGCAATGAACATTAGCTAAATTTGAGAACAAATCTGATATCAAATCAAATCAAATTTCGATAGACTCTAATTCAGAAAATTTACTTCAAGAATTACCACTTGAAACAGGCTAAGGCTAAATAATCTAAAAGAAGACTAATACAAGCTTAATGCCGAAGCTCCACTTGATACTAAAATGCAAGCAATTGAATTCAACTTGATACCAAAATGAGAAATGCTGATGTACCAAAGATTAAAACTAACTGCAGAATTTTTAACTGATCAATGCAGCTTGGAAAAGTATGCTATCAATGAAAGAGTACGCAGGACTGGAAATGTTCAGAAGATAGTGACTAATCAGTCGAAAACAACTAATGCAGAAAATGAATGTGCAGGAATTCAGAACCTATGTGCAGAAATGTAATGCAGCATGAATTGGATACAAAATCTAACAAATTAGCTGAGAATAAGTGCTCGAAACTAGCTTCAGAAATGATAAATTGAAGATTGCAGAAATGACAATGGCCAATTCAGAAACAATTGAATGAAAGAGACAAATGCATAATTTCAGAAGCTGTATACAGAAATGCAGTAACAATCAAATGTAAAACAAGCAATCAAACTGAAATTGATGCATAAATCTAACTCCAGAAAAGGTTCAAAGGAACTGACGTAACTGCTACAAACTTTAGCAACTATAAGCATAAGAATTGCAGAATTGAACTTAATTGCAGAAATGAAAACTAAGTTGCAGAAATAGAGATGAATACAAAACAAGCTGAACTGAAAATGCAGAAATAAAACGGAATGCTAAACAAACTCAGAACAAATGCATTAGCAACCTAAATGTTGTCTTTAATCTCAGGAATTAGAACTAGGCACTAATTGAATTCAAACTAGCAGCAAAATTCAGAGCTAAGCTGGTACGCAAGGAAAAAGAAAATAGAGAACTGATACTGTAACGCCCGCTTTTTTTTCCTAAACGGCGTTACGTTAACATGCTTAGGGCATGTAGACATCATAAGGCAGCGGAATAACTTAACTTATACATGCCCTGTTACCATTCTTAACTTATTGACATGGGAACCTTAGCATATTAACTTTGAACTTAAGCATCCTATCATGTCTCACATAACATCATATCATAAGGTTCCATAAGTCATTATTCAAACACATAAGTAAACATATAGTTCCTGGGCCAAGTCACTACGTCACACATGCGTTCTTGCCCTCCTGCTGCTTCCTTCATTATCCGCTTGAATGATCTGCGGTATAAGGAAATAAGACTATAAGCACACAGGCTTAGTAAGACTCTTTCCTACTCACAAAACCATCCATCATTCATCATCTCATAATGAGCACATAAAACATTAACATACTTGGTGCTCTACTTAGAACATAACATCTTGCATCACTTATCGTATACATAGCATGGCATGCACATAAACATAGTAACATTCTAAGCATGGCATGATACATGACATAAACATAAACATCATAGACATTCTAAGCATGGCATAATTCATTCATTCTCATGGCACAATTCATAAACATAGTGAACATTCTAAGCATGGCATAATTCATGGCATATCGTAAACATAGTGACCATTCTAAGCATGGCATAATTCATGGCATGAATCATAAACATAGTGAACATTCTAAGCATGGCATAATTCATGGCATAAATCATAAACATAGTGAACATTCTAAGCATGGCATAATTCATGGCATATCGTAAACATAGTGAACATTCTAAGCATGGCATAATTCATGGCATAAATCATAAACATAGCGAACATTCTAAGCATGGCATAATTCATTCATTCTCATGCATACTTCTTAACATGAAACGTAAGCATAAAATCTTATCAACATAGCATAATGCATAACATGAATGGATGCATGAGTGGAATGTATATACATAAGGATGCTTAACTTTTAAAACATACTTTTCATTGCTTAAACATAATCATCATAACATCATTTGGGGTCCTCGGCTTGTACCACATACATACATCTTTGCGCGCATCCCTAGCAAGTCCGAGGTCGAGAGCCCCAACCTACTAGGGTAAGGACAGCATAGTCGGTAGTCCCCGAACCGAGGCGTTCTTAAGGTGCCCATCCCTGTTGCACAGCTCCGGTAGTGCCAGAACCGTGGACAGCTACGGTAGTCCAAAACCGGGGCGTTCTTAAGGTGCCCATCCCTTGGACCCATACTTCGGTCCAGTACAAGCCCATACATAAAGTAAAATACTTTTCATGCTTCATCATTCATATGGCATTCATGGCACCTTTAACATAGCATAACTTGTTACGGCTCGGCCCGTCTACCGGCCCATTTACCGGTCCTCACGACCGTCGTACCGTCGACCATCGACCGTGCCGTCTTAGCATATTTATGCCTTAACGACATAAGCATCATCTTTCATTTATCATCATTCATAGCATATTCATTCATTCATCATACTTAACATCATCATTATGCCTTAAAGGCATGAACCTTAACTTCATTCTTCACTTTCATTTTTTTAGACATGGCATCATTTTCATTCTTAACATGGCATCATTTTCATTCTTAAACATGGCATCATTTTCATTCTTAAACATAAACATAACATACTTAACATGGCATCATTTTCATTCTTAAACATGGCATCATCCTCATTCTTAAACATAAACATAACATACTTAACATGACATCATTCATATCATGAACCTAACATATCATAGCATCATTTTTATCGTGATCATAACCCTATCATTCTTATCATGGCATCATTCATATCCTGAACATATACTTATCATACTTATCATGGAAACACATAAACATATACTTGAAGTTAAAGGCTCAACCCTAACCCTTGGGCCCTTGAGGTTGGTCGAAACATATGGGGTCTCTAGGGTAATCCAAAAATTCTCAGAATTTATACTTAACCTCCACACATCATAATGGAACATAAATTAACATTATCAAGATTTTTGGCTTAATTATAGACCTTTAAATCATGGTGACCGAAACCCTTAAACTTAGGGTTCTTAGTTTTGTTTCTTTCATGTTGGCCGAAACCCTAGGGTGTCCTAGGGTACTCCAAAAATTCCCAAAAATTATACTTAACCTCTACACATCATAAGGGAACATTAAATAACATTTTCATGATTTTTAGCATAATTATAGACCTGTAAATCATGGTGGCCGAAACCCTTAAACTTAGGGTTCTTAGTTTTGTTTCTTTCATGTTGGCCGAAACCCTAGGGTGTCCTAGGGTACTCCAAAAATTACCAAAAATATACTTAACCTATACACATCATAAGGGAACATTAAATAACATTATCATGATTTTTAGAATAATTATAGACCTGTAAATCATGGTGGCTGAAACCCTTAAACATGAGGGTTCTTAGTTTTGTTTCTTTCATGTTGGCCGAAACCCTAGGGTGTCCTAGGGTACTCCAAAAATTCCCAAAAATTATACTTAACCTCTACACATCATAAGGGAACATTAAATAACATTATCATGATTTTTAGCATAATTATAGACCTATAAATCATGGTGGCCGAAACCCTTAAACATGAGGGTCTCGGTTTTCTTTCCTTTCAACATCCAATTCGAAAACCAACCACTATATATCATACTAAAAATCATAAAAATCATAGGGAACTATTATACCACAGGTGAGGGAGTCTTACCTTGGGTTTCTTGATTTTTCGAACCTTGAAAGAGAAGAAAATGGTAAGATCTTTGGACCCTTGAACACCCTTATCCTTGTATCCTTGGAAGAGACTTTAGATCTAGGAGATGGAACCTTGGAGGAAGCTATTCCAAGGGGAAAACCCTCTAGGAGTGGTCGGCTAGAATGAGGGAGGAAGAGAGGAGGAAATGCAATTGAAAGAAGAGAGAATGAAACTCCCAAACCCCCCCTATTTATCATCCATTAAAGAGGTAAATGAAGAGTCTCTCCATGACTCTTCATCTTCTTCTTAATCTTAACTTATATCCATTTCATTTCCTCATAGAAATCCCTTGCTAGGTGAGTTGGTTACGGCTTACATGGTTGTACAAGAGGTCCAAGGTTCAATCCTTGGCTCATGCACCTTTATTTTTATTTTATTTTTATTTCATTTATTTTATTATTTTTATTTCCTAAATTCCGAAAATCCCCCTAAAATCACCCATAATTATGCCAATATTCCTAAATAAAATTCTTTTACATTTATATTAATTTTACCTAATTTATATTAATTTTACCTAATTAATACCCATTTTCGGAGCCCATTTAAAGCTCATTGGTACTTAGTTTTCTCAATTTAAATGAGAAAACATGGATTTTCTAGGCCTAAGTTCTCCTTAATATTTCTAGGTCCCTTGGAAAATTATTTAAACATGCTTAATATTTTAAGAAAATATTAAGAGAATTTTCTGGGTCGTTACAGATACGCAACAACTAACTTGACACGCAAGCATTGAATCATGAGATTAACTGTAATTGAGAACTATTGTTCACTGAACAAACTCACTAGCTAATTAACTTGCAGGATTTAAACCCAATTAAAGCAGAACTATTCAGGAAAGGCAACTACAGCAGTTGATACGAAGACAGAAATGAAATGGCACACTGGATTTGAAACTACTGACAGGAAATTGAAATTCACTAAGAAAATAAACTTCGATCCATTCCTTAGTGCAAGATCTCCTTGCCGTCACACAAGAGCAAGCCAAGAACCCCTTCAGCTCCGCAGATCAATGGAAAAACGGCTTCAATATCGACTCTGCTCACAGACTGCACCCAGCTGACGAAAACCATTCCGATCTCTTCGATCTTGCGATGTAGAAGTACGATGAAGATTTGGTGAGAATCAGAGTACTCTAGAGGACCCTCCAGATAGCTCTGATAGAAGAAAATGACACAAAATCGTGATCCAATCGATCGGATCACAGAGTTGACGAAACCCTAAATCAAACTCTGTTCCAGTGCGAATCCAAGCTAGAATCTCCATGGAAGCTTCTTCCCAATGATCCAGATCTTGTTCCAAGGTCGAAATCGAAGTGGTCACGCCTCTGATGAAGAAAACTTGAAGAAAAACGATGGAAAACTCAGAGAAAACGAAGACGATAGTTGAGCTCGGCGAAGATGCGACACCGATCGGGATTTGAATGGCAGTTTATATAGTTTATCAATGGACGGTCTAGATTAACTCAACTCCATCCAACCGTTGATCTTTATCCGATCTGAACCAAAACTCTCAGATGTTGATCAAGGGTCAGGATCTGTCTCTCAGTGGCTCAGATCTTCCAAATTTGCAACGGATGGCTCAGATCAAGCTGATCTTTGAACGGACGATCTAGACCCCTCTGATCCTGATCTAACGGCTAGATGATCTCCGATTTACCCCTAAACATCCAGAACTCATTATGAAGGTCAGATCTACCATTCCTCATCTAGGATCCATTTGATTTGCTCTGGATGTTCCAGATCTGCTTATCTTCTGAATGGACGGCTCACAATTCTCCAGAGCTTGATCGCCTTGATCTGAGCCTGATTCTGACCATTCTTGACCTCGGTTCGTGATCCTTCCAATGCCTACAAACATAGATTCACAATTAAGTTCCAAAATATTCCAATGTGGCAAGATTTACAATAAAACACAAAAATAGAATACATTCACAAAACCTAGGATAAATGCAATATTAAGCAAGTAAAATATGGGTCAAATTTGGATTTTAGCATCTATAATGATCAACAAAATGATACCTATCAGTCATCCCCTTGACTAGAAGGACATTTTTAATCCTAAGACATTCAGATATTTGAATGCCTCCTATTCCTATAACCTTAAGACTACCATTGTTACCATAGGAGACATTACCTCTACTTTTGCATAGAAGGGTAGTGAATAATGATCTATCACCGGTCATGTGTTTGGAGCACCCACTATCAGTGAACCAAGTTGATAGATGCTCCCCCTCAATCACAACCTACACAATTCAAAAAATAGAAGATTTAGGTAGCCAAACTTTGGGACCTAAAGCACCTACTAAGCAGGACTTAGGCACCCATGCCTTGACTACTTTCCTTTGAACCCTAGGTGTCTTAGATTGTCTAACATCAGTCCTAGATATTAAGGACACAAATGATGGTTCTTTGGGACGGTAACCAATATCGTCCCTAGTGTAGACTGCCCTTTGGGCATTTAGGATCATGTCTAGAGTCTTTGAGCTAGTTGAGAATTTCTCAAGAACACTCTTGAGTCTCTTAACTTCACTCTTCAAAGATTTGTTTTCATCCTCTAACATTTCTACATGTAAATCATCAACATCCTCATCCTTAGAGGATTTCAATTGTTCAACCTCTACTTCCAATGATTTAACTTTTCTTTTTGACTTTTTCAACAAATAGGTTAAGCATGCAATTTTCTATAGCATTTATCGAGTTCAAGAGTAATTACCTCTTCATCATCCGAAGATGATGAAGCCGCATTTGAGGAGTCACTCTATTCATCACTGCTTTCTTGATCTTTCAATGCCATGAGTACTACATAGCGAGTACTCTTCTCATCCTTCTCCTCATCGGATGAACTTGAGGAGGACTCATCTCATGTGGCCTTCAAGGCCTTCTTCTTCTTCTTGGATTTATCCTCCTTCTTCTTGGATTTCTCCTCCTTTTTATTTAGCTTTGGGCATTCACACTTGAAGTGCCCTTTCTTGCTACACTCATAACAAGTAATGTTAGATTTATCAATCTTAACTTCACTAGGGTTACCTTTACCCTTGAAGCGCCGACTCTTCCTCATCATTCTCCTAACAAAGTTTGCCATCTCAGAGGAAGAAGACCCACTGTCATCCTCCTCGGAATCGGACTCAGACTCGGATGAGGATGAAGATGAAGTGACTTCCTTCTCCTTCTTCTCCTTAGTCTTTTCTCCTGCAACTAAAGCAATCCCCTTCTCCTTGGGGCTTTTGTTAGCCATTTCATGAAGCTCCATTTCACAAAATAAATTATCTAACTTTACAATTGATAAATCCTTAGAAACTTTGTAGGCATCCACCATGGATGACCACAAAGCGTTCCATGGAAAAGCTTTCAACACATACCTCACAAGGTCGCGGTTCTCGACCTTTTCATCAATAGAGTGGAGACCATTAAGGACTTCCTTGAACCGACTATGTAGTTCACTCACCGTTTCACTCTCCTTCATGGAGAGGTTTTGTAATTGGTTGAGGAACAAATCCCTCTTGGGGATTCTTGAGTCTCCGGTGCCCTCATGGAGTTCAATGAGTTTATTCCACAAATCCTTTGCACTCGTAAAGGGACCAACCTTGATGAGTTGGTCTTTGTTCATGCCACATTGCAAAGTTACCACCGACTTCGCGTCAGCTTCACTTTTCCGGGTTTGCTCAGCCGTCCAACGCCAAGATTCCAATTCTTTTCCTTCATCATCCTTTGGAGGGGAAACCCCTCCTTCATAGCGAACCAACTGTTGATGTCCATCTTTAGATAGTACTCCATCTTCGATCTCCAATATTGAAAATCTGCTCTATCGAAGAAGGGAGGTTGGGTGGTGCTAAAACCTTCTCTCAACGCCATTGTTGATAGCTCTCGGTTGTTAATCCGCTTGAACAGAGCCCCAAGCTCTGATACCACTTGTTGGAACTTGGATGGCTAGAGAGGGGCGGTGAATGTAGCCAGACACAAAACTTCTTTCGCTTTTACACTTCTGCACTTGAATGTTAGTAGCACAGCGGAAGCAAGACAGCAAAAAAAAGTGCAGAAATGAAAGACAAATGAAAACACTAACAAAGAGGATTTACAAGGTTTGGGGATAACTTGCCCCTACGCCTTGGCATGCCCTTAAGGTGGGCGATCCCTTGATCGTCGGCAGATCAAGCCCTGGAAAATCCGGATAAAATGCAACCTCCTTCTTTGTGGAGTAACCTCTCTACAGCGTTTCAAGATGATGAAGTATTAAGTACAGGAAACACAAGAAGAAACCTTACTGAGCACAAAGAACCTCAAGAACACAAGCAAACTTCTCACCGAGCTCCACTCAGCACAGATCTCATGCAAGAACTCCCTTCTTTGTGTCTTCTTGCTGATGGACTCACCAAGCTTCTTGTTTCTTCTTCCCAAGTGCTCAAGTAACAACAGGTTGCTTCACAAACAATGGATCAACAGATCAGAGTTGTCGCAAGAGCAGAGCAAGAGATGTCGAAAGGAGTGATCAAGTCTTCACACAAGAAGTCTCCACTCCTTGGCTTATCCTGCTTCCATCGCCAAGTCACACGCTCCTCTACAGCAGCTCCCAGCTGCTCACTTGCAGCAGCCAGCTACCCCTGACCTCCTCTGGACTCACTGAAACCCCTTGTAACACCCCAAATTTTCCGCTCTAGCATAGTAATAATGGAACATGTGGCCAAGAATAATATTATGAATTTAGGGGGAAAAGTTGTGAATAAAGAAATGTTAGGCATTATCTTGACACGTAGTGGATGTGTGATAATTATGCTTAGGTATTATATTTAATGTTATGCTTAAGTATCCTACACATGTATGAATAAATATTGATATGCATATGCATGTGTATGAATTAAATAATTAGCATTCTCTAGGTGGGCTTTGGTTATGCGGGCTTGGAAAAAATAATAAAAGGAAGAGAAAGCAAAAAGAAGAAGAGGTGCCAAGGATTGAACCTTGGACCTCAAAGAAAAGCCAAGCCTTAAAATCATATGTAACCAATTCACCCAGCAGGGGAGTGCTATTAGAAGAGGATGGGAAATTGTAGATAAGTGGGAAAGAAGATGAAGAGACACAAAAAAATTGAAGAGACACCATTAAAGAGGTGCTTGCCTCTTTACTCACCATAAAAGGCCATGAAGAGGAGGAAATACCTAAGGCATTTTCGGACAAGAACCCCCCCCCCTTTCTCTCCACCAAACTCTTCCCCTTCCTCCACTTCCTCATCGAAATCAAGTCCTTCACTTCCTAGAGAAAATCGGACCAAAAGAAGAGAAGAACAAGAGGAGTGCTAGAGTTTTAGAGGCCTTTTCTTCTCAAAATATTTGGAGATCTTTTGGGAACATAAGCACAAGTGGTAAGACTCCCTCACCTACAACATAATGGCTTTTTATGTGTTTTTATGATTTTTATGTTTGCTTGTGATGTTGGGTGAAAGAAAATGGAAGAAAACCTTGAGGGAAGTTTCAGCCATAAAGGGGTACCCCCTTTTCTATGTCCAAAAACTTAAAGGAAGAGTTCATGAAATTGTTACTACCTTTTTGTAATGAATATATGATGGATACATGGTGTTTGAATGCTCTCCATGATGTAAAGGACTTGGAAGAATTCAGCCAAGTTATGAAATGGATAAATGTTGATGCATGAAGTAGGCTATTGTTCTAATGATTGTTTCCTTGCTATATAAATGTTTTAGGCCAAGAAATTTTGTGGAATCTATGCTAAGGGACCCGTGTAACATTCAGCCAAGGGACCTTAAATTATGCCATAAAACAGATTTTTATTGACCTTCATGAAGATATAGTTAAATCAAGTGATATGCATGTGATTGGGTGTTTTATTTCATGATGGAAATAATTTATACCTTAGGGTCAGTACCTTATCTAAGTTGTTTGAGCCTAAACTCATGCTCCATTATATGTATTGATATTTAGAAAAATGTTACATGTACCCATATGCATGATAATCCAAGTAGAACTCTAGATCATACACCTAAACTAGTGTTTGGTAAAGTACAAACTACTTTTGCACTTGTGAATGAATTCTTATGAAAAATATGCTTTTATTCCCATGTTATGTGAATGATTATGCTATGAAATCCCTACTGTGAGTTTCGACAAATTACAAGTATAAGGGTTAAGAATAGGTTTGAGTACAAAGCATGCCCCTAAACTAGTGTTTAATGAAGCCTAGACTACCTTTATGCTTGTATATGACCTTAATGGTAAAATATGTTTTTGTTTACATGTTATATGAACTTTTATACCATGTTATACATACTGTGAATTTCGGCAAATTACAATGGTAAGGGTTAAGAATAAGTGCAAGTACGATTCATGCACCCAAACTAAGGTTTAGTGAAGATTAGTTTACTCTTGTACATGCTAATGATCATTCATGTAAATTATGTTTTATTTCCATGATTGGATGACATTCATGCCATGTTATCTAGCTGTGAATTTCAGACAAATACTGGGATAAGGGTTAAAAATAAGCTCAATCACAAAACATGCACCTAAACTAGTGTTCAATGAAGCCTAGACTACCCTTGTGCTTGTATATGATTCCATGTGTAATGTATGTTTTTATTTCCATGATTATATGACTTTTATACTATATTATCCATGCTGTGAATTTTGGGCAATTACTAGAATAAAGGCTAAGAATAAGTTCAAGTACAATTCATGCACCTAAACTAGTATTTAGTGAAGTCTAGACTACTAGTGTACTTGTAAATGACCTCTTATGTAATGTATGCCTTTATTCCAATGCTATGTGGGTTTTATGCTATGATATCCTTGCTATGAAGTTTTGGCCAGCATGTATTAAGATGAGAAAGAAAGATTAAACTAACATATTGTCTTGATTAAGACAAGCATGTTATATGTATGATGTATTGATGAAACTAGCATAATGATTGCTTCACTTACATGTGTTAAAAGAAAGGTCATTCCATGTCTTGCTAGTTATGCTAATGATTATGCCATGAAAGTATGCCTATGTTTATGAATGATTGAATGCCTATAGTACATGCAATATGAAAGAAAGAAAGAAAAAGAAAGAATGCATGTTCTATATATGAAAGTATGCTTATGATTATGAATGATTAAATGACTATATTACATGCAATATGAAAGAAAGAAAGAAAGAAATGAATGCATGTTCTATATGAAAGAAAGAAAGAAAAGAAAAGAATGCATGTATGTATTTTACTTTAAAGATTGGCTTGTACCGGATCTTGAAAAGATCCACCATTCCGGACTACCGATGATGCTGTCCCTAGGCTGAAAGATAGTAAGCCTAGAATGTAGACCCCTGTAGGTCGGGATTAACTACCTCGCATCCTACATAGGGGTATGCGCGCAAAAGAAAGAATGGGTACAAAGCCGGGGACCCCAAAGAAGATGATGTATACGATTTTAAAGTATTATTTACTATGTTTTCCAAAGAGCATCATAATGTTTTGAAATGCACATGTTCTATGTTTATATGTCTTCATGTATCTTATGTGCCTTATGAATTTTATGGTATCCACGAAATGTTATATGTTTTAAAATGCATGCGACGTACGGGTTTAGTGAGTAGGAAAGAGCTTACTAAGTTTTATACTTATAGTTTGTTTGCTTATGTTGCAGATCAACATAGAAATTTCAGAGGAATGGGCAGCTGCAGGAAGGGCTAATGTGTGTGGTTGTGACTTGACTGATCGATCCACTTTAGTGCCATCTATAGACTTAGTTCTTATTTCTAATAAGACATATGTTGCTACTTTATGCATGCTACTTGCTAGTTCTTTTGGAGTTTATTTAACTATGGATGCTATTCGATGTTATATGATGTTATTACTTCCTTATCATTGCATATGCTTTTAGTTATGTTTCATTTCCGCTGCAATGTTAGATTCATACGCAATGATATAAGTAAGAAAAAAAAGGGTTAAAGGTAACGCGCCGCCTAACGGTAAGGGGCGGGCATTACACCCCTCCAGTCGAGCCCCAGGTCATCAGATCCTCAGCCGCTACAGCTTGCGCCAGAGGACGTTACAACCTATGGAAACTAACGGACAAACCTGCTGTAGCAAAAACCTTCATTTGACTTCCCTTGGATGATCTCTAAGTCACCTGGACACTTAGCAGCACATTAGAGCAGCAAATCAACAGAAGATCAAACATCAGAGGGCTCAGAACAAGTATCAGTAGTGTATCAGTAGGAATCAGAGTGTGATCAGACGCGATCAGAGCGTCTGATAGCGCGTTTGAATTAAAGTGATCGGTCACCGGACTGATCAGAGACCCTCCTGATCGGTCACCAGACCGTTCAGGGTGGGTTCAGACCGATCAAGCTCCATCCTGATCGATCCCCAACCCGTAATCAGAAATCGCGACTTCTCCGGGATACATCATCAGACCGATCCCAAGTCATGGATCGGTCACCAGACCTATCCACCCTTTGTAGGGTGATTTCCTAGCTTCGCAGTCTAAACCTCCTGATCGGTCACCAGACCGATCAGGGCGTTCCTAGACCGATCAGGCTCCATCCTGATCGGTCATAGTGAGGAACTCGCGATACTTGATCGTTCACCGGAATGATCTGAACAGTATCCCTGATCGGTCACCGGACCGATCAGGAGCTGAGCAGTAAGGTTCCCAAAACCCACTGTATGCTTCCTGATCGATCACCAGATCGATCAGGAGCTGAGCAGGAAGTGAACTCTAAGCTCCCTGATCGGTCACCAGACCAATCAGGAGCTGAGTAGTGAGTGAACTCTATGCTCCCTGATCGGTCACCAGACCGATCAGGAGCTGAGCAGTAAGTTCCCAAACTCACTGTATGCTTCCTGATCGGTCACCAGACCGATCAGTCATAGCTGGATTGGTCACCAGACCGATCCGCAAGGGAACTTCATGCCAACTTCCCTGATCGGTCACCAGACCAATCCAGGCTAGGCCAAACCCACTCTAAGTCAAGAGAACTAGCTCCCAGCCTCCCCTGACTCATGCTCAGTCCCTCGGACCAAGACTCCGTGCCCAGCTTCACTCACCAAGACTTCAGTCAACCTGGCTTCACTCACCAGGACCCGGCTTCACTCACCGGGACTTCAGTCGACCTCGCTTCACTCACCAGGACTCGACTTCACTCACCGGGATTTCCAATCACCTAACCCTCCGAGTTAGGAATTTCCACACCTAGCCCTCTAAGCTAGGACTTTTCCACACCTAACCCTCTAAGTTAGGCTTCCTGGCTTCACTCACCAAGACCCGACTTCACTCACCGAGATTTCCAATCACCTAACCCTCCAAGTTAGGATTTCATCAACCTAGCTTCTCAAGCTAGGACCTGACCCTCCAAGTCAGGCTCTCATCAAACCTAGTCCCACTAGGTATGCCTAGTCCACGACAAGGACTTAATCTCAATCATCTCATCAACCTAAACTAAAATCGATGTCAACACTAAAACAACAATCAGGGTCAGACTGCATCAACACTAGATATAGAGTTAGTGCACAGCGGAAAATATAATGAACGAAAAGAAAAGACTTGTACACACGGGATATACTTGGTTCCCAACCCCCCAGGGTCAGTACATCCAAGGCCTAAGCACGGGAAACACTCGTCCACTAATGGTCTCCTTTCTGGACTTTCCAGAGGCAAAGAAATCCATCTTACAGTGTACAATTTACAATAAAAAATATACGAAAAGTAAGTGCAGAAAAGTAAATCAAACCAAAATAGAAAGGTCGAACGCTAGGCGATCTGGACCTTCGAAGTGTCATGCACTTCCTCCTGGAACCTCCTTGGTCATAGGGCTTCGTCTCTAGCTCTTTTCTTTAGCTCGGAATGCTCAGAATGATCTCAGAATTGTTGTCTTGAGTTAAGGGGGTCAAAGCCCCTTTTATAGGGTTGGTATAGGATACCTGTGATCAATGAGGCGCCTTATAGAGCCTGGTCAAAGCTTATCTCCGTGCCAAACTCATAGCAGCCGATAAAGCTTTCAACCAGGGCACCCTAGACATACAGGGTACCTGACTGATTCAGGCGTCTGTTTCATTGAGGCACCCTGGTTACTAGGGGCGCCTAGCTGCTATGTTTTCAACCCTGTTGTGTGTTTGTTTGACTGCTTTGTCTTCAGTTTTAGGTACCTGCAAGATACATAAATACAAGGCAAACACATATACAACCTTAGCCTTATTGAATTGGTTTTGACTTCAGGTTTCTACGAAACCGTAGGTCGAATCGATGCCTAAGTTCTCATCCCCGGGAACGCACCTTTCACCTACTCCTCTCAGGAGACGTTGCCACCCGGGCCATCCGGTTGGACTTTTGCCCAGCTTCACTCACCAGGACTTTTGCCCAATCTCATGACCAGGACTTAGTGCCTAACTTCACTCATCAGGACTTTTGCCCAGCTTCACTCACTAGGCCTTAGTGCCCAGCTTCACTCACCAGGTCTTAGTGCCCAAATTCACTCATCAGGACTTGCCCAGCTTCACTCACCAGGTCATAGTGCCCAGCTTCACTCACCAGGTCTTAGTGCCCAACCTCAGTCAGGTCTTAGGTGCCCAGCCCTCAGCTAGGACTTAGTGCCTAGGTTAATTAGGACTTTGGTTCACTTTGGTCCAGTTTTCTTGACTACTCTTCCCTTGGTCAATGTATCACTGACTTAAGCATATTGTCAATCATTGAAACACTTAGAGGAGGACATCACTGATGCAACTTGCACCAACAATCTCTCCCTTTTTGATGTTTGACAATATCTTAAGTTAGATTGGATGAAAGGGCTAAACTATAATCCTTGGGATAAAAAAATGATTTTCTATTAGGAAAGCTCTCTATCCTTTGGGAGAAAGAAAAAAAAACTTACATAAGCTCACTCTCCCCTTTTTTTGAAAAAAATCATTTAGATTTTCCTTTTGATCCTTTGGGAAGAAAAAAACTTCTAACTTAAGCTCACTCTCCCCCTTTGTCATACATCAAAAAATTACACAAACACTTGCACCAACAATGAAAATTAACTTTACTTAAATTGAACCAAAAAAAATCCACTTTGAAAGGTATTGTGCAATTTGGGAAAAATATTTGTATTTGTAGGAAAATATTTTGAACTTAGAAGATTCTCGCACTTAGAAAACTATTGCCTTAGAAAGACTTTCATTTAGAAAAGATTTTTCAAAAGATTGCACTCATAAAATGATTTTCACTTGACAAACAATGCATTCAGAATTATGTTGTGAAAAAAATTTGAATGATATTTTACACATAACACATTTTCATTCTGAAAAAGATTGAAAAAAATGGTTCTCTGAAATATGTTAGTATTTTGAAAAAATCTGCACTTTTGAAAAAAAAAACTTCATACTTTGTAAACATTAGTACCTTCAAAAATACTTTTGAACGATATTATACATTTTTTAAACATACAAGTATTTTTAAAAAATATTATGAACTTTTTTGAAAGAATGTAAGTACTTTGAAAAAATATTATGAACTTTTCGAAAGAATATAAGTACTTTGAAAAAATATTATGAACTTTTGAAAAATATAAGTACTTTTGAAAAATATTATGTAATTTTTGAAAAATATAAGTCCTTTTGAAAAACATTATGCAATTTTTGAAAAATATATGTATTTTTGAAAAATACTAGTAGTTTACTTGACTTGGTTGTTTTTCATGTCTGACACAATCCTAGGAAACCTTGTTAACTACAAAGACATTTTCCTAAGTGTCCTAGAAAATTCTCCAAATTCAAGTAATTATTATTTCCATAAAGATTTGAAATTGAAAAAAATGATAGTATTTTGAAAAAAAATTACTTATGTTTTTAAAAGGATTTTAAAAATACAATGCATGAAACCATATTAAATGATTCTTTTAATTTGATCCCCCCCTAAACTTGACCCAGTCTTAGGAAGCATGTTGAGTACAAGTGATCTTCCTCTCAGTCTTAAGGTTTGATTCAAATTATAAAAATTGTCTAATAATTTTAAAAAATTATTTGTTAGAAATAATTTCTTTTTGATTTAGACTCCCCCTAAATTTGACATATCCAAGGAGTCCTTGTAGATCATGAAGTAGACCTCCTTTGTGTTTTTAGGGTTTATTAAAATCAAAAGAGTGAACGACATTTTGAGTGTGGTAATTCTCATGGAGACAATTTTCGAAAATACAATTTAGAATGATGATAAGAATAAACATTTTTCGAAAAACCTAAGTGATGATAATTTTTCAAGCACGGTTTTCGAAAAACCAAAAAAAATCTTTTAAAAGAATAAGGCACCCCCTGTATCCAACACCGTTTGACTCTATCTAAGTGCCTTAAGAGACTTTAGTGTTGACCTATGAGGCTTGTGTCTAATTGTGTTGGTCAAACAATTTTTCAAAAAGATATAATTTTGAAAATGTATGATATATAAGCACTAATACAAGCATGAAATCCATAAAAATATTATTATGATAAAGTACTATTTTGAAAATAAACTTTTAGAAGATATTCTAAGAATTTTGGAAAACCATTTTTCAATTTGTTAGTCCTTAACATCTCACCCGTTTTAGATGTCTCAGTACAAGCAAGCATGGTTGCCTTATGGGTGTATTGTGAGATGATTGAATAATTTTTTCTCAATTTATTGTTAAATCTAAGAGTTAATCAAAACTTGTGTTAGATTCAAATTTATCAAATAGTAAATTGAATTTGAGTTTCGATAATTGGCTTCTAGGTCTTGGCGAGGCACAGAGGCCTTCGTTGGCCGTAGCCTTATTGGAGCAACATCCCTTTCCTCGACAAAGCCTTTTATCGTAAATTCATTTTCAAATTTCTTCTTGAAAAATTTTGGCCTAACAAGCTTAGGTTTTGGATCGGTAGTTTCGACTAGTTCCACCAGACTAAACAGACCAAGTAGGGTGCACCTTACCTTACTTGACCTTATTAGAAGGGTTTCCCTAACGTACTATCATCTCACCTCCACCTAATACTAGGTTATTCAAGTTTCAACTAGTCTTTTTCCTATAACCATTCTAAATCATGCATAAAATTAAATATGAATGACATGACATATATTAAAAAAATAGCAGATGCATGACATGACAGTTATGCATGAGTCAAACAATTCAAATTATTTTACTAAAGTTTCTAATAATGTATCAAATTCCCGATTTGATACATGTCATGTGAACTCGCGAATATGCAAACTCACTTTGACATATTTAATTTTACTATCTTAATTGTTGCAGTTTGGGTAAGATTTTATTCAATTTGAGTTTAAGTTATTTTAGAATTATTTGGATTGACATTAAATTAATTAAGAATTAATTGAAGTTAAATTAATTACGAATTAATTGAAGTTAAATTAAGAATTAATTGAAGTTGAATTAATTAACAATTAATTGAAGTTAATTAATTAACAATTAATTGAAGTTAAATTAATTACGAATTAATTGAAGTTGAATTAGTTAAGAATTAATTAAAGTTAAATTGATTAAGAATTAATTAAGATTAAATTAATTAAAAATTAACTTGAGTAAAAAAAATAATTAAGATTTATTTAAGGTTGAAATAATTAAGGTAAAAATGGTTAAGATCTAATTAGATTTAGATTTCAAAATTTCTGGGTTAATTAATAATTGTGGGTTTAGCTTCATCATCTTCATTATTTCAAAAATGTCCGATTCATTTACTATCTCTTCTTTATTTAATTTTTCCAGTTTTTCTAACAATTCTGATTTGCTTAAAGCTTTGTAAAATTTAACTGTAGCCTTGATTCTAGAAAATTCACCTTCCTCCTCATCCTCATCATCAAAATCATGTCCTTTTACATCTTCAAAGTAGGTGGAGTAATTTTCAGGGCTATTAATTAATGTCTTATAATTTTTTCAGGATTATCCAAGAAATTATTAATTAAATTATTATATAAAAGGATTTCATTTTCAATATCCTCAAGATTATCCTAAGCATTATCTTTAATATCCTCAAAAATATACTCAGAGAAATCATCCTTATCCTGAGAAATATCTTCAATATTTTTAAGATTATTCTCAAAATTTTCAGAATGAACTTCAAAATTATCATTGACATTTTCAAATTTAATTTCAGACTTATTAGTAAAATTATCAGATTTAATTTCAGGATTAATTGTAAAATTAGCAGAATTAATTTCAAGAATATGCTTAAAATTATCAGATTTAATTTCAAAAATATCAGTAAAATTATCAGATTTAATTTCAATATTATCATAATTAATTTTAAAAATCATTGCATTGATATTGATAATTAAAGAATTAATTTCTGATAATTTATTATTGTCCACTTTTGGTACTTGATCATGCAATACCCTAAGTTGATTATGCAACAGATCTAGTTTATCAGAAAAATGAACAGATTTATCTAAATTATTAATATAGTTGAATGACTATGCAGTAATTTGGAAATTTTTTTGAACTTAAATTTTTTGTACCTTGGACGGACACTGATTCCTATAGTGTCCGTGCTTTTGACATTTGTAGCATTGTATGTGGCTCTTGTCTCTCCGGACTCCGGGTGCTGGTGCCTCCTTTGCTGCCGGTGGTGAAGTTCGAGTCTTATGAGTGAGACACTAATTTTTATAGTGTCCTCTCTCCCTGCACTTAAAACACATAATATGAAATTTAAAAATTGACATTTAAAAAAAATGTACCTGATTCACCCCTAGGCTCCCCCTCAACTCCTGGTGTCTTTGCTCCGTCGGCTGTTAGTCCGATGAAGAGCGAACAGTCTCTGATACCACATGTGGGTACCGGTGCCGTCGATAGAGGGGGGGGGTGAATATCGACTCGAAAAAATTTTTGGAAACTTGTCGTAAACTTTCGAACGTTCTAGATATAGAGTTAGTGCGCAGCGAAAAATATAATGAATGAAAAGAAAGAGACTTGTACACACGGGATTTACTTGGTTCCCAACCCCCCTGGGTCAGTACATCCAAGGCCTAAGCACGGGAATCGCCCATCCACTAATGGTCTACTTTTCAGACTTTCCGGAGGCGGAGAAACCCATCTTACAGTGTATGATTTACAATAAAAAATATACGAAAAGTAAGTGCGGAAAAGTAAATCAAACCAAAATAGAAAGGTCGAACGCCCGGCCGATCTGGACCTCCGAAGTGCCGCACACTTCCTCTTAGAGCCTCCTTGGTCATAGAGCTTCATCTCTATCACTTTTCTTTAGCTCGGAATGCTCAGAATGATCTCAGAATTGTTGTCTTGAGTTAAGGGGTCGAAGCCCCTTTTATAGGCTTGGTATAGGGCGCCTGTGATCAATGAGGAGCCTCATAGAGCCTGATCAAAGCTTATCTTCGCGCCGAACTCGCAGCAGTTGATAAAGCTTTCAACTAGGGCTCTCTAGACATACAGGGTGCCTGACTAATTCAGGCGCCTATTTCATTGAGGTGCCCTGGTTAATAGGGGCGCCTAGCTGCTATGTTTCAGCCCTGTTGTATGTTTGTTTGCCTGCTTTGTCTTCAGTTTTAGGTACCTGCAAGATACATAAATACAAGGCAAACACATATACAACCTTAGCCTTAGCAAATTGGTTCTAACTTCAGGTTTTCCCGAAACCGTAGGTCGAACCGACGCCTAAGTTCCCATCCCCAGGAACACGCCTTTCACCTATTCCTATCAGGCGACGGTTGCCACCCGACCCATCCGGTTGGACTTTTCCCCAACTTCACTCACCAGGTCTTAGTGCCCAGCTTCACTCACCAGGTCTTAGTGCCCAACTTCACTCATCAGGACTTTTTCTCAGCTTCACTCACCAGGTCATAGTGCCCAGCTTCACTCACAAGGTCTTAGTGCCAGCTTCACTCACCATGACTTAGTGCCCAACCCTCGTTCAGGTCTTAGGTGGCCAGCCCTTAGCCAGGACTTAGTGCCTAGGTTAACTAGTACTTTGGTTCACTTTGGTCCAGTTTTCTTGAATACTCTTCTCTTGGTCAATGTATCACTGACTTATGCATATTGTCAAACATTGAAACACTTATAGGAGGACATCACTGATGCATCTTGCACCAACACAATCAACGCCCTTTGGCAGCTTAGACTGCTACATTCATTAAAGAAAATTGAGTGCTAGCGGAGGAGTACATCGGATAACTGATGGTCTAACTGGTACCCTGCTACCAGAAAGTGGATGAGCAGCTAACAACAACCTCGAATCTGTTAAATGATGTCGTTAGAAGAATTGACTCTTTCTGTCTCTATAAGCGGATGTGATGGACACTACAAGCCACTACAACCTGTCCCTAAGAGGATTAGTTAATTTCCTCCAACTATAAAGTAGTACAGTAAAGCAGATCCACACTTATCTACAATAATATCGTGAGTTGTAAAGAAGTTCGTCGTGTATTGTTAAGCAGATTCTTACTGATCTGCAGACTATATTCCTCTTTATCAGAGGTTGAAGGAGAACATGACAATGGGGCCCAATGAGCACCCGATGTTCCTCTTCTCCTTTATATAAAAGGAGGTTAGTAACCCTTGCAGTGCACATTCAATCATAACTTGAGCTCTACTTGGGAAGCTCTAAGAAATCTGTAAGTTCTATTTTTCTATAAATCATCTTTCATAATCTTTAAGTCTTTCATTGCTAAGTACTCATCATAGTCAATCAAAGAAAGCCAATCCCCTACCGCCACTTCGGCTTGTTGGGTTCTCCCGGCATAAAACAATAAAAACGCAGCGGAAATAAGAACCCAAGAGCGATCCATGCGAAAGAAAACTCGTACAAAGCTATCTATCTAATAGATTTATCTACTGTTTATACCTTTGAAACGTGCTCTTCTGTAACGCCCCAAATTTTCCACTCTAGTGTAGTAATAATGGAACATGTGGCCAAGAATAATATTATGAATTTATGGGGAAATGTTGCGAATAAAGAAATGTTAGACATTATCTTGACACGTAGTGGATGTGTGATAATTATGCTTAGGTATTATATTTAATGTTATGCTTAAGTATCCTACACATGTATGAATGAATAATGAAATGTATATGCATGTGTATGAATTAAATAAGTAGCATTCTCTAGGTGGGCTTTGGTTATGCGGGCTTGGAAAAAGAAAAAAATAATAAAAGGAAGAGAAAGCAAAAAGAAGAGGAGGTGCCAAGGATTGAACCTTGGACCTCAAAGAAAAGCCAAGCCTTAAGAATGCATATGTAACCAATTCACCTAGCAAGGGAGTGCTATTATAAGACGATGGGAAATTGTAGATAAGTGGGAAAGAAGATGAAGAGACACAAAAAAATTGAAAAGACACCATTAAAGAGGTGCTTGCCTCTTTACTCACCATAAAAGGCCATGAAGAGGAGGAAATGCCTAAGGCATTTCGACCAAGAAACCCCCCCCCCCTTTTCTCTCCACCAAACTCTTCCCCTTCCTCCTCTTCCTCACCAAAATCCTTGAAAATCCTTGGTCCCCTTGCTACCATTTTCAAGTCCTTCACCTCCTAGAGAAAACCGAACCAAAAGAAGAGAAGAACAAGAGGAGTGCTAGAGTTTAAGAGGTCTTTTCTTCTACAAAATTTGGAGATCTTTTGGGAACATAAGCACAAGTGGTAAGACTCCCTCATCTGCAACATAATGGCTTTTTATGTGTTTATTTATGATTTTTATGTTTGCTTGTGATGTTGGGTGAAAGAGAATGGAAGAAAACCTTGAGGGAAGTTTCGGCCCTAAAGGGGTACCCCCCTTTTCTATGCCCAATAACTTAAAGGAAGAGTTCATGAAATTGTTACTACCTTTTTGTAATGAATATATGATGGATACATGGTGTTTGAATGCCCTCCATGATGTAAAGGACTTGGAAGAATTCGGTCAAGTCATGAAATGGTTAAGTGTTGATGCATGAAGTATGCTATTGTTCTAATGATTGTTTCCTTGCTATATAAATGTTTTAGGCCAAGAAATTTTGTGGAATCTATGCTAAGGGACCTCTATAACATTCGGCCAAGGGACCTTAAATTATGCCTTAAAACAGTTTTTTATAGACCTTCATGAAGTTATAGTTAATTCAAGTGATATGCATGTGATTGGGTGTTTTATTTCATGATGGAAATAATTTATACCTTAGGGTCAGTACCTTATCTAAGTTGTTTGAGCCTAAACTCATGCTCCATTCTAATTATTGATGTTTAGAAAAATGTTACATGAAGCCATATGCATGATAATCCAAGTAGAACTCTAGATCATACACCTAAACTAGGGTTTGGTGAAGTACAAACTACTTTTGCACTTGTTAATGAATTCTTATGAAAAATATGCTTTTATTCCCATGTTATGTGAATGATTATGCTATGAAATCCCTACTGTGCATTTCGACAAATTACAAGAATAGGGATTAAGAATAGGTTCGAGTACAAAGCATGCCCCTAAACTAGTGTTTAATGAAGCCTAGACTACCTTTATGTATGACCTTAATGGTAAAATATGTTTTTGTTTACATGTTATATGAACTTTTATACCATGTTATACATACTGTGAATTTTGGCCAATTACTAGAATAAAGGCTAAGCATAAGTTCAAGTACAATTCATGCACCTAAACTAGTGTTTAGTGAAGTCTAGACTACTAGTGTACTTGTAAATGACCTCTTATGTAATGTATATTTTTATTTTAATGAGTATATGACTCTTATGCAATGATATCCTTGCTATGAAGTTTCGGCCAGCATGTATTAAGATGAGAAAAGAAAGATTAAACTAACATATTGCCTTAATTAAGACAAGCATGTTATAAGTATGATGTATTGATGAAACTAGCATGATGGTTGCTTCACTTACATGTGTTAAAAGAAAGGTCCTTCCATGTCTTGCTATTTATGCTAATGATTATGCCATGAAAGTATGCCTATGTTTATGAATGATTGAATGCCTATAGTACATGCGATATGAAAGAAAGAAAGAATGCATGTTCTATATATGAAAGTATGCTTATGATTATGAATGATTGAATGTCTATAGTACATGCAATATGAAAGAAAGAAAGAAAGAAAGGAATGCATGTTCTATATGAATGAAAAAATAAAAGAAAAGAATGCATATATGTATTTTACTTTAAAGAATGGCTTGTACCGGGTCTTGAAAAGATCCACGGTTCTGGACTACCGAAGCTGTCCCTAGGCTTAAAGATAGTAAGCCTAGAATGTAGACCCCTGTAGGTCAGGATTAGCTACCTCACATCCTACATAGGGGTATGCGTGGAAAAGAAAGAATGGGAACAAAGCCGGGGACCCCAATGAAACATGATGGATGCTTATTTTAAAGTATTATTTACTATGTTTTCTAAAGAGCATCCTAAATGTTTTTACAATGCATATGTTCTATGTTTATATGCCTTCATATGTTTATATGCCTTATGTATTTTTATGCTATGCATAAGATGTTATATGTCTCTCAAATGCATGTGACGTATGGATTTAGTAAGTAGGAAAAAGCTTACTAAGTTTCATACTTATAGTTTGTTTGCTTATGTTGCAGATCAACATAGAAATTACTAAAGAAAGGGAAGCTGCAGGAAGGGCTAATGTGTGTGGTGTGACTTGACTGATCGATCCACTTTAGTGTCATCTATAGACTTAGTTCTTATTTCTAATAAAACATATGTTGCTACTTTATGCATGATACTTGCTAGTTCTTTGGAGTTTATTTAAGAATGGATGCTATTAGATGTTATATGATGTTATTACTTCCTTATCGTTGCATATGCTTTTAGTTATGTTTCATTTCCGCTGCAATGTTAGATCCATACGCAATGATATATGTAAGTAAGAAAAAAAAGGGTTAAAGGTAACGCGCCGCCTAACGGTAATGG
This sequence comes from Boesenbergia rotunda, assembly GCA_024364735.1. Lineage (NCBI taxonomy): Eukaryota > Viridiplantae > Streptophyta > Magnoliopsida > Zingiberales > Zingiberaceae > Boesenbergia > Boesenbergia rotunda. The sequence goes on along the minus strand of JAGFNQ010006527.1, from coordinate 126,283 downwards.
GCGGGCGTTACAGTATGGTATCAGAACAGTTTGTCATCTCACTACACACACATCAAGCCTACCTCCTGCCGCTTCCAAGTAAGAAATTCTATACTTGCCTTATTTCATTTTTATATTGATAACTAAATTATGCACGTATGATGCATGATACGTATGATTTTACCTTGGATGAAACTAGGAAGATACCTTATGATGACAATGATTTAAAATGATATGTATGACGGAAGCATGATCTTACCTTAGATAAAACTGGGAAGATACCTTATCATGCCTTGTAATGACAATGATTTAAGATGTATATGAATGGAAACCTAAGGTAGTACCTTACCGTACCTTATAATGAAAAAGATACAAATGCATGTATATACATGAAAATGATCTTATATTATCTTATTGTTGTAAAATGTTTAAACAGCAGAACAAGAAGACTACATAAAATTTAAGATGTAAGAACATCTAGAAAGAGATATTAGTAGAATAAAAATATTTTCTTGTACGTGATATACCTAAGTGATAGATAATAGGAGAAAATGACAGTAACTTTATACTAGCCTATGTGTTATTTCGTGAAGATAGTATGGGTAGAAGAAGTACCAGAACAAACAAAATTGCACCCCCGCCTGACCTGACGCACATAGTCGCAGAACTCCAGCGTCAGATCACCGAACAACAGCAGACCATCAACACCCTGATGACTCAACAGGGAAATGCTGCTACTCCACCACCAAACCTGTAACACCCCAAAATTTTCCCATATGAAATATTATGAATTCATGAAACATTATTATTATGAAATGTTATGATGGGCTTGGTTTAATGGGCTTTGATATGAATTAGTGCAAAATGTAATAAAAAGAAGATGTAGAAAGGAGGAAGCAAGGATTGAACCTTGAACCTCCTAGTTGCACTAATCATGTCATAACCAACGAACCAAGCAATGTTTCATGTTGAGAGAATAAGAAACATGCTTGTTAAAGCTAGGGAAGTGAAGAGACATGTCTCTTCATGAGAAAAGTATAAATAAGAGATGAAGAGGTTGGAATAACTTCCTCTCTTCTTCTTCCTCACTCTCCCCACTCCAAAACCGAAACCTAAGCCTCCCTTCTCCCCTTTTCAAGTTTCGAAATTTCACCCTAGGGTTCTAACCCTAGGGAATTTGGAAGGAAGAAGATCCCATCCAAGGATCTTTCCCTCTACAAGAGCCAAAGGTTCTAGTGAAGTGCTAGTAAGGAAACTCTCACTCTAACTTCAACCAAGGGTACCCTAAGGGAAATTCAAGCGAAAGGATGTAAGTATCCCCTCGCCTGCAGTGTAATGGTTATTGTATGAGTTCTTCTCCTTGTAGTTTTCGAAAAATGGGGATTGTTTCCCTTTAGTGAGTTTCGGCCACCCCCTTAGAGGAGGCCTTGGTTACTTCTTGTTACATGAGTAGACCCTTGGAACTTAGGGTATATGTATATGTTGTTTCCTTCATGATGTTATGAACAAAATTTTAGGGTTTTGCCTTGTATAGGTTTCGGCCAACCTCAAAGAGGAGGCCTTGGTTACTCCTTGTTGCATAGGAAGACCCCTTGGAATTTAGGGTATACTTATATGTTGTTTTCCCTACATGTTGTGATGACAAGAATTAGGGTTGAACCCCCTATAAAGTTTCGGCCAAATCATGAAGCAAAAAGGGTTTAGGGTTGTATGATTTCCTATGATGTATCCATGTTTAGTAGTGTAGACAAAGTGTTTGTGTAAATGTTTGTGTGAAACCTAAGTTCAAGAACCCTAGTTCCCCTACCCTTGACTTTCGGCCAACCCTAGAAAAATTAGGGTTTAGGGTACATGATTATTCTAGGATGTATTCTAGGCTTAATATGTTGCATGATATGTATGTGAAGGTTAAACTACCCTACGAGACATGATTATGTTTAGTAAGATGATATGTATATGCATTTGATGTCTAAATGAAATTCTTGATTGGAAATCTTAAGGTTTCCTAGCATGTGATATTCGGCCAAGGCATGAACATTAGGGATTGTGAAGGTTAAATTACCCTACGAGACATGATTATGTTTAGCAAGATGATTAGTATATGCATGTGATGTTTAAATGGAATGCTTGATTGGAAATCTTAATGTCCCTAGCATGTGATATTCGGCCAAGGCATGAGCATTAGGGTTGTGAAGGTTGATTACTCCATGATGTATGCTATGCTTAGTATGATACATGATGTATATATATGTGATGCTTGTATGGGATATTTGAAGTCAAAAATCTAAGCTACCCTACCTTTGATTTTCGGCCAAACCCTAGGTTTAGGGTTAGGAAGGGTTAAATTAAACCATGATGCATGTTAGGATATGAATATGATTGATGTGACCAATTTTGTCATATATAAGTATGTTTAAGTGGTTGAAATATGATGTATGTATGAGCATGCTTTATAGCCCATGGGGCACCCTTTATGAATTGCATGTGATATGTATAATAAAATGCTTGAAAGGATACTCCACTAAGTTTGGGATCAAGAGCACCCTTATGTTGTGTGGTGTGTCCCTATGGGATCATGAGCACCCTTGAAAAGTGGTGTGTCCCTTAAGAGTGGATTTGGAGTACTCCTTAGCATATATGTAAAAGCATGATAAGTATTTTACTTTGGAAGTTGTGTACCCGACTCGGAAGGGGGTCGTTAAACAAATCCGGGGTGCATGTTAATGTAAGGTCATGGCTCCGGTAGGACGGAAGGGTCCTGCTCTAATGGGTTGGTGGCTCGCTACCCCAATTCATTAGGGAACGCGCAATAGGTAACCCGCGATATGTGGTACACAACCGGGCCCAATATGATATGGATGTATTTTTAAGTAATACCTTTATGGAATTGTTTTGAAAACATTCATTGAAAACATTTATTATATGTGAAGGGTATGCTTAAGGCACTTTATACTGCATGCTTAGAAACTTGGATGTTTAGTATGCTTTGATGAACTCATGCTTATGATTTATTATGTGTACATGTTGTATGCTTGCGTATGGATTTTGCGAGTAGGACAGGATCCTTACTAAGCATTTGTGCTTACTAGTTTATGTGTTGTCTTATGCTGCAGATAAGGGTAAGGAACACTTAAACTAAAGGAAGAGGCAGGAGGCTGAAGATGTGTGGGGTGGTGGCTCGGGAAAGAAAGATCTTTATATCTACATTACTATGTTTATGATAATGTTTTCTTCAACAATGAATGCTAGTGATTAGGTTTGATATTGCATGATAATGATTACACTTAGAATTCTCTTATACTTGATTTTGGTTGGTTATGTTGTGAGCTTGAAATAATATGTGAACCTATCATGTTATAGAATAACTATTGATTAAAATATTTCCAATGATGTTCTAATGATTCAAGCATGATATTGGATTGACATGCACTGACTAGCATGCTTAGCACTTAGTCCTTGCACTTGTGTTTTATTTTATGTTAAAATTATATGATTGATTGTTACGTAACCCCGCCCCGAGAGTAGATATAAGGGCGGGCGTTACAAAACCAGTCCGTGATAACAGTTACACCCCCAGCTACGCCAGCACCCCGACAGGCCCTGCCACCGGAATGCGACCGGAAGCCTATTTAATCTAGTGGCAGAGGCTGAAGCCGGAGTCCTTCTCGGGTGCTTGCGAGCCATGGGATGCACAAACCTGGTTTAAGACCATGGAGAGTACTATGGAACTGCTAGATTGGCCGGAGCATGAGAAGATAAAATGTGCGTCGTTCTGCCTCTCTGCGATGCCAGAATGTGGTGGGATAGGGTCAAGGCCAAGTGACCCGTAAACCGGATGAAGTGGACAGACTTTGATACAAAATTCTTTGAGGAGTTCTTCCACATGCGGGTCACCAACAAACATTATGATGAATTCACGGAATTCTGACAAGGTGACCTATCCGTCAGCGAAGCCGTCAAGAGGTTCACCCGACTGGCTCGCCTATGTCCTAAGTTGGTTAGCACAGAGAAAGAAAAGGTCCGCCTTATGCTGAAGATGTTACGACCGGAGATAGCTCTGAACGTGGCCGGCGGAGTTAACCGACCGCAGACCGCCGAGGAGCTGTTTAGCAGTGCTTTGATCACCAAGCACTATCTGAACAACATAAATCAGCAAAGGAAGATGCCAACTGAAAGCAAGAGCCAAGCCCCCTCAGGAGGTCAGAAGCCTCAGCACGTGGGTACTAGCTGGAAGGGGGACCACAATGATAAGAAAATGTGGAACAATTCTAATGGCGGGCCAGCAAATAAGAAGCCCAAGTACACCCCGTGCGCAAAATATGGAAAAACGCATCCTGGAGAATGCTGCATGGGTACAAATAAGTGCTTCACATACGGACAAGAGGGACACAAGGCCTTCACCTGTCCTGCCAAGGCCCCGACACCTTCTCAGCTGCAGATGCAGTATCAGAATGCTCTTGCACAACTGCACTATATGCAAGCCGCACTAGAAGGTCCTCAATTAAGTCAAGGCCGATTGGAGGCCCCGCCTGTTACTATGAACGCAAGGGTATTTTCTCTTACAAAGGAAGATGCGGCAAATGCTTCCACTGTTGTCACAGGTTAGATAATTATTTACAGTCAGCATGCTACTGTTTTATTTGATACTGGGGCAACACATTCCTATATTTCCATGATACATGCTAAGAAGAAAGACATAACCTTACAAGTTCTAGATAGCTAGTTTTTAACAACCCTGCCTTCGAGAGAAACAATGGCATCCACCCGAGTTATTTCAAGTTCGAGGACGAACTTTTCAGAAGGGAGGGTGGATTGTAACGCCCCAAATTTTCCACTCTAGCGTAGTAATAATGGAACATGTGGCCAAGAATAATATTATGAATTTAGGGGGAAAAGTTGCGAATAAAGAAATGTTAGACATTATCTTGACACATAGTGGATGTGTGATAATTATGCTTAGGTATTATATTTAATGTTATGCTTAAGTATCATACACATGTATGAATGAATAATGAAATGCATATGCATGTGTATGAATTAAATAAGTAGCATTCTCTAGGTGGGCTTTGGTTATGCGGGCTTGGAAAAAGAAAAAAATAATAAAAGGAAGAGAAAGCAGAAAGAAGAGGAGGTGCCAAGGATTGAACCTTGGACCTCAAAGAAAAGCCAAGCCTTAAGAATGCATATGTAACCAATTCACCTAGCAAGGGAGTGCTATTAGAAGAGGATGGGAAATTGTAGATAAGTGGGAATGAAAATGAAGAGACAAAAAAATTGAAAATACACCATTAAAGAGGTACTTGCCTCTTTACTCACCATAAAAGGCCATGAAGTGGAGCAAATGCCTAAGGCATTTCGACCAAGAAACCCCCCCCCCTTTTCTGTCCACCAAACTCTTCCCCTTCCTCCTCTTCCTCCTCTTCCTCACCAAAATCCTTGGTCCCCTTGCTACCATTTTCAAGTCCTTCACCTCCTAGAGAAAACCGGACCAAAAGAAGAGAAGAACAAGAGGAGTGCTAGAGTTTAAGAGGTCTTTTCTTCTCCAAAATTTGGAGATCTTTTGGGAACATAAGCACAAGTGGTAAGACTCTCTCACCTGCAACATAATGGCTTTTTATGTTTTTTTTTTATGATTTTTATGTTTGCTTGTGATGTTGGGTGAAAGAGAATGGAAGAAAACCTTGAGGGAAGTTTCGGCCCTAAAGGGGTACCCCCCTTTTCTATGCCCAAAAACTTAAAGGAAGAGTTTATGAAATTGTTACTACCTTTTTGTAATGAATATATGATGGATACATGGTGTTTGAATGCCCTCCATGATGTAAAGGACTTGGAAGAATTCGGTCAAGTCATGAAATGGTTAAATGTTGTTGCATGAAGTAGGCTATTGTTCTAATGATTGTTTCCTTGCTATATAAATGTTTTAGGCCAAGAAATTTTATGGAATCTATGCTAAGGGACCTCTGTAACATTTGGCCAAGGGACCTTAAATTATGCCTTAAAACAGATTTTTATAGACCTTCATGAAGTTATAGTTAATTCAAGTGATATGCATGTGATTGGGTGTTTTATTTCATGATGGAAATAATTTATACCTTAGGGTCAGTACCTTATCTAAGTTGTTTGAGCAAAAACTCATGCTCCATTCTATGTATTGATGTTTAGAAAAATGTTACATGTAGCCATATGCATGATAATCCAAGTAGAACTCTAGATCATACACCTAAACTAGGGTTTGGCGAAGTACAAACTACTTTTGCACTTGTGAATGAATTCTTATGAAAAATATGCTTTTATTCCCATGTTATGTGAATGATTATGCTATGAAATCCCTACTGTGAGTTTCGACAAATTACAAGAATAGGGATTAAGAATAGGTTCGAGTACAAAGCATGCCCCTAAACTAGTGTTTAATGAAGCCTAGACTACTTTTATGCTTGTTGTAACGCCCGTCTTTTTCCCACACCTCGTGGTGTGGCGAGAGAGGTGTCGTTACGCTCAACATTACATGTACTTAGACAATATCTTAATGCAGCGGAATCATTTTTTTTTTCTAAACATGCTCTTAACCATACCACTAATACATGACATATTTATACGTGCCTAAACTTGTCATTCATAACTTATATGCATAGCATCATAACTTAACAATTTCATAACTTATTATCATTTCATAGGTAGCATATACTTATCCATAAATGTAGTATTATGAGTCTTGAGTCACCCCTTAGTCATAACCCTAAAACATAGCATAAAATTTAAGGAACATTCCTAAGGCATGCATTATGTATGAATATAGGATCCTTTGCCAAGTCACTGCCACACACACACATGCTTCTGCCTCCCCTGCGGCTTCCCTTAATAGCTTCTTGGTTGATCTGTGGTACGAGGAAAATAAAACTATAAGCACATAGGCTTAGTAAAACCCCTTTCCTACTCACTAAAACCATTCGTTGCTTCAACATAAATATATCAAACATCTGACATAATATAACTTCGAGCATAAACATAAGCATAGTCATACATGGCATAAATGAACATACATGAACATGACTTAATATATCAAGCGACGTATACATGACATAAAGCATACCTACATGAACATAAAACATATTTATACATGGCATAATTCTCAGCATACATGAACATAATGCATACTTATACATGACATGATTCTTAGCATACTTAAACATGATGCATACTTATTCATGACATAAAATATGAGCATAAATACAAGCATAAAATATACTTACCTTGGCGCGATGCATAACATAGATGTATGAATGAGTCTAATGCATTTACTACATAAGGATGCTTAGTTTTGAAATTATACTTTTCAATGCTTAACATAACATCATTGGGGTCCCCGGATTGTACCACATACATACTTCATAGCGCGCATCCCTAAGTAAATACGAGGTAGCTAGCCTCGACCTACTAGGGTAAGGATAGCATAGTCGGTAGTCCTAGAACCGGGGCGTTCTTAAGGTGCCCATCCCTGTCGCACAGCTTCGGTAGTGCCAGAACCGTGGACAACATAGTCGGTAGTCCAGAACCGGGGCGTTCTTAAGGTACCCATCCCTTGGACCCTTACTTCGGTCCGGTACAAGCCTTATGCATAAAAATAAACATGCATGCTTCATCGTTCATACTTGTCATTCATACTTATCATACATACTTATCTCATATCATCGTTATGCCTTCATCATTCATACTTATCATTCATACTTATCATTCATAATTAAGGCATAACCATCATCTTTACTCATGCTTATCATTCTTTGTTCATAACATAGAACATATATACATAATCATGTTTCTAGTCATAATCTTATCCGAGTTCATAAAGCTTGCAAGATCATGATACAAAATAACATACATCTCATACAAGACACATTTTATCTTACATACATGATCCTAGTATCCATCATAAGACATGAATGGTAATCTACATATAAACCTAACACATACTACTAGGATTCATAGCATTAATCACAAAACATACATATACCTTCATGAGTCATAACTTCATTATAAGCATTTATCAACATACATGCATTATTCTATTTATCATAATATACTCCTACATAATTTTCATGTATTCATGGTATATAATCTAAATATTCATGATTAAAACATAACCTAAAATCAACCATACAAGTCATGTCACATAACACATAAACTAAGGTTTTAGTCATATGGAAGCCCTTACATCATTCTTAACCATGTACTAGCATCATGGGAACTTATAAATATGTATTTTTGAGATCTTAACCCAACCCAAACCCTAGGGTTGGGTCTTGGCCGAAAGTCTCAAGGACCATGGGTCCATGGAAAATTTTGCCTAGATCATGATTACATCTCTTATCTACATATCATGCCATAGAAAAATTATTTGAATCCTTGATTGGACTTAACTCCAAGTCTTAGACCTAAAACAAAAGTTGGCCGAAAACCCTAGGAAGGTAACAAGCCCATGGAAGAGTTCATTTAACACCATTCTTACCCATAAGGTATCATAAGAATCATAATAATCATGCTTAGAAAGGTTGGAGTTTCCCCTAGCCTCTTGACCTTGATGTGGCCGAAACATATAAGGGTATCAAACCCTTAGAAAATTCATGTAAGTCACTATTTTCTTCCATACTACATCATAGTAAGACACACTAAGCCCACTTGAGGGATTAAAATAAATCCCTAGCCCTACACTTGGTGTGGCCGAAACCTTAGATGGGTTTTAGGGCCTCAAAAATTTCCCTAAATCTCAATCTATGTCTTACATCTTATCATGAAACATTTAAGAGCACAAAAAGGAATTTACATCATCCCTAGGCCTAAACCCATGCCTTGGCCGAAAGTTCCATAAGCCCTAATCATGGATTTTCCCAACATATCATGCCAACAAAACCTAGATCATGATAAATATCTTGAAAGCTATCATACCACAGGTGAGGGGGTTTTACCTTCCTTGATCTCGTTTACAAACTTCGAATAGAAGATAACTAGAGAACCTTCTTGTCTCTAAACTTCCCTTAGTCCTTGTATCCTTGTAGGGGCTTTAGATCTTCAAGTTGGGGTCCTTGGTGGAACTTTTCTCAAGGGGGAGGGAACCTTCAATTTTCGGCCAAGCAAGGAGGAAGAAGAAAATAAAGAAGAGGAGGGAAGTTGTAACTTCCTTCCTATTTATACCATTTTGAAAAGGGGTGAGTGAAGAGGCATGGTGTCTCTTCCCTTGGTGACTCTTCATTTCCTACACCTTCACTAATATCCACTTCATTCCCTCATAGCACTCCCTTGCTAGGTGAATTGGTTAGTGCATGCTTGGTTATACAAGAGGGCCAAGGTTCAATCCTTGGTGCATGCACTAATTTTCTATTTTATTTTTAATTTATTTCCTATCATTTTCGAAAATTCCTTAAAAATTCCCCATAATTATGTTAATATTTTTCATTACAATCCCTCTATTTTTATATTAAATTTTTCCTAAAACCACCCATAATAATGGCACTAGGAAACCCCTATAAGGCCCCTTAGTATTTTAGTTTCTCAATTTAAATAAGAGAACCTTGATTTCTAGGCTAAGGTTCGTACTAATATTTCTAGATCCTTGGGAAAATTATCTAGACCTACTTAATATTTTAAAGAAAATATTAAGAGAATTTTCCGGGTCGTTACACTTGTATATGACCTTAATGGTAAAATATGTTTTTGTTTACATGTTATATGAACATTTATACCATGTTATACATACTGTGAATTTTGAGCAATTACTAGAATAAAGGCTAAGAATAAGTTCAAGTACAATTCATGCACCTAAACTAGTGTTTAGTGAAGTCTAGACTACCAGTGTACTTGTAAATGACCTCTTATGTAATGTATGTTTTTATTTCCATGATTATATGACTCTTATGCTATGATATCCTTGCTATGAAGTTTCGGCCAGCATGTATTAAGATGAGAAAAGAAAGATTAAACTGACATATTGCCTTAATTAAGACAAGCATGTTATAAGTATGATGTATTGATGAAACTAGCATGATGGTTGCTTCACTTACATGTGTTAAAAGAAAGGTCCTTCCATGTCTTGCTATTTATGCTAATGATTATGCCATGAAAGTATGTCTATGTTTATGAATGATTGAATGCCTATAGTACATGCTATATGAAAGAAAGAAAGAATGCATGTTCTATATATGAAAGTATGCTTATGATTATGAATGATTGAATGTCTATAGTATATGTAATATGAAAGAAAGAAAGGAATGCATGTTCTATATGAATGAAAAAATAAAAGAAAAGAATGCATATATGTATTTTACTTTAAAGAATGGCTTGTACCGGGTCTTGAAAAGATCAACGGTTCTGGACTACCGAAGCTGTCCCTAGGCTGAAAGATAGTAAGCCTAGAATATAGACCCCTGTAGGTCGGGATTAGCTACCTCACATCCTACATAGGGGTATGCGCGCAAAAGAAAGAATGGGTACAAAGCCGGGGACCCCAATGAAAGATGATGTATGCTTATTTTAAAGTATTATTTACTATGTTTTCTAAAGAGCTTCCTAAATGTTTTTACAATGCATATGTTCTATGTTTATATGCCTTCATATGTTTATATACCTTATGTATTTTTATGCTATGCATAAGATGTTATATGTCTCTCAAATGCATGTGACGTATGGATTTAGTGAGTAGGAAAGAGCTTACTAAGTTTCATACTTATAGTTTGTTTGCTTATGTTGCAGATCAACATAGAAATTACTAAAGAAAGGGAAGCTGCAGGAAGGGCTAATGTGTGTGATGTGACTTGACTGATCGATCCACTTTAGTGTTATCTATAGACTTAGTTCTTATTTCTAATAAGACATATGTTGCTACTTTATGCATGATACTTGCTAGTTCTTTGGAGTTTATTTAAGTATGGATGCTATTAGATGTTACATGATTAATATTTACACTCCTTCTCCTTTGCATATGATTATATGAAAACATGTTGTATTTCCGCTGCAATGTTGTGAATCATATGCAATAATATAAGTTAAGTAAGAAAAAGGTAACGCGCCGCCTTAATTGTAAGGGGCGGGCGTTACACCTTCGGTTTTCCCGCTCGTCCAAGATAAGCCGGATCTCTTGCACGTTCAAACGTCCGTGCCTCTATTCGTATCCACACGGACACAATCTCTCAACTTCGGTAGAACTACCTTAGTTGTGCTAACAACTTGAGGTAGCTCGAAAACACCAAGAACCTTACAGTAAGGTTTCGGCCACGAGTGGAGGAGAGGAAGAAGGGAAGAAGGGTAGGGGAAAAGCTTAGGCAAGAAGAGGGGGAGCTCATCCAAAGTCACAAGGCCCTCTTTTATAATCATCCCATGAATATGAAGAGAATTGTGTCTCTTTGGCTTCCCAATAAAGAGCACATCTTTTCATGTGGCTCTTCATCTTTTCCCATGTAAGAAAAGAATCTTTTCATCCAATGAAAAGAGACTTTTCTCATTCCTCCATGCAACTCCGACCGGGCCTCTCGGGCTTCCGACTCAGTCTCCCGACCAAGTCTCCCGAGTGGCGAGCTCCGACCCAGTCTGCCGAGTGCCGACCCGGTCCGCCGAGTGCTGACCCGGTCAGCCGAGTTCCGACTCGGCCCACCGAGCTCCGACTCGGCCCGCCGAGCTCCGACTCGGCCCGCCGAGCTCCGACTCGGCCTCTCTTGAGTTCCCAACTCGAGTCCTTCAAACTGACCTCTTGAGTTCCCAACTCGGGCTCAGGTCTCCCGAGTTCCCAACTCGGGCTCAGATCTGCCGACCAACTTTCCCGAAGTATTGTGTCCTTTGTGTGTGACCCAATAGGTTCTCGTGACGTTGGCAATGCGCCTAAACACTTCAGACACATAAGCAATGAGCGGCATCTAGCAATGCATTATTGTTACCCAAGTAACAAGAAAAGTCGAGATCCGACTAAACCTCCGTGACTATGATGATGTATGACCTTGTTCTTCTATCCTTGATATCTAGATTGACCAATGAGGCATAGACCATGTCATCCTCAATCAATCTTGTGTTTCTTGATCCCCGAGTAGACTCACTCAAACAAATGAGCTCAATATCTCATATTGACTCATTTGAGCATGACCATGCGTTTCAGTAGTCCTGCTCGATCAAGGGGCCCACATGTAACGCCCCAAATTCCCATTTTTAGTTCTTAAAGTCCTTAGAATTATTTAAAAATAGTTTAGAAATATTCTAGATATTTTTAGGGATTTTTAGAATATTTTTATGGAATTTTCCGAGTCCGTTTAGTATATTTAAAAAAGGAAAAACGTCTCGGGCTCAGGTCTCCCGAGTTCCCAACTCGGGCTCAGATCTCCCGAGTTCCCAACTCGGGCTCAGATCTGCCGACCAACTTTCCCGAAGCATTGTATCCTTTGTGTGTGACCCAATAGGTTCTCGTGACGTTGGCAATGCGCCTAAACACTTTAGACACATAAGCAATGAGCGGCATCTAGCAATGCATCATTGTTACCCAAGTAACAAGAAAAGTCGAGATCCGACTAAACCTCCGTGACTATGATGATGTATGACCTTGTTCTTCTATCCTTGATATCTAGATTGACCAATGAGGCATAGACCGTGTCATCCTCAATCAATCTTGTGTTTCTTGATCCCCGAGTAGACTCACTCAAACAAATGAGCTCAATATCTCATATTGACTCATTTGAGCATGACCATGCGTTTCAGTAGTCCTGCTCGATCAAGGGGCCCACATGTAACGCCCCAAAATTCCCATTTTTAGTTCTTAAAGTCCTTAGAATTATTTAAAAATGGTTTAGAAATATTCTAGATATTTTTAGGGATTTTTAGAATATTTTTATGGAATTTTCCGAGTCCGTTTAGTATATTTAAAAAAGGAAAAACGTTTAAGGGCAGCAGGGGGTTCGAACCCGCGACCAACAGGAGACCAGGCGCGAGCGCGACCAGCTAGGCTAGGGTATCAAGCACAACGAAAAATGGAGAGAAATATATTTATAGAGTAGTTATGATTCTTTTTATAAAGATAGTATAAATAGATAAGTTAAGAGAGGAAATTGGATTTTTGGTTTCTCTCTTCCTCACCCTAGCCGCGCGACTCCTCTCCCTCTCCTCTCTTGGGCGACGCCGACCAACACCAAGGCCAAGAGGGCCGGCCAAGGCTCTCCTCCGAGAGATATTCCTATATTCGGGATCCCCGCGACGAGAGGAACGCGTAGGCGCGAAGAATTCTCCGAGATCTCAAGTTTCTCCCGAGCCCTAGACGTCAATCTTGGTTGTAAGTCCAAGATATCAATGTAAGTACTGCTCACCTGCAGTAAGAGGCGGTTTTTCCGCAAGAATTTCCCTTAAAAGTTTTTAAAAGAGATATTTCCTTTTTGTTTAAGTTTTTGCATGTGATCTTAGTTCATTATATGCTTGTATGAGTTTGATAAAGCACCCTATGTGAGATTAGGGGCTAAGAAAGTTATGAGAAAAGAAAAAAGAAGATAAAGATAAGAAAAGAAAAGGCCAAGGCCTTAAGAAATCCCCAAAAGTCAAGACTTAGGGATTTTAGCACGCAAGGTGCTCGAGAAAATGCCAAGGCATTTACAGATAAGAAAGAAAAGAAAGAAAAGCTATTTTATTTTCTAAGGCCTGTACCCGGCGTCCAAGGGCGTCGTTAAAGAAATCCAGGTGTCCAATTCCAAGGTCTTGGCCCTGGTAGACCAAGGTCTGCTCTATTAGGATTGGTGGCTCGCTACCCCAACCTTTTAGGGAACGCGCATGAGATGGTACTTACGTCTTCAGTGGATCCAAGTGATTATTATTTTCAAGTATATGCTTTAGCAAAGTTTCTAAAGTTTAAAGAGTTTTCAAAAAGTTAAAGAATAGCTAAAGTTTCAAGTTGAGTCAAGAAAAGTAAATTGAGATTTATTAATGCTTGAGTATGCATGTTTTGAGTTATACATGTTCTTAGTTTCTTTCAAGCATATAAGTATCTCATATGATTTCCATATTGATCAAGAAGTATGTTTGCACATTTCGAGATTTCGTGAGCTAGATAGTACTTACTAAGCTTTTTGCTTACTAGTTGCATTTCCTCTTACTGCAGATAAAGGTAAAGGCAAGCAATTCTGAAGGAAGGCGACGAGGCGGTGCTGAGTAAAGTGTGTGTGGTGGCTGATTTTGGAGAGATCCTTGAGACGAGACAATTTAGTTATTTGAATTACAATGTTTTAGTTTATTCAAATTTCAAGTTCTTGCTTTATGGAGTTTAGCGAACATTTAAGCTTTGGATAGTTTTACATGCTCAATTTCTTAGAGTAAAGATTCCATGTCATTTCATTTAGCATACATATCCTTATGATTGCATTGGATGAGTAGAAGTGTGAGTAGTTTGAAATATTGATACTTTGTTAGAGAAATAGATGCATGTGCCAAGATAGTATTAATTTCCCTTTGAATCAAGTTTTATTGCTTAAGTATGTTTAGAAAAGTTGCTTTCTCATTTGATAATGCCTTAGGGATGTTTCAGAATTTTGTGTGATGAGTTTCAATGGTTAGAAGTTAAGTTTGGTACAAACTCTAGCTTAAAGTCTATGTAGATTTTTCATAACTTGCTAAATTCCGCAAAAGTCCTAATTTTAAGTTTATGGATTCGTTTTGATTGGCTAAATTGTTTAGAAAACTGGTATAGAGTATAGAAATGGTGTCATGATTTTATATGGCTCGAAAGTATAGGTTTGGTGGAGTTTTGAAACAAGGCTTCGAATCTGGAAAACAGGTTTCAGACTTATCAGTCAACTGGTACAGTATCAGTCGACTGATACCCGTAAGCTGAGTTGGGCGAGGCAAGTTTCAATAAGTAATTTCTTACGAGTTTTTGAGAAAGAAAGTGTGACATGGTATCATGCATGACTATTTAAGTTAGAATATCATTCTTAGATAGATTAAAAAGAAAAAAAAGAAAAGAAAAAAAGATTTTCCGCATTTTTAGTCGTGCATTAGAGTAGAAAAGTAGATAAAAGTAACGATCCGTCTAAGGCAGAGAAGGCGGGTCGCTACACCACAGATATCACTCCCGTCATATGGGAGGGATAGATCCCATCTACATCGCTCACATTCCTCCGCATAATTCATTACATACCCAGTGATCACCTTTATAGTCTACCTTGTTACGGGTGACGTTTGACGATACCAAAGTACATAACTCCTTATGTAGGGAACCGTAGTGACTTCAGGTCTAAGGACTATTCATACTAATAGTCACATGAGAAAGTCTATGACACTCATATGATGATCTATGAAACTTTTTCATGGTGGGTCATTCAGTACACATTCTCCAATGTATACCCATGTGTCAATTTGATATCACATATCCATGACTTGTGAGCTCAAGTCATCAGTTGACCTACATGCTAGTCTCCACGCATCAATATTGTCCCTGAATAATTGATGCTTGACTAGGAATAATTTAGTGTAGTGTTCTCTACATTATCTCACTATCGATTCAACCAATCGATATAATGTAGATAAGAACCTACTACACAAGGACATTATTATACTTAGTCATTCAGCACAGAATACAAAGTAAGTATAATAACCAAACATGCCTTTATTAATAATGAAATATGATACAAAATGACCCTAGTCAATCATCACATAATTGGCTCTAGGGCTCCTACTAACACGGCTCCCTTTATACCTCTTCCCCCCCCCGCTAGATAGAATTGTATCAATGGTATGAATATGAAGAGTTTTTGTCCCTTTAGCTTCCCTCCATTAAATCTAATAAATACCCAATTAGAGCATATGTTTCTCATGTGACACTTCAACTTCTCTTAATCAAATGAAGAGAAACATTTTGTTAGGATGTATACTAAAAGACTTGCCTTTTGTATGGACATTTACATTTTGAAAGAGAATCACAAGATCACTGTTTGCATGTTTATATTAGTATGTGCAAATTGTCTCATATTTTACATTGTAGATAACATGGTGTGTGGTGTCACACAGAAGATCATGTTATCAGTCCCTTGTAAAGTGTAAGTAGAGACTCACAACCGAGATGGATTTGGACTAATCATCGGGATGGTTGTAGTGTAATTTGGTGTTGGTTTATCTTGACCATAGAATTATACAAGTGCACTTTATGTGCATTGAGCAGGATTGACATAGAGGTGATCCAATTTATACTGACTTTATAATTAGTTCAGACCTCAGATTATTATGGAGTACATGCTCTTAATCCCGATATAATAATGGGCACATATACTTAATATTTATTTCTTTGATTTACCAATGGGCGAGATTTATTCTGTTAAATCGATAGGCTTAGTAAGTTGAGAAATAATATTATTTACATGGTGTACCATTGATTATAGATGGAAACCGTGTACTGGTGAATCGGGATGATGATGCCCCCTTCATGAGCTCATAAGGTTCATCATGTTAAATCCTGCAGGTGCACTTGGTCCAACATGATGATAAGGATGAGTGGTACTAATCAAGAAGTTTGATGTTGATTAATTAAAATTGTCAATAATTTAAATTAATCAATGGGCATTAATTGTACTCATAATAGGTGGAGCCCATATTTAAATATGGGGGTTGGTGAGGTAGTTCAATAAAGAGCCTTTAGTGGAATAGATCTTTATTAATCGATCGACCCTTGATCCATTAGGGGGCCAAGACCTAACTCCATCTCATTGTCCCTATTGTAGCCCTATAAATACCCCATGGAGTCATAAAACCAAGGCATCCCAACACATAGAAATCCCTAGGCCTCTCTCTCTTTTCTGTCATCTCTTCTCTCTCCTAGGGTAAGGTGGCGCCAACACTTAGGGAAGGAGGAAGAGGAGATTTGGTGATTGTTTTCTCCCTCATCCTTGATCCTTTGTTCTTCTCTTTGGGCGTGCACCAACCAAGAGCATAGGGTAGTGGTCAGCGGCAAAGAAAACAAGGAGGTTTTCTTACTTGTTGGCGTTGGTGGTGAAGATGAGGAAGGAGGTGATCCGGCGGCAAGAGCATGGTGGAGGGAGGGTTGTTTTATCTTCTTCTTCTTCTTATTCCTTCTCTTTGGCCGGCGTAGCTCTGAGGCTTGGAGTTTTGGCCGGCGACGCAAGGAGAAGGTGGCGGTCGGTGATAAATCTCATCCATTGGTGGCCGGCAGGTGCAAGTTGAAGAAGAAGAAAGCATCTTCTTCTCCTTAGGGTTTCGGCCAAGCTAGGGAGGAGAAGAACGTGCCTTGGTGACTACGGTTCTTGGTAGATCGTTGCCCACACGATGTCTATTATTTCTCCTTTGGTTCCCTTGATTTCTATTATTTCATGTGTGGTTTAATTAATTATCTTGTCATTAATTATTTGTTAATTAATTATGATAATTAATTGTTGTAGACCCCGATGATAAACACAAAAAATCGGCGATCCGCTCGTTGTCTATTCCACGGCTAATCGGTTGGACGAGATTGGTAGCTAGAACAACTTGGTTGTTCAAGCGATCGTTCGAATCGGTTAGCACAACAATGAGATGGTCGTTTTGGGAAATAGGTCTCCGTTTGGATTAAAATTTTAATCCGTGGACATGGAGAGGTTTCCCATGTGCAACATGGTATTTGTCTAGGAAACCCGCCAAGCTATCTAACACTTTTCATCTTCCTGTATTTTTAATTCATTAAACATTTTAATGAATTAATATCTCATTCAAATGTGGTTGAGTCTAATTTAAATGAGTCTAATTTAAATGAGTCTAACTCAAATTAGAACTCAATCCCATAATCCTATTGGATTCACTTGAGTCTGACTCAATTAATCCAATTCAGATTAAATCAATTAATCTCGAAAGCATTTTATCCTTAGTGTGTGACCCAATAGGTTCTCGTAACATTGGCAATGTGTCTAAACTACTTTAGACACATAAGCAATGATTGATATCTAGCAATGCATCATTGCTACCCAAGTGACGAGAAAGTCATGATCCAACCTAACCTCCGTGACTATGACAATGTATGACATTATCCTTCTATCCTCGATATCTAGATTGACAATGTATGACTATGACTATCTATGACGATACCAAAGTACACAACTCCTTATGTAGGGAACCATAGTGACTTTAGGTCTAAGGACTATTCATACTAATAGTCACATAAGAAAGTTTATGATACTCATATGACAATCTATGAATCTTTCTCATGGCGAGTTAATTCAGTACATATTCTTTAATGTATACCCATGTGTTAACCTGATATCACATATCCATGACTTCTGAGCTCAAGTCATCAATTGACTTACATGCTAGTTTACAAACATTGTTCCTGAATATTAATGCTTGAATAGGAATGGTTTAGTGTAGTATTCTATTCATTATCTCACTATCGATTCAACTAATCGATATGATGTAGACAAGAACCTACTACCCAAGGTCATTATTATACTTAGTTATTTGGCTTAAATATAAAGTAAGTATAATAACCAAACTTTTTTTTATTAATAATAGAATATGATACAAAAGTTCCTAGTAAATCATTACATAATTGGCTCTAGGGCTCCTTCTAACACGTGCGACATCCGAGGGATGAAAAGACGAGCGGAAGCACACTTGAGGAGAAGGCCGGAGGAGGGTTTGGGTGAGGGTAACACTGGAAGGCCCGAAATCACCCAAGAAAACCCGCTGGAGACAGGTCAACACTGTGTTGACCTAATGTCACTCGGGTGCCCGAGTTAACTCGTACGCCCGTGAATGGGGGCACTCGTATACACTAGGGCGCCTGTGTTCCCTGGTGCCCCAGTGCATACAGGCGCCCAATAAGCTATAAATCATCCACAGCTAGCTATTCGTGAATCTTGCAAAGTAGATAACCCCTAAGACACGTGTCAGGTGTCCCTAAGCACTCGGGCACCCATGTAGGGCCATGTCAACGATCGGATAGACTTGATTGGGGCTATAAATAGACCCCTAGAGCTCAGTTATATTCAACAATTCATTTTGTACACAAATTTCTTTCTATGTTTCTTTTATTTTCTTGAGTTCTTCATTTTGTAAATAGGTTTCTCCGCCCTAAGGAGTTAATCAGGAGATCGAGCTTTATTTAGCCTTGGATTAGCAACCTTCCTAGTTGCAAATCAAGTAAATCGGTTGTGCCTCTTTTTCTTTTGTTTATTACTTTAATGTTATTAATCTGTTTATGTTATTTGTACAACTAATCTTGATTTTTTTTAAGTACAACAAAAGATAAGTTTATATTTATAGGGGGAATTAACCCCCCTCTTGCCGACCGTACAATCACCAACACTAGAGATAGAGAAAAATCATCCACCAAACATACTAGCACTAAATCAAATAACATGAATGAAGAATAAATGTGCTAGCAATTTCACTTTAGAATAAGTTAAAATAATGTGATGATAGATACAACTATGAAAATTTTATTATGAAGGAAAAATACAACAAAAAGTAAGGAAAACACAACTAAAAGTATCTCACAACCCAATGAGTTATGAAACTAAGAAGGAACTAAAAACTAAAATGGAAATAAGGAAAGATCTTGGGTTATCTCCCAAAAAGCGCTTGTTTTAGATTATTGGCTTGACCACCTTGGAGAACTCATTGAAATCTCTATCAGGCTGGAGTGAGATACATCCAGACCTTTTTTTCCAATATCCCAAGGTTGGTATAGAGCTTTCAGCAGAGGCTGTGGCAAAGCTCTCCTTTATTGTCTCCTTGTATGTACACTCTAGAGGTTGGAGGCGATTCAGACCTAACACCCATGTTAGGAAAAAGACCAACACAAATGATGTCAGGGCCTTTCTCAGTGCAATTTTAGACTTAGATGGACGTAAAAGTATCAAGTCTCAAGGTTTCCAACTAAACACTGCTTCCCACTCATAAGGGTGTATATCAACATTCTCATCCATCCCTACTATGATAGCCACCTCTCCAAGAATTCTTGATGTACTCTTGGCTATAAGGCTTCCATCATTAATATCGGCCCACTCTACAATCTCATCTTGAACTTCAACAAAATCTATACTGGGGGCTACATCAAGAACATCTTCAAGAATGGATGATGATGCATCAGAAGTCCTAAGAGTGTCTGGAGTATCATTTGGTATGTCCTCGTTATGCAAAATAGCATAGGGGGTTTATAGAGGTTTTGAGTCAAAAACTAGATTATTATCATTCTCATAATCCATCCCCTCTGACCCTAAATTTGTTTGTATCTCTAAACTTAGGCTTGCAGAAATAGTATCCCTTATTGCACTGTAAGATCTTGTAATTCTTGCTCTATGGTGTCCATCTGACTGGGAGTAGAGGTTTCTTCATCTTAGAAATATTTCCAGGAAGTCATCTTAATGTGGTGAGTTTCATGTGGTCCATCATATATTGAATCATCATCAATTTCAGGAAGACTCTGGCATGTTTGAAATGTTTGCTTAACACTTTGTAAGCTTCTATATGTATGATGTTCAAATTCCATCCAATCTCGAGATGGTTCAGGGTCATGCTATTGTTGTTGGAAATACACAAGCTGCTCAGGGATTTGTTGAGGTTGGAAGTTTTGAGTTTGTATATTTCCCCAATAGTAGTTATCAGTGCTTGGAGTTGGTTCATTCAAAATATAAGGTTGAGGTTGAAATAAGCTTTGAAGTTCTGTGGGAGTACTAGTAGCTTTATGAAATAAATGACATATTACAGCTGGATGAGTAGTACTACCATAAATTCCGCAGAGAAACTCATATTAATCTTCTTCTTATTCATAGTCCTCATTGAAGCATTCAAAAAACTTAATATATGGATCCATAAAAATATATGAAAAAAATATCTAAGACACCTAACAATGTTCATGGTAACTAATTCAAAATAGATATAAGAAAAGAAAAGGAATTCAGAAATAAAAGTAAAAGAAATAGAAAAGCACATTATAGACAAAAAAAAAAAGAAAAATGTCTAGACTATCTAATATGCTTATCAACTAATGTTAATGTGAACAGTCCCCGACAACGACGCTAAAAACTTGATGTGGAATCCACAAGTATATGAAAACGTCGTCAAGTAATTAAATATCGATCCACACAAATTGTTGATTAAACACAAGTCAATTAGGCAAGGGCTAGCTATCTAGGCATCCCTGGGTCATGATAGAGAATATCTTGCTAGAAGGAGAGAGAAAGAGAGGAGGGGATGAGAAGGAGAGAAGAGGAGAAGAGAGAAAGAAATATCTTAATTAGGTCCTTGGGAAAGCGTTGGATGGGTGAAATTTAAGATTTTGATTTCGTGACAATGTTAGTTAATGCCCTATGTACTATTTACATCCTAATCTCCATCTCCGTGTCATTATTGAGATCCTAACTATGTACCGATGTTAGCATTATAGAAGCGCACCGGAGTGTTTCCCCCTTTGGCATTCAATGCCATTAGTAGAATAGGTAACCTAGAGAGTCTGGTTAAAGGTTGGCCACTGTTATAGGCTGCCCTGGTCATAAATCTCTAGCTTACACTAGACACTTTCTAACACAGGATAGGGAGAAGCCCATTAAGTAATGTTAGCTAACCTCTTGTTAGAGAATGACCTCCATTTCCAGGTAATGCCTGAGATGCCTAGTTAAAAGGATTACCCTTGTCACAGAGAGCTCCCTGGGTATACAATCTCGGACACTCCCTCTACGTGGCGATCAAATACTCACAACTACTGGTATTCACCATTCATGCAATTGAACAAACACATACAAGGTAATATACACATACAACAAAGCATAGACATTTCACTAAATGACGAAATTGCATCAATACATAGTTTATTCAACATCATCAGATCCTACCTACTCCTTACATCCGATTGGTGGCGGAAGCACCAAATCAAAATTTGTTTTGATAATGGCAAAAGAATCAAAGTTAAGTGTGTTTTTGTTTCTTACCAGTTACACTGAGTGTATCCAAATGTCCAAGTGTCACTAGGCATAAAGTCTTGATATGCCTGGTTGAACATGAAGTCCTGGTCAAGGACTAGGAACCGAAGACCTGGTAAGTGAAGCTAGGCCTGAAGACCTAATTGAGGGTTGGGCACCGAAGACCTGGTGAGTGAAGTTGGGCACGAAGACTTGACCGGGAGTTGGATACTGAAGTCCTGATTCGAAAGATCAGGCCGAAGTATTAGTCAAGTGAGGACAATGAACAGAAGTAGGAAAGAGTTGAGGTATGGATATCGTGAGATCCAGAGTCTATGAAGGTCGAGCAAAAGTTCAACTGAAAGTATCGGTTGGCAACAGATAACTTCTTCAAAGTGGTGTAGGTGAGGACGCATTTCTTGAAAGAGGAAACAATAGGCATCGATCAGATCTAGAGTCTTAGATGAAACTTGAAAGTCATGATCGGACAGTACTGGCTGCCTTGCAAGTAGTTTCCTTTGCATATTATTGTAGGACTAATCCTGTGTTGTAGCTAAGCGAACCAGAGACCGGTGGTATTTAGGCGCCCGAGAGGGACTCGGGCGCCCATCTACTTGTGACTTAGCCAAGGCTTTGAAAATTTGGTGCACGCTGAGTGGAGCCTCCACATTAGCAACACAGGTGCCCGAAAAGCTGTCAGGCGCCCGAGTAAGGATAGAACTTGGACAAAGCAAAGACGAGACCATGGTTGGATCATAACAACACGGGCGACCATATAGGCACACAGGCGCCTGTATGATACTATATAAGAGGATTTCCACCAGAGACTCAAATCAACTTTCTACATCACTTGTGTGTTGGTGCAAGTTGCATCAGTGATGTCCTCCTCTAAATGTTTCAATGTTTGACAATATACTTAAGTCAGTGATACATTGAACAAGGGAAGGGTTAGTCAAGAAAGGTGTAACAAAGTGAACCAAAGTCCTAGTTATCTTAGGCACGAAGTCCTGGTTTGAAGAATTGGGCACTAAGTCCTGGTCATGGATTGGGCACTAAGTCCTGACCAAGGGTTAGGCACGAAGACCTGGTTCGAGGAATTAGGCACTAAGTCCTGGCCGAGGGTTGGGCACCGATGACCTGGTTCATGAAATTGGGCACGAAGTCCTGGCCGAGGGTTGGGCACCGAAGTCCTGGACCTAGGGTTTGGGCACGAAGTCTTGGTCCGAGGGATTGAGCAACTTAGCTGAGTGATGACTAAGGACATAAGTAGAGACGGGTCGAGGTTCGGATGTCTCGAGATCCGAGAGTATCGAAGGCTAAGTAAAAGTCCACCCAAATGGACTAGGTGGCAACCGTCTCCTGAAAGGAGTAGGTTGAAGGCACGTTCCCGGGGGTGGGATCATGAGTCGGTTCGACCTATTCGCAGAAATCCGAAGTCAGAACCATCTCGTTATAGATAAGATTGTGTGTATATTTACTTTGTATTTGTGTATCTTGCAGGTACCAAGATTGGAAGACAAAGCAGGCAAACAACACACAACGTGGCTGGAAGGCTAGCTACTAGGCGCCCCCATTGAAGGAGGCGCCCTAATGGAGCTAGGCTCCCCCATTGAAGGAGGCACCCTAACGGAGCTAGGCACCCCCTATATCACAGGCGCCCCTGTTGAAAGCTGGATATGCTGCTGTGAGTTCGAAGCAGAGATAAGCTTTGACCAAGCTCAATGAGGCGCCTGGGAGGTCAGGGCACCCTGGTCAAGGTCTTTATCGACTACGACGAGTTTTGCACGGAGATAAGCTTTGACCAAGCCCTCTGAGGCGCCCCAGTCATCACATGCACCCTAATGCAGACTATAAAAGGGGCTTCAACTCCTCAACTCGATGTACAACTTCCGAGATCATCTGAGTCTTCTGACTAATGACAAAGCGCTAACAGCGAAGCTCTGCGACCAAGGAAGCTCCAGGAGGAAGTGCACGACACTTCGGAGTTCCAGATCGGCCAAGTCGTCGACTCATTCTGTTTGGTTTGATTTACATTTAGTTCTTAATTTCTTTAACTCCTTTTTATTGTAAATCTTGCACTGTAAGACGGGTTTCTCCGCCTCCGGAAAGTCTGAAAAGGAGACCATTAGTGGACGGACATTCTCGTGTTTAGGCCTTGGATGTACTGACCCTGGGGGGTCGGGATCCAAGTAAAATCCCGTGTGCAATTTGTGTCATTCTTTTTTTTCTGCTTTATTTTCCACTGTGCTACTAACTTTGATTAGAATGAATATTGAAAAGTTTACGAAGTTTCCATAATGATTTTTGGGTCGATATTCACCCCCCCCCCTCTATCGACGGCACCGGTCCTACATTGTGTTCTCATTTGCAGTGCCAAAATGATTCAACAACGCCGAAACACCGCTCCAACAATGACGCACTTCAGTTCTTCTTACTCTTTATTGTTAGTATGCTTTGTATTTACTCTTACTTGTATTGTACTTGAAATTTATACTTCATCTTTATGAATTATAGAGTTGGCCAAAGTAAATGGTCAAGGATCGTGCGACTTGGAGTAGGAGCCGTCACAAGACTCTAAACCAAGTAAAAATAAAATGTGTTAACGCTTCGTGTTTTCCGCTGCGTACTTGCTTATTTTTACAAATCCGAAGAACTTTTCATAAGAGATATTCACCCCCCCCCTTTATCTCTCTCTATAATCCTACAATTTCTATCAGAGAGGGGTCACTCAGAATTGTTGAATGTACAATTCGAGCAATTTTTTTTTTCATTTCAGATTTTTTGCCATTTCTTTCAAATAAAAAAAAGTTGTGCGATGCTTTAAATTCTTATCTTTTTACCATACCTTAGAATTGATATAACCATCATTTTTTAAAAATTTGTCATAAATTTTGTAATCATTATATTATTATTTTTCTCGAAATTTATGTAATAGCAATCAAGCAAATTATTTTATCTTGTTCTCCTGCACTACTAATCCAAAACCATGTCTTAGTAGCTTTCGTGTCTCTTTTGTTTTTGCGATATCTCCTTTCTTCTCTCACTTTGGCCCTATAAAAAGGTTATAGTACCCTTCATCCTCTTCTTTTCTCTAGAGAGAACTTCGGATACTGGAAGAGCCAAATTGTGGTCCACTTGAAGACTCAAGTGGACATGTTGATCATCATCCAAACCGGTCATGAAACCTCTCGATGGACCCTGAGAACTCGTGGGATGCGAAAACTGGGACACAACACTAAGGAATAAAGTTGAGGCCGATGCAAAGGCTAGTCGAACCCTCCAATGCAACCTAACTAAAGAAGAATAAACCGGGTCGGACCCTTCAACTGTTCGAAATATCTCTGGCAAAAATTAATCAAACTTCATGAAGGAACTTCTGAAGCCTAGGTATCATGACGTGATTTGCTTTTAAATAAATTATATAATGTTAAAATCTAAGAAGAAGAGTCAGCGAGTCAACTACACGGTCGGATCCAGGACCTCCTAAATGGACTTCACACGATGGGATAGCAAGTCAAAAATCACAACATAATCAGGTACACTTTAAAAGCATTCCCAAGAAAAATGTTGTTGGCATGTATGATAGATGCTTACAAAGTTTTAAAGAATCTTTCAAAGGTTAAATTAGATGAGTTTTTTAGTGAATTTGAATTGAATGAATAGTCTAATACTACTTTAGCCGAGAAGGGTGTTGATTTTCTTGTAGGAAAACTCAAGATCAAGTAGCTAAAGCTTAAGTCCCGAATCGAGCCTGAACCTGAAGATGAGTGAGACTCCCAAGACGATAACAAAATCATTGGTATAATAGTCAATCTCATTCAGAAGATACGTAAGAAGAAGAGGATGATCCAATCAAAGGCCCTGATAGCATCATGGCCCGAGCTATCAGAAGTGTCTAATGAAGAAGAACAAGCTGAGCCTATTTGCATTACTGGTACAAGTTCACCTTATCAAGACCGAGTCCAAGTTTGAATCAAAAGCGGAGCCAGAGTAAAGCAACGGATCAATCTTCTTGTCAAAAAAAGGCTGACTCATTGTAAGTGGCTACTCTGAACTTGAACTCTATGACTTAATCTCCTATCTATCTCATAAGTTGGCTAAATATGTCCAGATCAAGTCCCTCCAAAAGGAGGTAAAAGCCCTTAAGAAGGAGGCTAACTCATGTTCCCTGACTAACACCATTCAGGAAGGAACCTCTACTCAAGTTCAACAAGTTGAGGAACTGAATTCCTCTCTGAAAACTCGAGTAAATGAACTTAGAGTAACCCTAGATTCTTCTATTCCGCTGTTAATCGATCAGGAGCTTGATTACTTGAACAACTAGTTTGTTCAAGTGATCACTCAATCAATCAAAGCAAGGTTGATGAAGTAGGGCGTTCTGGAAGCTTTCTGTCCCTATGAGAATTAATTTTGTTCATAGAATTTAATCCGAGGAAACAGTGCGGAATCGCAACGCCATCAACATGATAAATTAGTTACTAATGAATCTAAATCAAATTTAGATGGTATTTCTAATATTAATTCATTAATCCATAATATTAATGTTACAATTTGTCAAATTAATACCAATATTTTAATTAATAACTTTTTTGATAATACTGATAATCCTAAGGATAATCATGAAATCTCAATTAACAATATTTCAGATAATTTTGATAATTTTGGGGATAATAATGAAGTTGTAATTAGTAATCATTCTGATAACTCTGATAATTTGAATGAAATTATTACTGATAATTCTAATATTTCTAAAAATAATATTGATGATAATACTCAATACTTTCTGAATACAATACTACAACTTTAATTAATAGTCGTGAAAATTATTCTACCTATTATGAAGATAATGATACAATTTCAAATTCTGAATATAACTCTAAAGATGATGATGAAGATGAATTCATTAGAATTAAAGCTATATTTAATATGATGAATTTAAAGCTATATTTAATAACTTGGGTTTCACTTTAACTTAGAATTTTACTCAGAAGTTTTCAATTTTTTTTAAATTTATACTTAGAATTATTTTTCAAAGTAATGAACGTTTTCATACTTAGAATTTTTTTCAAAGAAATTAAAAAATCTTTCAAATTGAAAATTGCATGTTATTTCAAAAAGCTTTAGGGGGAGAATTTCAAATCAAGGGGGAGCTTTATGCACTACTTGAATACAAGGGGGAAATCTCTTATCAAGGGGGAGACTTAAAAGATATTTCAAATTTTTTAAATCATAAGAAAATTGCCTTAATATTGAAATTATTTTTTAACTGTGGTTTATTTTCTTGTTCATATATTTTTAACTTAACTTTTGAACTAGGTTACCATAAATCAAAAAAGTGGAGATTGATGGTGCCGGAAGCACCAGATCGAACATGGTTTTGATAATGCAATGGGTTCAAAGTTAAGTTTGTGTGGTGATATAATGAATTTGCTATGTGTGCAGGAAAGTCTTAGTTAACCTAGGCACGAAGTCTTGACTTGCAGGATTGAGCATAAAGTCCTGATCGAGGATTGGGCACGAAGTCCTAGCCGAGGGTTGGGCACCGAAGACCTGACCGAGGCCTGAGCATGAAGACCTGGTTTTGGAATTGGGCAAGAAGTCCTAGTCGCGGACTAGGCACGAAGACCAGATCCGGAAGATCGTGTAGAAGACATAGCCGAGTGAAGACTACAAACATAAGTAGAGACTGGACGAGGTACAAACGTCTCAAAATTTAAAGTTTTAGAGGCTGAGCAAAAGTCTAACCAGAGGAGCCGGTTGGCAAAAGGTAACATGTCCCGAGTGGAGTATGTGAGGACGCATTCCTCAGAAGAGGGAACAGTAGGCATTGGTTCGACCTAGGATTTCATTTAAAATCCAAAGGCAGAACCAGATGGCTCTAGCTATCACACATTCATGCATTGATAATATGTTATTATGTTCCTAGACTATCCTTGATTGTAGGCTTAAGGGATCAGCTGGCTATGATCAGGGGCGCCTGAGAGGTCTCATGCACCCGAGAACCCAAGCACCTGAGAGGACTCAGGCACCCAGAGGGGTTTTCTCAACAGTTGGTGAAGCTGAGTTGGCGATCGCTGGTTGGGCGCGCCACATCAGCTTCCATGCGCCCAGTGCTCCTAGGTGCCCAAGAAGGGGCTAATGTTTGGGCGAGACTCTAGATAATGATGTGACCGAAACGGGTCGGGGTTCGGACAATTTGGGATTTGAAACTCGGCCGATCTGGACCTCCGATGTGCCGCACACTTTCTCCTGGAGCCTCCCGGTCGTAGAGCCACGTCTTTAGCGCATTGTGGTCGGTCAGAATGATCAGAATCGCTCTGGAAAATTGTGTCTGAAGTAGAGGGGTCGAAGCCCCTTATATAGGCTTCATTCAGGCGCCTGTGACGATGGGGGCGCCCCTATAGACTTAGTCAAACTTTATCCCCGCGCCGAACTCATCGCAGCTGATAAAATCTCTGACCAGGGTGCCCTGGACCTCCCGGGCGTCTGAGTGAAGGCTTATCTATGTTTCAAACTCGAAACAGCAAATACAACTTTCAACTTGGGCGCCTGTATCATCCCGAGCGCCTGAATGGAAGCATGTTCTGCATTCCTTCGCTGACACCTTTTTCCTTCTTTGAGTCAGGCACCCCTATTGATGGGGGCGCCTGATTCCATGGGGGCGCCCCTATGGATGGGGGCGCCTGGCTTCCCAGCTTTCAGGAGTGTAGTGTGTTGTTTGCTTGTTTTGTCTTCCATTCTAGGTACCTACAAGATATACAAATACACAGCAAATATACACACAATCTTAACCTTAAGGACTTGGTTCTGACTTCGGATTCCCACGAAATCCTAGGTCAAAGCCTTTCACCTACTCCATTCAGGAGACGGTTGCCACCCAGTCCATCAGGTGGACTTTTGCTTAGCCTTCGATACTTCCGGATCTCTAGACGTTTGAACCCCGACCCGTCTCTACTTCTGTCCTTAGTCATCACTCAACTAAGTTGCTCAATCCCTCGGACCAAGACTTCGTGCCCAAACCCTCAGTCCAGGACTTTGGTGCCCAACCCTCGGTCAGGTCTTCGTGCCCAATTCCTTGAACCAGGTCTTCTTGCCCAGTCCTCGACCAAGACATAGTGCCCACCTTCCAAGCAAGTCTTCGGTGCCCGGCCCTTTTGCCAGGACTTAGTGTAACGCCCGCTTTTTTTTCCATAAGCGGCGTTACGTTAACATACTTAGGGCATGTAGACATCATAAGGCAGCGGAATAAGTTTAACTTTACTCGTACATGCCCTACTACCATTCTTAACATAATGACATGGAAACTCGGCATATTGACTTCTTACTTAAACATCATATCATGTCATACTTAACATCACATCATAGAGTTCCATAAGTCATTATTCAAGCATTCAAGCTTATAAGTGACCAAAGTAAAGTTCTAGCATAACCGATAAACATATGATTTCCTGGGCCAAGTCACTACCACACACATGCGTTCTTGCCCTCTTGCTGCTTCCTCATTGTCCCCTTGAATGATCTGCGGTATAAGGAAATAAGACTATAAGCACACAGGCTTAGTAAGACTCTTTCCTACTCACAAAATCACTCGTCATTTCATAATGAGCACATGAAACATTAACATTCTTGGTGCTCTACTTAGAACATAACAACTTGAATCACTTATCATATACTTGACATGGCATGAACATAAACATAAGTGAACATTCCAATCATGGCATGAGACATGGCATAAACGTAAACATAGTAAACATTCTAAGCATGGCATGCTACATGGCATAAACATAAACATAATAAACATCCCTAGCATGGCATAATACATGGTATATACATAACATAATAAATATTCCTAGCATGGCATAATACATGGTATAAACATGTCTATTAGGTGTAAACCAACCTGTATGGCATAAACATAGGCATACTTCCTATCATAGCATATGAGCATCCTCTTAACATAATCATGACATAGATCATTTACTCTCATGCATATTTCTTAACATGAAGCGTAAGCATAAAAATCTTATCAGCATAGCATAATGCATATCATGAATGAATGCATGAGTGGAATGCATATACATAAGGATGCTTAACTTTTAAAACATACTTTTAAATGTTTAAACATAATCATCATATCATTGGGGTCCCCGGCTTGTACCACATACATACATCATAGCGCGCATCCCTAGCAAGTCCGAGGTAGCGAGCCCCGACCTACTAGGGTAAGGACAGCATAGTCGGTAGTTCCCGAACCGAGGCGTTCTTAAGGAGCCCATCCCTATTGCACAGCTCCGGTAGTGCCAGAACCATGGACAACATAGTCGGTAGTCCATAACCGGGGCGTTCATAAGGTGCCCATCCCTTGGACCCATACTTCAATCCGGTACAAGCCCATTCATAAAGTAAAATACTTTACATTTTTCATCATTCATAAGACATTCATAGCATAACCATGTTACATAAAGCATGACTTAACACATGCTTGTCCTTTCATCGTTCATACTTATTGCATAGCATCATGATGCCTGGATGGCATGAGCATTATCTTCATTCATAAAAATGGTATGCATCTTCTTTCATAAACATGGCATGCATCATTCTTATCATAACATAAACATAACATACTTATCATGGCATCGTTCTTATCATGAACATAAACATAACATACTTATCATGACATCGTTCTTATCATGAACATAAACATAACATACTTATCATGGCATCGTTCTTATCATGAACATAAACGTAACATACCTATCATGGCATCATTCTTATCGTGAATATAAACCTATCATACTTATCATGGCATCATTCATATCATGAACATACACAATAACATAG
Source organism: Boesenbergia rotunda (assembly GCA_024364735.1). Lineage (NCBI taxonomy): Eukaryota > Viridiplantae > Streptophyta > Magnoliopsida > Zingiberales > Zingiberaceae > Boesenbergia > Boesenbergia rotunda. The sequence goes on along the minus strand of JAGFNQ010006527.1, from coordinate 95,576 downwards.
CATGGTTCTTAACATAACATGAGCATATAACATAGCATGGTTCTCTACATAACCTAAGCCTACATAGGTAGGACATCCATAAACATGCTACCTACTATCCAAGTGCATGGCATAAAATATAAGACATTCATAATAAACCCTATTAGGCATGGCATCCAAATCATAACATACAACATAAAACATGGTGCTTAAAGTTAGGGTTATAGGTAACATGAGTTCTACCACATGCTTGGACCTATATATATATATATATATATACTTCATGATAAGCATAAACCATCATTCTTTGAACCTTAACTCCCCCCCAAACCCTAGATACATGGCTTGGCCGAAACCTATAGGGAGGAGTTCCATCAATTCCATAAACATGTAAGACAGCATAAGGTAAAGGAACAACCATACATCATCTATGAGACCATAAGAAGCCATTGGGGCCCATGATTAGGGTTAACCCTAACCTTTAGCCCTCCTTCCTAGGGCTAGCCGAAACATGTAAGGCCATGGGGGCATGGAAAAATTCCATTAAAATCCCCAATCAATCATTAAACACCAACCATACCTTACCATAGGGCCATTGGGGCCCTTACTTGAAATAAGTCCTAACTTTTTACCCTATTAGCAATCTTGGCCGAAACTTATAGGGTCTCTAGGCCATGTGAAAATTCACATAAATCATCCTCCATCTCCCTTACATCATGATAATACATAAAACACATACTTGAAGTTTTAGACCCAACCCTACCCATGGGTTCTTGAAGTTGGCCGAAACCCTAGGGGATCCTAGGGTACCCCAAAAATTCTTAGAAATTATATTTAATCTCTAAACATCATGAGAGTATATTAGACAATATTAGGAAGATTTTTAGCATCATCATCGACCCTAAAATCCTAGTGGCCGAAACCCATAGGACTAGGGTTCTTGGTTTTCTTTCTTTCAACATCAAATCCCAAAAAGCAACCAATATATCATGCTATAAACATAAGGAACTATTATACCACAGGTGAGGGAGTCTTACCTTGGTTGATCTTGATTTTTAAACCTTAAAAGAGAAGAAAATTGCAAATCCTATGGACACTTGAACCCCCTTGCCCTTGTATCCTTGGAAAACCTTTAGATCTTGGTGATGAGACCTTCTTGTGGAGCTTTTCCATGGGAGAACCACCCTTGTGGTGTTCGGCTAGAATGAGGAGGGAGGAGGAGAGGAAATGCAATTGATGGAAGGAAGAAGGTAACTCCCAAACCCCCCTCTTTATAACCCATTAAGGAGGTAAATGAAGAGTCTCTTCATGACCCTTCATCTTCTTCTAAGCCTTAACCAATTTCCACTTTATTCCCTCATAACATTCCCTTGCTAGGTGAGTTGGTTAGAGCATGCATGGTTATACAAGAGGTCCAAGGTTCAATCCTTGGTCCATGCTCCTTATTTTTATTTTATTTTTTCCTTTTATTTTCTATGATTTTTCCCAAAATTCCGAAAATCCTCTAAGAATTCTCCCATAATTATGTTAATATTTCTCATTAAAACCTCTTTATATTTATATTAATTTTTACCTAACATTCTCCAATAATTATGGTACTAAAAAGCCCATATAAGGCCCATTAGTACTTAGTTTTCTCAATTTAAATGAGAAAATATGGATTTTTAGGCCACATTTTGTATTAATATTTCTAGGTCTCTCGGAAAATTATCTAGACATGCTCAATATTTCTAAGAAAATATTAAGAGAATTTTTCGGGTCGTTACAATCCCCCATATCTCGTGAAAGTTCGTCCTCGAACTTAGAATAGCTCCGGGTACTTGCGCCTCATCTCGTCCTCGCGTTCCCAGGTAGCTTCTTCGAACCGTTGACTTTGCCATAGGACCTTGACTAAGGGTTCCTCCTTACTCCTCAGCTTCTTGACTTCCCTATCCAAAATCTGGATGGGTCTGCTCTCATAACTTAGGTCCTCTTGTACTTGTACTGTCTGTGGCTCGATCACTTGGTCCATATTTGGGATACACTTTTTAAGCAGGGACACATGAAATACGTTATGGATGGCTGACATCTCTGGAGGCAGCTCTAGCTCATATGCCACTTTACCGACTCTTTTCAGAATCAGGTACGACCCCACATAGCGCGGACTTAGTTTTCCTTTCTTCCCAAATCTTGTCACCCCCTTCATAGGAGCCACTTTGAGAAATACCCAATCTCCAACATCAAATTCCAGTGGTCTACGCCGGACATCGGCATAACTCTTCTGCCGGCTCTGAGTAGTTTCTATCCGTTGTCGAATATTCTGTATAGCTCGGGTGGCGCTGTCGATAACATCCGTTGTGAGCCCCATTTCCTTCTTTTCACCACCCTCGTACCAACAGATCGGAGACCTACATCTCCTCGCATACAAGGCTTCATAAGGTGTCATTCCGATAGAAGCTTGGTAGCTATTATTGTAAGCGAATTCCGCTAAGCATAGATATCGACACCAACTCCCCTTGAAATCCAGGGCACAAGCTCTCATCATATCTTCTAGTATTTGATTCACCCGTTCCGTTTGCCCTCAGTCTGAGGGTGAAAGGCGGTGCTAAATCGCAATTTAGTGCCGAGGGACTTCTGAACGCATTCCCAAAAATACAAAGTAAAGCGACCATCCCTATCTGAGATGATGGTCTTGGGAACTCCATAAAGCCTAATTACTTCCTTAACATATAATTGAGCCAGTTGCTCAATCGTATAAGTCATCTTGATCGCCAAGAAGTGAGCAGACTTTGTCAGCCAGTCCACAATTACCCATATTGCATCATATCCAATCGTAGTCCTGGGAAGCCCTAAAATGAAATCCATAGAGATGTCTTCCCATTTCCACTCCGGAATCGTTAGTGGCTGCAGAACTCCTCCGGGTCGCTGGTGTTCTGCTTTTACTTGCTGGCAAGTCCTGCAAGTACTAACATGCTGAGCCACATCCCTCTTCATACCGGACCACCAAAACTTCTCTTTCAGATCCTGATACATCTTGGTGGATCCTGGATGTATCGAATAAGGGGTTTCGTGAGCTTCCGTTAGTATTTTCCTTCGAAGCTCTGGATCATTAGGGATACATAGACGATCCCTAAGGTATAGTACCCCCCCCTTCGGCGATACGAAAACCATCACCCTTTCCTTCGAGGGTCTCCTGTTTTATTTTCTGGAGACTCAGATCACCATTTTGTTTTTCCAATATGTCCTCAAATAGAGTGGGTGATATTGTCATGGTTAACTCCATGATATACTTGCACGCATACATCATAATCATAATCATATCCTTATTGTGATTCGGGGTAAACCGACTCACCTTATGCTTCCAAGACATTAGTCCTCAACCTGGGTTTATGAATTGTATTAGCCCATATTTGTCGTGTGGTTACTATAGGGTAGATAAGATCTTATTTATTATATCACTAAAAATTTATTTATCAAGTCTTAATAGTCTATATACAAAACTATCCTCACTCAGTGAGCTAGATGGCCCGCCATCATACCCATAACAAAGAACATCATAGCAGTCACTGCCACTCCCTCGTTCATCTCCCCTTGGCCTGCCGTCTCCATAGGATCCTCTTCCTCTATCTCGGGAACCTCCTCAACCACTTCAGGGTCTTCCCCAACCATCCCGGGGTCTTCCTCAACCATCTCGAGCATCTCGGGGTCTTCTTCAAACACCTCGAGATCGTCCTCGCTCATCGGGTCTTCCTCAAACATCTCGAGCATCTCGGGATCCTCCTCGAAGGGCTCGGGATCTTCCTCGTATATCTCAGGATCCTCTTTGGACGGCTCGGAATTCTCTTCGTACCTCTCAGGATCCTCCTCAAATGGCTCGGGATCCTCTTCGTACATCTCCGGGTCCTCTTCCTTGAATCTCCGATGAATTCGAACCTAGAACCTGCCTCAGGTCGAAAGACCACCTTTCGCCTACGGCACTCAATAGAAGCACCGTATTTATCCAGGAAATCCATTCCCATTATAACATCATAATCATGCATGTCGAGTACTATCAGATCGCAGTGAAGTTCCCTTTCCGCGATTCTGACCGGCACCACACGCAGTACATGAGTGGATGTCATTATCTCTCCGGAAGGTAGGGTCGTTAAGAATCTGCAGTCTAACACTTGTGGAAGCCTATCTATCTTCTTGGTATATGGCACAGAAATGAACGAGTGGGTTGCCCCAGTATCAAATAATGCAGTAGCATACTGACTGGAAATAAGTATCTGACCTGTGACAACCGTAGAAGCTTCCGCAGCGTCCTCCTTGGTAACCGAGAAAACCCTGGCATTTGTCACTGTTGGGGAGGCTTCCAACATCGGGGTCCCTTCCAGCTCGGCTGGCATATAGTGCAACTTTGCTGGTGCACCCTGGTACTGCGCCAGTGGTTGGGGAGAGGCCTGGTTCTTTATAGGACAATAAGCTGCATATGTCCTTCCACACCACAGGTGAAACACCGGTTCATACCCTTGCGGCATTCCCTGGAGTGATTCTTCCCGCATGTCGCGCATGGGGAAACCTTGGTCTGTTTATTTGCGGGGCCCCCTTGAGAGTTGTTCCATGACTTCCGTTTACCACCTTGATCCCCTTTCCCGCCAACGTGGTTCCTCTGGGACCTTTGTCCTCTTTCATTCATCGCTTTCCGCTGCTGATTAATATTGTTCAGATAGTGCTCAGTGAGCAGGGCACTACTAAACAGTTCCTCGGCGGTATGGGGCCTGCTAACTCCGCCTGCCACATTCAGAGCTATTTCAGGCCGCAACATTCTTAGCATAAGTCGGACCCTCTCTTTCTCGGTACGGACCAACTCAGGGCACAGTCGAGCCAGTCGATTGAATTTCTTCACGACCTCATTGACCGAGAGATCGCCCTGCCGGAATTTCATGAATTCGTCGTAGTGTTTGTTCGTGACCCGCATGTTGAAGAATTCTACGAAAAACTCCGATTCAAAATCTACCCACGCCATCTGGTCCACCGGTCTCTTGGCCTTAACTCTTTCCCACCACATTCTGGCATCCCCAGACAGGCAGAATGACGCACACTTGATCTTCTCATGCTCAGGTCAGTCCAGCAGCTCCAGGGTACTTTCCATCATCTTGAACCATGCCTGGGCGTCCCAAGGTTCGCCAACACCAGAGTAATTCTCCGGTTTCAGCCTTAACCACTGGATCAGGTAAGCCTCCTGTCGTGCCACAGTGGTCGAGCCCGGCGGAGGAGTGTGCGTAACCGTAGGCGCCACAGGTATAGCAGTCTGGTTCACTGGTGGAGTAGTAGAATTTTCCTGTTGGTTCATCATGGTATTAATGGTCTGCTGCTGCTCGGTGACTTGGCGCTGAAGTTGGGTCACTAATTCCATCAGATCAGGCGATGGGGTTGCCTCGTTAAGTCGGTTACTCTGTCTTCTAGCCATATTTTTCTTCACCAAAGACAAGTATGGTCAATATCAGTTTCTTTTCTACCCCTATATTATTCTAATATTTAATTCCTAAAAGAAAATAAAGTATCATTCATCGTTACATATCGTAACGTACTTTTCATCATAAGCATCATTCATACTTGCATATTTTAGAACCATAAAACATTCTAAAAGTGCTTACTACTATAAGATATGTAAAGAGGTACTTACTTGGAGGCGGCAGGAAGAGGGCTTGATGTGTGTGTAGTGAGATGGTAACTGCTCTGATACCAACCTGTAATGCCGCTTTTTTTTCCATAAGCGGCGTTACGTTAACATACTTAGGGCATGTAGACATCATAAGGCAGCGGAATAACTTTAACTTTACTCGTACATGCCCTACTACCATTCTTAACATAATGACATGGAAACTCGGCATATTGACTTCTTACTTAAACATCATATCATGTCATACTTAACATCACATCATAGAGTTCCATAAGTCATTATTCAAGCATTCAAGCTTATAAGTGACCAAAGTAAAGTTCTAGCATAACCGATAAACATATGATTTCCTGGGTCAAGTCACTACCACACACATGCGTTCTTGCCCTCCTGCTGCTTCCTCATTGTCCCCTTGAATGATCTGCGGTATAAGGAAATAAGACTATAAGCACACAGGCTTAGTAAGACTCTTTCTTACTCATAAAACCATTCGTCATTTCATAATGAGCACATGAAACATTAACATTCTTAGTACTCTACTTAGAACATAACAACTTGAATCACTTATCATATACATGACATGACATGAACATAAACATAAGTGAGCATTCCTATCATGGCATGAGACATGGCATAAACGTAAACATAGTAAACATTCTAAGCATGGCATGCTACATGGCATAAACATAAACATAATAAACATCCCTAGCATGACATAATACATGGTATATACATAACATAATAAACATTCCTAGCATGTCATAATACATGATATAAACATGTCTATAAGGTGTAAACCAACCTGTATGGCATAAACATAGGCATACTTCCTATCATAGCATATGAGCATCCTCTTAACATAATCATGACATAGATCATTTACTCTCATGCATATTTCTTAACATGAAGCGTAAGCATAAAAATCTTATCAGCATAGCATAATGCATATCATGAATGAATGCATGAGTGGAATGCATATACATAAGGATGCTTAACTTTTAAAACATACTTTTAAATGTTTAAACATAATCATCATATCATTGGGGTCCTCGGCTTGTACCACATACATACATCATAGCGCGCATCCCTAGCAAGTCCGAGATAGCGAGCCCCGACCTAATAGGGTAAGGACAGCATAGTCGGTAGTCCCCGAACCGAGGCGTTCTTAAGGAGCCCATCCCTGTTGCACAGCTCCGGTAGTGCCAGAACCGTGGACAACATAGTCGGTAGTCCATAACCGGGGCGTTCATAAGGTGCCCATCCCTTGGACCCATACTTCGGTCCGGTACAAGCCCATTCATAAAGTAAAATACTTTACATGTTTCATCATTCATAAGACATTCATAGCATAACCATGTTACATAAAGCATGACTTAACACATGCTTGTCCTTTCATCATTCATACTTATTGCATAGCATCATGATGCCTGGAAGGCATGAGCATTATCTTCATTCATAAACATGGTATGGATCTTCTTTCATAAACATGGCATGCATCATTCTTATCATAACATAAACATAACATACTTATCATGGCATCGTTCTTATCATGAACATAAACATAACATACTTATCATGGCATCGTTCTTATCATGAACATAAACATAACATACTTATCATGGCATCGTTCTTATCATGAACATAAACATAACATACCTATCATGACATCATTCTTATCATGAACATAAACCTAACATACTTATCATGGCATCATTCATATCATGAACATACACAATAACATAGCATGGTTCTTAACATAACATGAGCATATAACATAGCATGGTTCTCTACATAACCTAAGCCTACATAGGTAGGACTTCCATAAACATGCTACCTACTATCCAAGTGCATGGCATAAATCATAAGACATTCATAATAAACCCTATTAGGCATGGCATCCAAATCATAACATACAACATAAAACATGGTGCTTAAAGTTAGGGTTATAGGTAACATGAGTTCTACCACATGCTTGGACCTATATATATATATATATATATATACTTCATGATAAGCATAAACCATCATTCTTTGAACCTTAACTCCCCCCCAAACCCTAGATACATGGCTTGGCCGAAACCTATAGGGAGGAGTTCCATCAATTCCATAAACATGTAAGATAGCATAAGGTAAAGGAACAACCATACATCATCTATGAGACCATAAGAAGCCATTGGGGCCCATGATTAGGGTTAACCCTAACCTTTAGCCCTCCTTCCTAGGGCTGGCCGAAACATGTAAGGCCATGGGGGCATGGAAAAATTCCATTAAAATCCCCAATCAATCATTAAACACCAACCATACCTTACCATAGGGCCATTGGGGCCCTTACTTGAAATAAGTCCTAACTTTTTACCCTATTAGCAATCTTGGCCGAAACTTATAGGGTCTCTAGGCCATGTGAAAATTCACATAAATCATCCTCCATCTCCCTTACATCATGATAATACATAAAACACATACTTGAAGTTTTAGACCCAACCCTACCCATGGGTTCTTGAAGTTGGCCGAAACCCTAGGGGATCCTAGGGTACCCCAAAAATTCTCAAAAATTATATTTAATCTCTAAACATCATGAGAGTACATTAGACAACATTAGGAAGATTTTTAGCATCATCATCGACCCTAAAATCCTAGTGGCCGAAACCCATAGGACTAGGGTTCTTGGTTTTCTTTCTTTCAACATCAAATCCCAAAAACCAACCAATATATCATGCTAAAAACATAAGGAACTATTATACCACAGGTGAGGGAGTCTTACCTTGGTTGATCTTGATTTTTAAACCTTAAAAGAGAAGAAAATTGCAAATCCTATGGACACTTGAACCCCCTTGCCCTTGTATCCTTGGAAAACCTTTAGATCTTGGTGATGAGACCTTCTTGTGGAGCTTTTCCATGGGAGAACCACCCTTGTGGTGTTCGGCTAGAATGAGGAGGGAGGAGGAGAGGAAATGCAATTGATGGAAGGAAGAAGGTAACTCCCAAACCCCCCTCTTTATAACCCATTAAGGAGGTAAATGAAGAGTCTCTTCATGACCCTTCATCTTCTTCTAAGCCTTAACCAATTTCCACTTTATTCCCTCATAACATTCCCTTGCTAGGTGAGTTGGTTAGAGCATGCATGGTTATACAAGAGGTCCAAGGTTCAATCCTTGGTCCATGCACCTTATTTTTATTTTATTTTTTCCTTTTATTTTCTATGATTTTTCCCAAAATTCCGAAAATCCTCTAAGAATTCCCCCATAATTATGTTAATATTTCTCATTAAAACCTCTTTATATTTATATTAATTTTTACCTAACATTCTCCAATAATTATGGTACTAAAAAGCCCATATAAGGCCCATTAGTACTTAGTTTTCTCAATTTAAATGAGAAAATATGGATTTTTAGGCCACATTTTGTATCAATATTTCTAGGTCTCTCGGAAAATTATCTAGACATGCTCAATATTTCTAAGAAAATATTAAGAGAATTTTTCGGGTCGTTACAATCCCCCATATCTCGTGAAAGTTCGTCCTCGAACTTAGAATAGCTCCGGGTACTTGCGCCTCATCTCGTCCTCGCGTTCCCAGGTAGCTTCTTCGAACCGTTGACTTTGCCATAGGACCTTGACTAAGGGTTCCTCCTTACTCCTCAGCTTCTTGACTTCCCTATCCAAAATCTGGATGGGTCTGCTCTCATAACTTAGGTCCTCTTGTACTTGTACTGTCTGTGGCTCGATCACTTGGTCCATATTTGGGATACACTTTTTAAGCAGGGACACATGAAATACGTTATGGATGGCTGACATCTCTGGAGGCAGCTCTAGCTCATATGCCACTTTACCGACTCTTTTCAGAATCAGGTACGACCCCACATAGCGCGGACTTAGTTTTCCTTTCTTCCCAAATCTTGTCACCCCCTTCATAGGAGCCACTTTGAGAAATACCCAATCTCCAACATCAAATTCCAGTGGTCTACGCCGGACATCGGCATAACTCTTCTGCCGGCTCTGAGTAGTTTCTATCCGTTGTCGAATATTCTGTATAGCTCGGGTGGCGCTGTCGATAACATCCGTTGTGAGCCCCATTTCCTTCTTTTCACCACCCTCGTACCAACAGATCGGAGACCTACATCTCCTCGCATACAAGGCTTCATAAGGTGTCATTCCGATAGAAGCTTGGTAGCTATTATTGTAAGCGAATTCCGCTAAGCATAGATATCGACACCAACTCCCCTTGAAATCCAGGGCACAAGCTCTCATCATATCTTCTAGTATTTGATTCACCCGTTCCGTTTGCCCTCAGTCTGAGGGTGAAAGGCGGTGCTAAATCGCAATTTAGTGCCGAGGGACTTCTGAACGCATTCCCAAAAATACAAAGTAAAGCGACCATCCCTATCTGAGATGATGGTCTTGGGAACTCCATAAAGCCTAATTACTTCCTTAACATATAATTGAGCCAGTTGCTCAATCGTATAAGTCATCTTGATCGCCAAGAAGTGAGCAGACTTTGTCAGCCTGTCCACAATTACCCATATTGCATCATATCCATTCGTAGTCCTGGGAAGCCCTAAAATGAAATCCATAGAGATGTCTTCCCATTTCCACTCCGGAATCGTTAGTGGCTGCAGAACTCCTCCGGGTCGCTGGTGTTCTGCTTTTACTTGCTGGCAAGTCCTGCAAGTACTAACATGCTGAGCCACATCCCTCTTCATACCGGACCACCAAAACTTCTCTTTCAGATCCTGATACATCTTGGTGGATCCTGGATGTATCGAATAAGGGGTTTCGTGAGCTTCCGTTAGTATTTTCCTTCGAAGCTCTGGATCATTAGGGATACATAGACGATCCCTAAGGTATAGTACCCCCCCCCCTTCGGCGATACGAAAACCATCACCCTTTCCTTCGAGGGTCTCCTGTTTTATTTTCTGGAGACTCAGATCACCATTTTGTTTTTCCAATATGTCCTCAAATAGAGTGGGTGATATTGTCATGGTTAACTCCATGATATACTTGCACGCATACATCATAATCATAATCATATCCTTATTGTGATTCGGGGTAAACTGACTCACCTTATGCTTCCAAGACATTAGTCCTCAACCTGGGTTTATGAATTGTATTAGCCCATATTTGTCGTGTGGTTACTATAGGGTAGATAAGATCTTATTTATTATATCACTAAAAATTTATTTATCAAGTCTTAATAGTCTATATACAAAACTATCCTCACTCAGTGAGCTAGATGGCCCGCCATCATACCCATAACAAAGAACATCATAGCAGTCACTGCCACTCCCTCGTTCATCTCCCCTTGGCCTGCCGTCTCCATAGGATCCTCTTCCTCTATCTCGGGAACCTCCTCAACCACTTCAGGGTCTTCCCCAACCATCCCGGGGTCTTCCTCAACCATCTCGAGCATCTCGGGGTCTTCTTCAAACACCTCGAGATCGTCCTCTCTCATCGGGTCTTCCTCAAACATCTCGAGCATCTCGGGATCCTCCTCGAAGGGCTCGGGATCTTCCTCGTATATCTCAGGATCCTCTTTGGACGGCTCGGAATTCTCTTCGTACCTCTCAGGATCCTCCTCAAATGGCTCGGGATCCTCTTCGTACATCTCCGGGTCCTCTTCCTTGAATCTCCGATGAATTCGAACCTAGAACCTGCCTCAGGTCGAAAGACCACCTTTCGCCTACGGCACTCAATAGAAGCACCGTATTTATCCAGGAAATCCATTCCCATTATAACATCATAATCATGCATGTCGAGTACTATCAGATCGCAGTGAAGTTCCCTTTCCGCGATTCTGACCGGCACCACACGCAGTACATGAGTGGATGTCATTATCTCTCCGGAAGGTAGGGTCGTTAAGAATCTGCAGTCTAACACTTGTGGAAGCCTATCTATCTTCTTGGTATATGGCACAGAAATGAACGAGTGGGTTGCCCCAGTATCAAATAATGCAGTAGCATACTGACTGGAAATAAGTATCTGACCTGTGACAACCGTAGAAGCTTCCGCAGCGTCCTCCTTGGTAACCGAGAAAACCCTGGCATTTGTCACTGTTGGGGAGGCTTCCAACATCGGGGTCCCTTCCAGCTCGGCTGGCATATAGTGCAACTTTGCTGGTGCACCCTGGTACTGCGCCAGTGGTTGGGGAGAGGCCTGGTTCTTTATAGGACAATAAGCTGCATATGTCCTTCCACACCACAGGTGAAACACCGGTTCATACCCTTGCGGCATTCCCTGGAGTGATTCTTCCCGCATGTCGCGCATGGGGAAACCTTGGTCTGTTTATTTGCGGGGCCCCCTTGAGAGTTGTTCCATGACTTCCGTTTACCACCTTGATCCCCTTTCCCGCCAACGTGGTTCCTCTGGGACCTTTGTCCTCTTTCATTCATCGCTTTCCGCTGCTGATTGATATTGTTCAGATAGTGCTCAGTGAGCAGGGCACTACTAAACAGTTCCTCGGCGGTATGGGGCCTGCTAACTCCGCCTGCCACATTCAGAGCTATTTCAGGCCGCAACATTCTTAGCATAAGTCGGACCCTCTCTTTCTCGGTACGGACCAACTCAGGGCACAGTCGAGCCAGTCGATTGAATTTCTTCACGACCTCATTGACCGAGAGATCGCCCTGCCGGAATTTCATGAATTCGTCGTAGTGTTTGTTCGTGACCCGCATGTTGAAGAATTCTACGAAAAACTCCGATTCAAAATCTACCCACGCCATCTGGTCCACCGGTCTCTTGGCCTTAACTCTTTCCCACCACATTCTGGCATCCCCAGACAGGCAGAATGACGCACACTTGATCTTCTCATGCTCAGGTCAGTCCAGCAGCTCCAGGGTACTTTCCATCATCTTGAACCATGCCTGGGCGTCCCAAGGTTCGCCAACACCAGAGTAATTCTCCGGTTTCAGCCTTAACCACTGGATCAGGTAAGCCTCCTGTCGTGCCACAGTGGTCGAGCCCGGCGGAGGAGTGTGCGTAACCGTAGGCGCCACAGGTATAGCAGTCTGGTTCACTGGTGGAGTAGTAGAATTTTCCTGTTGGTTCATCATGGTATTAATGGTCTGCTGCTGCTCGGTGACTTGGCACTGAAGTTGGGTCACTAATTCCATCAGATCAGGCGATGGGGTTGCCTCGTTAAGTCGGTTACTCTGTCTTCTAGCCATATTTTTCTTCACCAAAGACAAGTATGGTCAATATCAGTTTCTTTTCTACCCCTATATTATTCTAATATTTAATTCCTAAAAGAAAATAAAGTATCATTCATCGTTACATATCGTAACGTACTTTTCATCATAAGCATCATTCATACTTGCATATTTTAGAACCATAAAACATTCTAAAAGTGCTTACTACTATAAGATATGTAAAGAGGTACTTACTTGGAGGCGGCAGGAAGAGGGCTTGATGTGTGTGTAGTGAGATGGTAACTGCTCTGATACCAACCTGTAATGCCGCTTTTTTTTCCATAAGCGGCGTTACGTTAACATACTTAGGGCATGTAGACATCATAAGGCAGCGGAATAACTTTAACTTTACTCGTACATGCCCTACTACCATTCTTAACATAATGACATGGAAACTCGGCATATTGACTTCTTACTTAAACATCATATCATGTCATACTTAACATCACATCATAGAGTTCCATAAGTCATTATTCAAGCATTCAAGCTTATAAGTGACCAAAGTAAAGTTCTAGCATAACCGATAAACATATGATTTCCTGGGTCAAGTCACTACCACACACATGCGTTCTTGCCCTCCTGCTGCTTCCTCATTGTCCCCTTGAATGATCTGCGGTATAAGGAAATAAGACTATAAGCACACAGGCTTAGTAAGACTCTTTCTTACTCATAAAACCATTCGTCATTTCATAATGAGCACATGAAACATTAACATTCTTAGTGCTCTACTTAGAACATAACAACTTGAATCACTTATCATATACTTGACATGGCATGAACATAAACATAAGTGAACATTCCTATCATGGCATGAGACATGGCATAAACGTAAACATAGTAAACATTCTAAGCATGGCATGCTACATGGCATAAACATAAACATAATAAACATCCCTAGCATGACATAATACATGGTATATACATAACATAATAAACATTCCTAGCATGGCATAATACATGGTATAAACATGTCTATAAGATGTAAACCAACCTGTATGGCATAAACATAGGCATACTTCCTATCATAGCATATGAGCATCCTCTTAACATAATCATGACATAGATCATTTACTCTCATGAATATTTCTTAACATGAAGCGTAAGCATAAAAATCTTATCAGCATAGCATAATGCATATCATGAATGAATGCATGAGTGGAATGCATATACATAAGGATGCTTAACTTTTAAAACATACTTTTAAATGTTTAAACATAATCATCATATCATTGGGGTCCTCGGCTTGTACCACATACATACATCATAGCGCGCATCCCTAGCAAGTCCGAGATAGCGAGCCCCGACCTAATTGGGTAAGGACAGCATAGTCGGTAGTCCCCGAACCGAGGCGTTCTTAAGGAGCCCATCCCTGTTGCACAGCTCCGGTAGTGCCAGAACCGTGGACAACATAGTCGGTAGTCCATAACCGGGGCGTTCATAAGGTGCCCATCCCTTGGACCCATACTTCGGTCCGGTACAGGCCCATTCATAAAGTAAAATACTTTACATGTTTCATCATTCATAAGACATTCATAGCATAACCATGTTACATAAAGCATGACTTAACACATGCTTGTCCTTTCATCATTCATACTTATTGCATAGCATCATGATGCCTGGAAGGCATGAGCATTATCTTCATTCATAAACATGGTATGGATCTTCTTTCATAAACATGGCATGCATCATTCTTATCATAACATAAACATAACATACTTATCATGGCATCGTTCTTATCATGAACATAAACATAACATACTTATCATGGCATCGTTCTTATCATGAACATAAACATAACATACTTATCATGGCATCGTTCTTATCATGAACATAAACATAACATACCTATCATGACATCATTCTTATCATGAACATAAACCTAACATACTTATCATGGCATCATTCATATCATGAACATACACAATAACATAGCATGGTTCTTAACATAACATGAGCATATAACATAGCATGGTTCTCTACATAACCTAAGCCTACATAGGTAGGACTTCAATAAACATGCTACCTACTATCCAAGTGCATGGCATAAAACATAAGAGATTCATAATAAACCCTATTAGGCATGGCATCCAAATCATAACATACAACATAAAACATGGTGCTTAAAGTTAGGGTTATAGGTAACATGAGTTCGACCACATGCTTGGACCTATATATATATATATATATATACTTCATGATAAGCATAAACCATCATTCTTTGAACCTTAACTCCCCCCAAACCCTAGATACATGGCTTGGCCGAAACCTATAGGGAGGAGTTCCATCAATTCCATAAACATGTAAGACAGCATAAGGTAAAGGAACAACCATACATCATCTATGAGAACATAAGAAGCCATTGGGGCCCATGATTAGGGTTAACCCTAACCTTTAGCCGTCCTTCCTAGGGCTGGCCGAAACATATAAGGCCATGGGGGCATGGAAAAATTCCATTAAAATCCCCAATCAATCATTAAACACCAACCATACCTTACCATAGGGCCATTGGGGCCCTTACTTGAAATAAGTCCTAACTTTTTACCCTATTAGCAATCTTGGCCGAAACTTATAGGGTCTCTAGGCCATGTGAAAATTCACATAAATCATCCTCCATCTCCCTTACATCATGATAATACATAAAACACATACTTGAAGTTTTAGACCCAACCCTACCCATGGGTTCTTGAAGTTGGCCGAAACCCTAGGGGATCCTAGGGTACCCAAAAAATTCTCAAAAATTATATTTAATCTCTAAACATCATGAGAGTACATTAGACAACATTAGGAAGATTTTTACCATCATCATGGACCCTAAAATCTTAGTGGCCGAAACCTATAGGACTAGGGTTCTTGGTTTTCTTTCTTTCAACATCAAATCCCAAAAACCAACCAATATATCATGCTAAAAACATAAGGAACTATTATACCACAGGTGAGGGAGTCTTACCTTGGTTGATCTTGATTTTTAAACCTTAAAAGAGAAGAAAATTGCAAATCCTTTGGACACTTGAACCCCCTTGCCCTTGTATCCTTGGAAAACCTTTAGATCTTGGTGATGAGACCTTCTTGTGGAGCTTTTCCAAGGGAGAACCACCCTTGTGGTGTTCGGCTAGAATGAGGAGGGAGGAGGAGAGGAAATGCAATTGATGGAAGGAAGAAGGTAACTCCCAAACCCCCCTCTTTATAACCCATTAAGGAGGTAAATGAAGAGTCTCTTCATGACCCTTCATCTTCTTCTAAGCCTTAACCAATTTTCACTTCATTCCCTCATAACATTCCCTTGCTTGGTGAGTTGGTTAGAGCATGCATGGTTGTACAAGAGGTCCAAGGTTGAATCCTTGGTCCATGCACCTTATTTTTATTTTATTTTTTCCTTTTATTTTCTATGATTTTTCCCAAAATTCCGAAAATCCTCTAAGAATTCCCCCATAATTATGTTAATATTTCTCATTAAAACCCCTTTATATTTATATTAATTTTTACCTAACATTCTCCAATAATTATGGTACTTAAAAGCCCATATAAGGCCCATTAATACTTAGTTTTCTCAATTTAAATGAGAAAATATGGATTTCTAGGCCACATTTTGTATTAATATTTCTAGGTCTCTCGGAAAATTATCTAGACATGCTCAATATTTCTAAGAAAATATTAAGAGAATTTTCCGAGTCGTTACACTTAGTGCCCAATCCATGATTAGGACTTAGTGCCCAATTCTCCGAACCAAGACTTATTGCCTTGATTTACTAGGACTTTGGTCCATTTTGTTACTCCTCTATTAACTCCTCTTCTCTTGTTCAATGTATCACTGACTTAAGTATATTGTCATACATTAAAACATTTGGAGGAGGACATCACTGATGCAACTTGCACCAACATTTGGTATGTACATTCATTTAGTATTTTCAGTTATGCATATTCTCTTATTTCCCATGAGACTATATCCTATTGTTCCTTTATAGCTTGCATAGGTATTTATATTGCCATGCAAATCTATCTCTATACCCATAGAGTCCACTTAGACTCACAACCTGTTACCCTATTTTTTTTGTTTCCAGGTTGATTGTTCGCTAGAGGATCCTAGTTGACAATTCCAGGTCTCGATGACTCTAGCTTTGAGTTTTTTGCTTGTTTATGTTTCTAGTGTAGCCTATTCTTCATGTATTGTATTTGATTTACATCATGGTTGTGTATTGGCGTTGTATTTGAGGCGTGGATTGTATTTTGAGTTCTTTGTGGGACTTTATGAGTTGTGATTTCCTACGTGACAGCCTAGATGTCAGCTCAGGTGAGTTTTATGGAATTTATTATTGTGATGCATTTATTTCTATATGCTTCAGCTGGGATTGGTCGTTATATGTTTTGATTTGAGGTCAGAGGCCATATATATTGTGTGGCGTTGTATAAATATTCCTAATTGTCTATCATACAGGGGAGATATTGTCCGATAGTATATTGGACTAGCGGCTCCTCTCTCTGGGGTGTGAAAGATGGAGTAGTTCTCCAATCTAGGGTATATAGGATCGTAGGGAACAATAGGGGGGTGAATATCGCATTCGAAAAATTCTTTAGATTTGTAAAAGTAAGTGAGTACGCAATGGAAAACATAAAGCACTAACACATTTTTATTTTTACTTGGTTTAGAGTCTTGTGACGACTCCTACTCCATGGTCCACTATCCTTGACCTTTTACTTTGGGCAATTCTATAATTTGTAAAGATGTAGTACAAATTTCATGTACTATGAAAGTAAGAATAAATACAAATTATACCGACAATAGAGAGTAAGAAGAACTGAAGTGCATCTTTGTCGGAGAGTCGTTTCAGCGTTGTTGAATCATTTTGGTGCAGCACATGAGGAACACAAGTGATGTAGAAAGTTGATTTGTATCTCTGGTCTAAACCCCCTTATATAGGATCATACGGGCACTAGTGTTGCTGTTATCCAGTCGTGGCCTCCTCCCTACCTGGTCCAAGTACTATCCTACATGGTGTTGGGACCGGGTGCATGTTGACATGGATGCAGGTTCGTAATTTTAAAATTAATTACGTACAGCGGAAGGTTTAGCATAAATAATTTCTCTAAATTATTTAACCACACATCTAAGCATGCAAGTTTATCTTGTGTAGACATGATCATATATTTGAAATTTTACAGAAACATAAACTAATTTACGTATTACCTCGGGTAACTCGAAGGAAGGGACGAGATCCAACCGTAAGCGTCCCTTGGAAGCTCCGCCTCTATTCGCATCCACGCCGAGTATCTTCGGGATGACTTCGCAAAGCCATGAGTTTCGTGTTTTCGAGAACTACTAGATTCTCCGAGAACGCGACAAGAAAAACCAAGAGAGAAGTCGGAAGACTAACCACAAAAGGATGGCCGGAATCAAAATTCCGGCGAAGCAAAAGAAGAGGCATGCGGCAAAAAGATTCTTGCGGCAAACTCTAATTCCGGTAACACCTTCTTCCGGCTAAGAGATGGCCGGAGCTTCCTTCTCCGGCACCAGGTGGTGGTCGGCAGGGAAAGGGTAGGGGCGGGCGGCTGGTGCTCCTTTTTGGGGTTGGTTGGCGCACGACAAGAAAGGGAGAAGAGAAGGAGACAAAGAGAGGGAGAGAGCCTATGCCTTCATCTCTATGATTGGAAAATCCAATTTTCAACTCGTTTTAAATCCCTCGGATTACTCGTAGTGCGTGTGACTAAATAGGCTTTCGATTTATGTTAGCCGTCTATAATTAATCAATTAATTATAGAACAATCATGAGTGGCACCTAGTAGTACATCATGATCCCCAATTAATCGAAAGATCAACGGTTGACCTCAGAAACAATTCTGAAACCCTTCAGCAGCTATAATGAATCGTGCCCCATTCCCTTTACCATCTTATACCCACTTGGTTCAGGACATGGTCTATGTGTGTCAGTCCCCATTAGGCTGACTACGTCACACCTAGCCCAAGTAACGTTTTCTCATCCTACGGATTCTAATTACTCTCATGTTTCTGAGAGATTCATACTCTGAACATGTGATGCTCTGGCCAGAGGCTTCGAGTAACAATCCGACGATAGGCCTTGGGTATACATCTCCTCGCAAGGAGTGGTGAATCCTTTGTAGGCTGTTCAAACATCTTCGGGCACTTCGGCTTATACCCAACCATCCTGGGTCCACACCTCCTTAGAGATGCTTGCTTAAGATGTCAAAGTATAAGTCTCCATGACCAAGATGACTTGAACACCGCAAGTCAAAGGAACATCGCACTTAAGCTGCAGTAAGAACTTCATTGACATATCTATATGTAGATTACCATATGAAGTTTTATAGCCAGTCACTCCAATGAACTAGTTCCCTTAACTAGCATTCATGTTTATCTCCGGACATCCAAATGTCACCAGCCAGTGAGAATCAGCTGATTAGAGAATAACCCATGCTAGTCTTAACAGAATTGATAGTGTTCGTATTTATCAATTCATCGATTAGGGACAATTTCAATACTTCACAATTGCACATGTAGAGACAATCACTAGTTGTGAATTCATCACAAATTCTCTCATGCTGTGAATTGTATTGTGGACATTCAAAAAATGAGTTTAAGATCTCAATCAAATACACAAACATGTATACTCAAATAGTGAATATTCATTTATTAGAATAAATGATTACAATCATAAGGCGATTGCCTTAGGACACTTCTCTCATATCACTAACAAACTCCCACTTGGCCTAATGCCAATCGCTACGGTACCCAATACCACAGACTCTAACATGACCCTCAAACTTGCTTTGAGGCAAGGCCTTAGTTAAAGGATCCGCTAAATTCCTTTCAGTGGGAATTTTCTCAATTTGTATATCATTCCTACTTATAATCTCTCTAATCAGATGATAGCGGCGAAGCACATGTTTGGATCGCTGATGAGACTTTGGTTCCTTTTCTTGTGCAATAGCTCCATTGTTGTCGCAGTAAACCGATATTGCTTCATCAATGGTTGGAACCACACCAAGTTCTGAGACAAACTTTTTGATCCAGACTGCTTCCTTTGCTTCATCCGAAGCTGCAATATATTCCGCTTCCGTGGTAGAATCCGCTACGGTATCTTGCTTGGAACTCTTCCAACTTATTGCGCCTCCATTCAAAATAAATACGTATCCGGACTGAGATTTGGAGTCATCCTTATCTGTCTGGAAACTAGCATCTGTATACCCACGTATTACCATATCACCTTCTCCATATATTAGGAATACATCCTTAGTGTTTCTTAAGTACTTGAGGATTGTCTTGACAGCCGCCCAATGATCCATTCCTGGATCAGACTGGTATCTTCTTGTGACGCTCAGAGCATATGATACATCGGGCCTAGTACATAACATAGCATACATGATAGATCATATCGTGGATGCATAAGGAATCTTATTCATGCAAATCCTCTCGACTTCTGTGCGCGGACACATAGACTTCGAAAGGTTGATCCCATGCTTGATGGGAAGGTAACCTTTCTTGGATTCCGACATGCTAAACCTTTCTAGCACTCGGTCTATATATGTAGACTGCGAAAGAACAAGCTACCGTTTTGATCTATCTCTATAGATTCTAATCCCAAGGATATAGGTTGCTTCTCCCAGGTCTTTCAGGGAGAAAGTTTTGGACAACCAAATTTTAACTGACTGTAAGACTGATATATCGTTTCCTATAAGTAATATGTCATCGACATATAAAACTAGGAATATGACTGCACTCCCACTAACCTTCTTGTACACACAAGGTTCGTCAGGATTTTGTGAGAAATCAAACTCTTTGATTGTCTCATCAAAATGGATGTTCCAGCTCCTGGATGCTTGCTTTAGTCCATATATGGATCGACGAAGCTTGCATACTTTGGTATTATTAACTGATGTGAAACCTTCAGGTTGTATCATGTATACATCCTCAAGCAGGTTTCCATTAAGGAAAGCTGTTTTCACATCCATTTGTCATATCTCATAATCATAATGAGCTGCTATGGCCAGGAGCATCCGAATGGATTTAAGCATAGCTACTGGCGAATAGGTTTCGTCATAATCAATTCCTTGTTTTTGACGATATCCTTTTGCCACTAATCTAGCCTTAAAGGTAACAACATTACCTTCCATGTCGCTTTTCTTCTTGAAAACCCACTTGCACCCTATGGGCTTAATCCCTTCAGGTGGGTTAACCAAGTCTCATACTTGATTTTTGTACATCGAATCCATTTCCGACTTTATGGCTTCAAGTCATTTATCCCTTTCTAAATTTTTCAGAACATCATCATAACTGATAGGTTCGTCATCGTTAATGAGTAACACGTCGTTCGATTCACTTATAAGAAATCCGTATCTCTCTCGAATATTGCGTGTCCTATCAGACCTAGGAAGAAGTGCTGTTGTTTTAGGTTCAACTGATAGCTCATCATTATGAGTTATTGGTTGTGGGTCTAGACTAGGTGTCTTTGTAATGTCTATTGGAGTTTCTTGAACATCTTCAAGTTCAATGCTACTCCCATTGTTTTCTTGTAAAAGAAATTCTTTTTCTAGAAATATAGCATGCCTTGAAACAAACACCTTTTGTTCCAAGGGATGATAGAATTGGTAACCCTTTGTTTCCTTAGGGTATCCAATAAATAGACATTTATCAGACTTAGCATCCAATTTGTCTGATACAGTCCGCTTTACATAAGCAGGACAACCCCATATCTTTAGGTGAGAAAAATGAGGTTTCTTACTATTCCACGTCTCATATGGAGTAGTAGAGACTACCTTGGTCGGGACTCTGTTTAGTAAGTAAACAGCTGTCTTAAGCGCATAGCCTGAAAAGGATTTTGGAAGAGTTGCATGATTCATCATAGATCTAACCATGTCCATCAAGGTTCGGTTATGCCTCTCAGATACACCATTATGCTGTGGTGTATATGGCGGAGTCCATTGAGACAATATCCCATTATCCCTAAGATAATCTTGAAACTCTTGACTTAAGTATTCACCACCCTGATCGGATCGAAGTATCTTAATACTTTTGCCAAGTTGTTTCTCTACTTCACTTCTGAACTCTTTGAATTTCTCAAAAGCTTCAGATTTGTGTTTCATTAAGAACACATACCCGAATCGTGAGTGATCATCGATAAAGGTAATGAAGTAGCTATAGCCTCCTTGTGCAAGAGTTGACATTGGTCCACATACATCAGTATGTATTAGACCAATCAATTCTCCCACTGGTTTACCTTTTTCGGAAAAGGGTAATTTGGTCATCTTGCCTTTTAAGCATGATTCGCATGTATCAAATGAACCGGGTTCAAATGATTCCAGAATTCCACATCGGTGTAATTTGGTCATGCATTTCTTACATACATGGCCAAGACAACAATGCCACATATAGGAGTCTATTTGATTATCTATTCGAGCACGTTTGTTGCTAACTTCGATATTGAAAATGTCACCAGATAAATCTAAAGTGTAGATACCATTGCATAAAGTTCCGGTCCCATAAAGAACACCATTTAAAGTTATGTAACAGCAATAGTTACTAAAAGTTAAATGATAACCCTTTTCATTCAAGCATGAAATAGATACAATGTTCTTTATTAATGAAGAAACAAAATAACAATTATCCAATTCTAAAACAAGTCCAGTAGGGAGCTTTAGCAAATATGTTCTGATGGTAACAGCAGCAATCTTTGCTCCATTTCCAACTCGCAAATTCGCTTCTCCCTTGACGAGTCTTCTTCTATTCCTTAGGCCCTGTATGTCATTACATATATGTGAGCTACACCCAGTATCAAGTACCCAGGTGTCCGAGGAAATAGAGTGACATTCAATAACGAAGATACCTGAAGAGGATGGGGCATCGGATGCCTTCTTCTTCAAGGACTCAAGATAAACCTTGCAGTTTCTTCGCCAGTGGTCCTCCTTGCCGCAGTGATGGCATGTGCCTTTTGGTGCCTTTTCAATCATTTTGGCCTTTTTCTTCCTCCCTTATTTTGTTCTTTAGGCTTCCTCTTAGAGCCTTTCTTTGAGGGACCAACTAACAGTACCGTCTTCTGATCCTGCTTTACAGAAGGCTCTACAGTCTTCAGCAGATTAAACAACTCAGGAATAATAGTCTCCAGTTTGTTCATCCGATAGTTCATCACAAACTAAGAGTAACTCTTGGGCAAACAATGCAGAATTAAGTCAATACTTAGTTCGTGATCCATTGCAAATCCGAGTGTGCCTAGTTGCTCAATGTACCCCAACATCTTCAACACAAACTGTGAAATAGAAGTGCCTTCCTGCATCTTAGAGGTGAAGAGGAGTCTGGAGACCTCAAACCTTTCGGATCTCGCCTGCTCGTCAAACAACTCATGAAGATGGAAGACGATGGTATGAGCATCCATATGCTCATGTTGCTTTTGTAGCTCAGGTACCATAGCGACCAGCATGATGCAACTCGCATGTTCAGCATCGGCCACATGTTTCTGATAGGCCACTAACTGGTCTGGAGTTGCATCTTCAGGAGGATGGTTAGGAAGTTGTTCTTCAAGGACATAAGCAAGCTTTTCTGCCTTGAGGACTATCCTCAGGTTTCGAAGTCAGTCCATGAAGTTTGGCCCAGTCAGCTTATTGGTGTCCAAAATGGAACACAAATTCAGAGAAGACATGATCAGGTGATTATCCTAGAAATACAAATTGAGATTATGTGATGAGAATGATAAAGAATGCATCAATATACATTAATTAAATCCTATTTATTTTTCGAATTGAATAACCCTATTTATCAATTCGGGAGATCGTAGGAACATCTCCAAATAGGTTGATATCCAACCATAGATAAGAACAACCATGGCTAGAGTCCATCAAGTTATTCTTAGCTATGAAGGTAGGTAATTATACCGATTACATATTATACATATGTAACTATCACATTATGCTATCGACTAATTGAATGTTTGCATAAATCATTGGGTTGTTAACTCATTAACAAGTATGCAACAATATACATAGCACCCAATTGCACCTCTCTTTACATCGACCTTAGTTGTGGCACAACAAATCGATGCTCCAAGTTTAAGGCTGACCCATTAATCAAGAAATAGTTTTAATATGGTTGGAGCTCATTCAACCGTTTAGTCAGGCTTGGATGTGTCCAACAACCAAAACTAAGGATTGACCTCTGACTCCAACTATATTAATCATAAACTAATTCCATGGTTTGAACATGTTGAGGTTCAAGCCGGACATAGATGTGTCCATCAACCCAAACGAGAAATAAAACTCCGGTTCTAATCATATTAATGGAAGGTGTTGGCCTTAATATTTTGTAAGGGGTTTTGGGTCTCATCCTTTTCCTTTATGCACATTCATAACATATAATTATGTTATGTTCTAACGATTTCCTTAATAAAGTATGTATGTGACTTAATTTATCAAGTCTCATTAATTGAATTAGGAACCAGATTCTCTAATTCTAATTTTATACTTTATTCAAGGAATTGTTTTGGGAAACAATTTCCTGAATTATCATAATCAATTTCGGAAATAATATGTTTAAGACTTTGATTTCTCTAAATCAAATCTTATTAAATTAAGAGACAGATTCCCTTAATTCAACCAAATATTATTTTTATGAAAATCTTATTTAAGGAAATATACTCTATAGGAAACAATTTTCCTAATTAATTTTGGAGACAATAATATGTAAGAGCATCACCTCATAAATCGAATAAGGAAATTATCGTTTGAGAATCACCTCAAAAATTTTCAAGATTTGATCACATATTTTATTTATGAAAAATTAATATCAATAACTTAATTTGGATGGCTCCCCGAGGCACAATCCAAATTAAAAATTTGATAATTTAAATTCAATTTAAGTAATTTAATTATAACAACTAACTTTAAATTGGATGGCTCCCCGAGGCTAAATCCAAAATAAAGAATTTTGTAAATAATTTAATTTCCAATTATAAATTTAAATGTCAATTAATATTCCCATAATTTGTCTAGACTTTCTTGAAAGAAAGTGCCCAAAATTGAGAGCTTTCCATAAATGGAAAGTTTTCAAAAATAAAAGGTTTTCAGAATAATTGTAAGTTTCTGGTACAAAGAAAACTTAGGGGGCGTTTGGTTTGCATTTTTCAGTCTGTTTTCCATTTTCATTTTCTGTAGAAAATGCGGTTTTTTGAAAAACATGTTTGGTTTGCATTTTCCAGCTTTGTTTTCCAGAAAAAAACATAGCGTTTTCTGGAAAACTGGAGAATGAAAAAAAGTCATTTTCCAGAAAATTAGAAAATGCGATTTTCTGGAAAATGAAAATGGAAAATGACATAAACCAAACGTTACGTTTTTCCAAAATTGAAAATTTTCCAAAATTAGAAAGTTTCCAAAAATGGAAAGTTTTCACAATTATCATAAAATTTCAGAAACAGAGATATTTCAAAAGTTTGCGAAATTTCATGAGGATTTCCAAACTTCGAAATTCCTAAATCGAAAATTTACCATAATTGGAAAGTTTCCATAATTGAAAATTTTCCAAATTTGAGATCATGATAAAGCTTTCCGCAAAACAATTATATGATTATGTCGAACACAAACCTCGGCTCTGATACCACTATTGGGACCGGGTGCATGTTGACATGGATGCGGATTCGTAATTTCAAAATTAATTACGTGTAGCGGAAGGTTTAGCATAAATAATTTCTCTAAATCATTTAACCACATATCTAAGCATGCAAGTTTATCTTGTGTAGACATGATCATATATTTGAAATTTTGCAGAAACATAAACTAATTTACGTATTACCTCGCGTAACTCGAAGGAAGGGACGAGATCCAACAGTAAGCGTCCCTTGGAAGCTCTGCCTCTATTCGCGTCCACGCCGAGTATCTTCGGGATGACTTCACAAAGCCACGAGTTTCGTGTTCTCGAGAACTACTAGATTCTCCGAGAACGCGACAAGAAAAACCAAGAGAGAAGTCGTAAGACTAACCACAAAAGGATAGCCCGAATCAAAATTTCGGCGAAGCAAAAGAAGAGGCATGCGGCAAAAAGATTCTTGCGGCAAACTCTAATTTCGGCAACACCTTCTTCCGGCCAAGAGATGGCCAGAGCTTCCTTCTCCGGCAGCAGGTGGTGGTCGTCAGGGAAAGGGCAGGAGCCGCCAGCTGGTGCTCCTTCTTTGGGCTGGTTGGCGTACGACAAGAAAGGGAGAAGAGAAGGAGAGAAAGAGAGGGAGAGAGCCTATGCCTTCATCTCTATGATTGGAAAATCTAATTTTCAACTCGTTTTAAATTCCTCGGATTACTTGTAGTGCGTGTAAATAAATAGGCTTTCGATTTATGTTGGTCGTCTATAATTAATCAATTAATTATAGAACGATCATTAGTGGCACCTAGTAGTACATCATGATCCACAATTAATCAAAAGATCAACGGTTGACCTCAGAAACAATTCTGAAACCCTTCAGCAGCTATAATGAATCGTGCCCCATTCCCTTCACCATCTTATACCCACTTGGTTCAGGACATGGTCTATGTGTGTCAGTCCCCACTAGGCTGACTACGTCACACCTAGACCAAGTAACGTTTTTTCGTCCTACGGATTCTAATTACTCTCATGTATTTAAGAGATTCATACTCTGAACATGTCAGGCTCTAGCTAGAGGCTTCGAGTAACAATCCGACGATAGGCCTCGGGTATACATCTCCTCGCCAGGAGTGGTGAATCCTTTGTAGGCTGTTCAAACATCTTCGGGCACTTCGGCTTACACACAATCATCCTGGGTCAACACCTCCTTGGAGATGCTTGCTTAAGATGTCAAAGTATAAGTCTCCATGACCAAGATGACTTGAACACCGCAAGTCAAAGGAACATCGCACTTAAGCTACAGTAAGAACTTCACTGACATATCTATATGTAAACTACCATATGAAGTTTTACAGCCAGTCACTCCAATGAACTAGTTCCCTTAACTAGCATTCATGTTTATCTCCGGACATCTCAATGTCACCAGCCAGTGAGAATCAGCTGATTAGAGAATAACCCATGCTAGTCTCAACAGAATTGATAGTGTTCGTATTTATCAATTCATCGACTAGGGACAATTTCAATACTTCACAATTGCACATGTAGAGATAATCACTAGTTGTGAATTTATCACAAATTCTCTCAAGCTGTGAATTGTAAATGGGCATTCAGTAAATGAGTTTAAGATCTCAATCAAATACACAAACATGTATACTCAAATAGTGAATATTCATTTATTAGAATAAATGATTACAATCATAAGGCGATTGCCTTAGGACAC
This sequence comes from Boesenbergia rotunda, assembly GCA_024364735.1. NCBI lineage: Eukaryota > Viridiplantae > Streptophyta > Magnoliopsida > Zingiberales > Zingiberaceae > Boesenbergia > Boesenbergia rotunda. The sequence goes on along the minus strand of JAGFNQ010006527.1, from coordinate 68,490 downwards.
TTCTCTCATATCACTAACACATGGGTGCTTGACTGCTTTTCGAGCACCTGTGTTGCTGATGTGGATACTCCACTAAGTCAGCCCCAACTAAGCCAAGCCTTGGCTGAGTCATAGGTACACAGTCGCCCGAGTCCATCTCATACGCCCATGTTATCGGGCACCCGCGTCCCTCTCGAGCGCCTGAATGTTGCCGGTCACCAATTTGCTTAGCTGCAACATAGGGTTATTCCAACAATAATATGGAAAGGAAAATACATGCAAGATGTTGGTGTCGGAAGCGCTAAACAAACCTGGTTTTGATAATGGTAAAAAGTTTAAAGTTAAATTTATATTGTGATCTAATGGAATTACCAAGTGTGCAGAAATGTCCTAGTTCACCTAGGCATGAAGTCTTGACTTGTAGGGTTGAGCAAGAAGTCCTGGTCGATGACTAGCCAAGAATACCTGGCCCAAGGTTGGTCACCGAAGTCCTAATCTGGATGATCGGGCAGGAGTCTTAGCCGAGCGAGGATTGCGGACAGAAATAGAGGCGGGTCAAGGTACGGACGTCTTGAGATCCGTTAGTCTCGGAGGCCGAGCAAAAGTCCAACCGGATGAGCCGGTTGGCAAAAGGTAACTTCTCCTGAGAGGAGTAAGTGGGGACGCGTTCCCAGAAGAGGGAACAGTAGGTGTCGGTTCGACCTAGGGTTTCATTTTGAAATCCAAAGTCAGAAACAAGACAGCTCAAGCTTTTATACATACATTTATTATTAATATTATTCTGTTCTTGGACTAACCCAGGTTGCAGGAGTGAAAGGGAGTAACTGCTACATCCCAAGCGCCTGAATGGGTTCAGGTGCCTGAGAGACCAGGCGCCTGACAGGTACCAGGCGCCGGAGTTGAGGCATTTCCAACGGGTGAGAGGTTGAGTTGCCAGGTTGCCATGTCAGCATCTCTGGCACCCGTGAGCCATCAGGAGCCTCAGAGGTCCCAGGTGTTGGTGCCGGAAGCACCAAAGTCAAACCTGTGTTTTGATAATGGCATAGGGTTCAGAAGATAAGGTGTGTTGTGATCTAACAAGGTTAATCAAGTATGCAGGAAAAGTCCTACGTATACTAGGCACTAAGTCTTGGTTTTATGAATTGGGCACTAAGACCTGGTGAGTGAAGCTGGGCACTAAGACCTGGTGAGTGAAGTTGGGGACTAATACCTGGTGAGTGAAGCTGGGCACGATGACCTGGTCGGGGATTGGGCACCAAAGACCTGGTGAGTGAAGCTGGCACTAAGACCTGGTGAGTGAAGCTGGGCACAATGACCTGGTCGGGGACTGGGCACCGAAGACCTGGTGAGTGAAGCTGGGCAAATGTCCAATCGGAGGAGCTGGTTGGCAAACAGGTAAAATCTCCTGAGAGGAGTAGGTGAGGGCGCGTACCCCGTGGAGGGAACATTATGTGTCGGTTCGACCTAGGGTTCCATTTGGAAAGCCCAATGTCAGAACTAAGACAGCTCAGGCTGTAAATCATAATGAAATCTATACTATTTATATGTTTCCTGTGTTTTGGAACTAACCCTGGTTGCAGGAATGAAGATTTCTGCTCCTAGGCGCCTTAATAGTGTGAGGCGCCCTATTGGGCTAGGCGCCTGTGTTGAGACAGGCACCCCAGACAAAGGGGAAAATCCAGGCACTTCGAAGCAAAGCCTCAAGGCTGCATATGAGGCGCCTGTGTTAACACAGGCGTCCCAGTTAGCTCAGGCACCCTGGTTGAGGGGATAAGCGCTGGCCGAGTCTGCGGATTGAGTTTCGCGCAACAAGGGCCACGTGTCAGGCACCCCCTTCAACATAGGCTCCCCAGCTACGAGTATAAATAGGGGTTCTCCCCCTAGGCTTCAGAACAACATTTTTCCAACTCATTCTTCGACGCGCTCTGCTCCGAAACGCCCCGTGCTCAAGATTCAAGCGCCAACGACGACCCGCGGCTGCGACAATCCGATCATTCGGTCGTCGGTATAATTTAGTTTAATTCCTGTAATCTTTTATTCTATATTCGAACTTCTACTTGTAATTATTTGACGAAATATAGAATTCTCCATCGTAAACGGTCAAGGACCGTGGGCTTTGGAGTAGGAGCCGACCGCGACTCCGAACCAAGTAAAAATAAATGTGTTAGCGTTGGTTTTTCTTTTCCGCTGTGCAATTACTCTTATGATTTCTGAAGAACTTTGCCGAACAATATTCACCCCCCCTATTGTTTCTAACCGATCCCACAAGTGGAATCAGAGCGGGTGACTCAAACGTGGTGCAACGACCAGTTGAGAATTTTTTTTCGGATTTTTGAACTTTAATATTTTTTTTCTCCTCTCATATTTTACTCGTTAATCGAGGTTGGTGCAACACCACTCGATTTTTTTTCGTTATTACTATTTTTCCCACACTACTAATCCAAGACTTAGTCTAGGAACGAGTTTCTTTCTATTATTTGTTAGTTAAACACTAATGGCCATGCAAGAGGGATACAACACCGCCAGACCTCCTCTTTTCTTTGGAGAAGACTTCTGCTACTAGAAAAGTAGGATGGAAGTCCACCTAAAAACTCAGGTGGACATGTGGATCATTATCCAGTCTGGACTGAAAATTTTGAAAAATGCACAAGGCGTGATGTAATACTATACTGAGTGGGACGACCCACTAAAGAAGAAGATTGAGGCCAACGTGAAAGCTACCCAAACATTGCAATGCGGCCTAACAAAAGAGGAGTTGAACCATGTAGGACCCTTCAGCAGTGCCAAGGAACTCTGGAATAAGCTGATTGAGCTACACGAAGGTACATCTGACACCAGAATCAGCAAAAGAGATCTATTGCTCAACAGACTCTATACAATAAAGATGCACGACGGTGAGACTGCAGCTCAACTCCATGCCAGGATCCAGGAGCTGATGAACGGGCTGCACACCATAGGTCACAAGGTTGAAAACCGTGACCTAATAAGGTATACTTTGAATTCATTCCCGAGAAACTCACTGTGGGCATCTGTGGTGGATGCCTACAAGGTTTCCAGGAATCTCTCAGAAATAAAATTAGATGAGTTATTTTCTGAGTTAGAACTGCATGAACAAACTAATACTACTTTGGTCGAGAAGGGTATAGCTTTTGGTGTAGGTAAACCTCAGGGAAAAACATCGAAGAAGAAACCTCAACCAGTACCCGAATCCGACTCAGACTCAGAATCAAATGACAGTGAAGGGGATCGCCCCAAATTGGTCCGGCTAGCCCGCGATTATTACAAAGAACCTAAGTACCAAACGAGCAAGAAGAAGTCAAGCCGGAGAAAGGAAGATCCAGCGGAACCTTCAACAAGTCAGAAGAGCAAAAGCAACATCACCTGCTACGAGTGCAACCAGAAGGGACACTTCAAATTGAAGTGCCCCAACCGAAAGGAAAACATGAAGGCATGGAGGAAGATGGCTCTTCAAGCCACCTGGGACGAGTCATCCTCCTCCTCCGAAGAAGAAGTCCAGCACATAAACCTACTTGCCCTGACCGCCTCGGAAGACGTCGACTCCAGATTAGAATCGAAACTAGACGAGGACATCAACAACGAAAGACTCACAATCTCGGAGGACGGACAAATCACGGTAAGAGGTTACCCAGAATCTGAATTATCTAAATTAATTTCTTATCTGTCCCGAAACATGGCCAAAGCAAAAATCCGGGTTGAGTCCCTCCGACAGGAAGTAAAACTCCTAAAAGAGGAAGTCAACTCGAGTCTCTTGACTAAGTCAATTCAAGAAGGGAACTCAACTCAAGTTAAAAAACTTGAGGAAGAGAATTACTCCTTGAAACTCAAGTCAAGGAGCTCAGGGTTGCCTTAGAATGATTTACTTCGGGTTCCAAGGGTCTTGACATGATCCTTGAAAACAGAAGTCTGTTCTCAATCGATCCGGATTAGGTTATCGAACCAAATCACGACAATGGTCAGATTATTCTGTATTGAACCAATCTAGAACCCAAGTCCAAGCATGGGTCCCTAAGCTGTGTTTAACTAAACAAGCTGGACCAAACCAGTATTGGATCCCCAAGGACAAGATTCACATCTTGCCTAACCCTTATCGAGGCTTCAGTCCAGGGGGAGCCAATATAAAGACCATATTTATAATTAGATGATTTTTTTCGGCCTACTTGTTTTTTTTTTTTTTGCAATGTTATTATTATGCTTAGACTTAGGAATAGTTTAAGGACAAATGGTTTATTTGAAATTTAAACAATATAGCATTGGGTGGAGGTGAGATGATAGTACGTTAGGGAAGACTTTCTAATAAGGTCAAGTAAGGTAAGGCGTACCCTACTCGGTCTGTTTAGTCTGGTGGAACTAGCCGAAGCTACCGATCCAAGACCTAAACTAGTTAGACAAAAATCTTTCAAGAAGTAATTTGAAAATGAAATTTCGATAAAAGGCTTTGTCAAGGAAAGGGTTGTTGCTCCAATAAGGCTACCACCAAAGAAGACCTCAGTGCCTCGCCAAGACCTGGAAGCCAATTTTTGAAATTCAAATTCAATTTACTATTTGATAAATTTTAATATAACACAAATTTTAATTAATCCTAGAATAAAATATATTTTCAAAATCAATAATCCTAAACTCAACAATTTTGTTTTCAAAATTAATTCAACATTTTCAAAATTAATCGTTTTTCAAAAATTTAAACCTTTTTAAAACCTGTCTCACAAAACCTATAAGGTTAACATGTTTGATAACATTATATATGGGTGAGATGGACTAGGTAGTGAAATTCAATTTAAGCTATCCCTACTTCTAATGGATCCAAATCAAATACATACTTTATGTGTAGGAACATAAAGATTTGGACTAGTGGGTGTTGGATAGTGGATGCTCCAGACACATGACTGGGGATAAATTGAAATTCACTATAATCAAGTTCAAAAACCTAGGCTCAGTAGCATTTGACAACAATGCTACACTCCAAGTAATTGGGTCAGGTAACATTGAACTTAATTCTGACTTTATTATTAAGAAAGTACTCTTGGTTGAAAATTTTAAATTTAATTTGCTTAGCATTAGTCAACTCTGTGATACTAGTTACATAGTGACTTTCACCAACTCTGACTGCCTTATTAGAAACCTCCAAGACTCAGAGATAACACTTAAGGGTATTAGAAAAAACAACGTCTATATTATTAACTTACCTATAGTATCCAAATGCTTTTTGACTCAATTAGAAGAATCTAACCTTTGGCATAGGAGGTTAGGTCACACTCATGTTAAACTGATTTCTAAAATTACCCAACTTGGTTTAATTAAAGGTGTACCCAAAATCAAGAACTTTGAAAATACAATTTGTAACTCATGTAAACAAGGCAAACAAACTAAGTCAACTCATAAACCAACTCAATCAGACTTAACCCAAACCACACTTGAGCTCCTACACCTTGACCTATTTGATTCACATGGAGCCAAGTCACTAAGGGGGAATCGGTACTGCTTAGTAATTATCGATGATTACTCTAGGTTTACCTTGGTTAGGTTCTTGAAATCTAAGGATGAAACCTTTAATTTATTTAATGACTTATGGAAAATAATTGAAAATCAAAATGATACTAAAATTAAAAGACTTAGGAGTGATCATGGGGGAGAGTTTGAAAATCAATAGTTTGAGAAATTTTGCAAAGGCAATGGGTATATTCATGAGTTTTCCTGTCCTAGAACCCCCCAACAAAATGGGATAGTTGAGAGAAAAAATAGAACCCTCTAGGAAGCCACAAGGACCATGCTCAATGAATATAACCTAGCTAACCAATTTTGGGCAGAAGCGGTAAATACGGCATGTTATATCCAAAATAGGGTCCTAATTAATAAAAGGCACAATAAAACCCCCTATGAACTCTATTACCACAGATTACCTAACTTACACTATTTAATGGTTTTTGGGTGCAGAGTTCATATCTTAAATACTAAGGATTACCTAGGTAAGTTCTAATCAAAGTCAACTCCAGGGACCTTTCTAGGATACTCAACAACTAGTAGAGCCTATAGGGTTTATAATAAACAAACTCACAAAATAGAAGAAACAACCAACTTAATCTTTAACGAAGAGGTTGAACCAAAATTTGATAATCAAAATTTAAACTAATCAAATCTTGATCACGAAGACAACTAAACCAACAATTGAACCTCTAATTGAACCATTAAATGAATTATCACTTGAACCAATAACTGAAGTATCAACTGAATCAATAACTGAACCAACCCAAGTAGTTGAACCAAACGCTGAACCAAACCGTCCAGTCGGACCTGAGGCTGAACTTAGTTCTAGAAGAACAAAGAAACCCAGACTAAATCATCCTTCTGATCAAATTATAGGTGATCCAACCTTAGGAGTCAGAACTAGGTCTTCCTACAGAAATCTTAGTCAGATTGCACTTATTTCAAAAATTAAATCTAAGAATATAGAAGAAGCCCTACCTAACCTAGATTGGATCATAGCTATTCAAGAGTAGCTAGCCCAATTTGAAAGAAATCAAGTCTGGGAATTAGTACCTAAACCCGAGGGAAAATCTATTATAAACACTAAGTGGTGTTTTAAGAATAAACTAAATGATCAAGGGGAAATTGTTAGAAATAAAGCTTGCTTAGTAGCTAAAGGGTTTAGTCAGGTCGAAGGGTTAGACTATGATGAAACCAATGCCCCAATAGCTAGACTTGAGTCAATTAGAATGTTATTAGCTTTTGCAGCCCATAGAGAGTTCAAACTATAGCAAATGGATGTCAAGTATGCATTTCTTAATGGGTTTATTAAAGAAGAAGTTTATGTAGGACAACCCCTGGGATTTGAGGACTTAGAAAAACCTGAATATGTATTTAAACTTAGAAAATCACTTTATTGGTTAAAACAAGCACATAGGGCTTGGTATGAATGCTTATCAACTTACTTAATTTCTAAGGAATTTAACCAAGGACAAATTGACTCCACACTTTTTGTTAAAACCTTAGAAAAAGATATTTTTATTGCACAAATATATGTTGATGATATAATATTTTGATCTACTAACTCTAATTTTCTAAATGAATTTGTAAAAATCATGGAGAGTGAATTTGAAATGTGTTTGGTAGGTGAGCTTAATTTCTTCTTAGGTCTACAAATTAAACAAACTTCGGATGGTAATTATTGTAATGAAAAATAGCAGGCACTTAAGTAGACAATATATATAGATATGCAGGAATCTGATAAGTAAAGAGCCGAGTGTAAGGATAGTTATCCGGTTGAAGTGCCGACTGTCCTTAGAGAATTGATTGCCGCCCTACGGTGCAAAGGCTCCCAGCAAAATTCCCCCAAGATCCGACAACCACGCAGCGTCGTAGGTGCACTCCAAGACGATCGCTGCCCGCGGAGACAACCTCAGATCGCACAAGGCGAAGCCTCAAGACCAAAAACTGAAACATGAAGAAGAAAAGGAACTCGAAAGGAGAAAAGCAAAAACTGCTGATTGCTCAGAGGGAGAAGGAGAGAAGAAAGCAGCGAATGAGTGAATTGCTTCTTCCCCTTCTCCTTTTATAGATCCGAAGAGGCAAACCTTTGCCTCTTCTCTCTGAGGAATCGCGACCCTCGCATGGTCGCGTGGCGTTGCGCCGAGTGACACGTTTCTCAGAAAAAATGGTAAAGAAAAAATAAATAAGAAATATGAAATAAAAATAAACCAAACCAAATTGGTTTAGGAAACCAGACCAGAAATCTGCAAAACCAAACCGGGCCGCCCGCAAGCACGAGGCTCACGGGCTGGGGATTTGCACCCCCCCTGTGCACGATAATCGCGTGCGTCGCGCCCGATTTATGGATTTCTGGCCCAGACCCCCTGAAACCACCTGGTTTGGGCTCAACCCACGCATGCGTGTAGGTCCCCCTAAGCCATCTAAGCATGGTAGGAATGACTTGATATATAAGGCATTCCAACTCTCTTGGCTTAGCAATGTGGGACTAAACACATACACATCTCCTTCAATATAATTTGAAATTCTTAAACAAAATTCAACAATCCCCCACAAATTTCAAATTATAATAAATAAATAAATAAAATAGGTCTTGAGGCTTTGTCGTAATGAGCTTTCAGTGAAAATACCTTCCGGTTTGAATTTTCACCTAAGTAAACCAATCTTATTCACACAGGTTTGAAGTGAACTAAGTCTTGAACTTAAACCTTTAATATGTGAAAATCAATTGGCAACAACTCATCACAGGCGACGGTTGAATCCTTCTGGGTTGGTGCATTACGGCCATGCCACCGAATCTTGTTTCATAAGTGTTAAGGAGAGTTGCACAGACCCCCCACACTGCGGCCTCACAGTTACACTTACATAGGTGAGTTCTCCAAGGATGTACTGCAAGCATCCTGTCATAAAGACCTCGAACTCATTAAGAGCCTTAGCTCATCCTTACTAGCAGTCAAGCATCTATCCAGGGAAGAGACTTTGAGATTATATCTCAATCAATTTATGCTTACGATTCACCCTTATAGCTTGTTTATACCACATTGAACCTACTTCTTGGGATCTCCAATCAGATAGGTTGGGTTGCCGCTATAGATGAAACCAGAATAGGCCTCAGTCCCATTCCCTTACTGGATCTCTTGATTTTCTCAGAATCAAGTCCTTTTGTGAGTGGATCAGCAATATTGTCTTTTGAACTTACAAAGTCCAATGACACCACTACGAGAGACACTAGCTCACGAACAGACTTCAGTCTTATTCGTACATGTCTCTTCTGTTTCTGGTTATACTTGGAGCTTCTAATCTGAGCTATTGTTGTTTGATTATCATAGTTCACTGAAATAGGAGGTATTGACTTCACAATCAAGGGAATCTCAGTAAGAAGACCCTTAAGCCAATCAGCTTCAGTTACTGTGGTATCCAAAGCACACAATTCAGCCTCAGCTGTAGAACGGGATATGATCGTCTGTTTAACAGACCTCCAAGCAACTGCACCGCCTCCAAGTGTAAAAACATAGCCAGTAACGCCTTTACACTCAGCGGTGTCAGCTATCCAACTGGCATCACTATATCCCTCCAGGACTGCAGGGAACCTCCCATAGCATAAGCCCAAGGATATAGTACCCTTTAGGTATCTGAGTACTCTGTCTAATGCATCCCAATGTGTTCTGTCCGGACAGCTGGTAAACATGCTCAATTTAGTTATAGCAAACGAAATATCAGGTCTAGAACAATTTGCCAAATACATTAGACTACCAATTATTTGAGAATATCTTAATTGAGACACAGCCATGCCACTCTTATTCTTGTGGAGAGTCTTTGAAGAATCATAGGGTGTGACTACTGATTTTATGTGGCTATAGCCATATTTCTCTAACACTTTCTCAACATAGTGTGCCTGAGAAATTGCTATTCCATCAGTTGACCGAGTCAACTTCAGCCCTAAAATCACATCAGCATCACCCATATCCTTCATATCAAACTTACCACTTAAGAGAGCCTTGGTCTCGTTAATAATTGAAAGGTTAGATCCAAAAAGTAAAATATCATCTACATATAAACATAGAATGATACATTTATCACCTTTCATTTTAGTATAAACGCATTTATCAGAGTCATTAATTTCAAAGCCAAATGATAGCATAGCTCTATCAAATTTTTCGTGTCATTGCTTTGGGGCTTGCTTCAAACCATAAAGAGATTTTACTAACTTACAGACTTTATTCTCACTTCCAGAAACTACTTATCCCTCTGGCTGATCCATATATATCTCTTCTTCAAGATCTCCATTAAGAAATACTATTTTGACATCCATTTGATGGACCTCAAGATGATATATGGATGCCAGTGCTATCAATACTCGGATTGTAGTGATTCTAGTAACAGGGGAATAAGTGTCAAAATAGTCAATCCCTTCCTTCTGTTTGAATCCCTTAGCAACCAGGCGGGCTTTGAACTTATCTACTGACCCATCATGTTTTAACTTCCTCTTAAATACCCATTTACATCCAATAGTGGTGCAACCAGGAGGCAAATCCACTAACTCCCAAGTGGCATTAGAGATAATAGAGTCCATTTCATTTTTAATGGCTTCTTTCCAATGCTTAGCTTCAGGAGAAGCCATAGCATCTCTATATGTCACAGGGTCACCTTCTATATTATAGGTGATAAAGTCTTGGCCTAAATCTTTAGACACACGTTGCCTCTTGCCACTTCTCAATTCTATACACTCACTAGATTCATCTAATCTAGAGTGACTTGAGGAAGGTACACCCTCTAAGGATAATGGGACCTCTATGGAGGCAGTGTCATCTCTAGTAGGAGTACTAGAGATAGACTGAGGTGTTCTAGTCTTCATAGGAAATATATCCTCAAGGAATGTAGCATCACGAAGTTCTACAATAGTGTTTGCATCTATTCTAGAAATTTCTGATTTAATAATCAGAAACCTATATGCAGAACTATTCTGAGCATAACCCAAGAAGACACCATCTACAGTCTTCGGACCAAGTTTTTTCCTTTTATGTTCAGGTACTAGCACTTTCGCAAGGCACCCCCACACTTTTAGGTATTTCAAACTTGTCCTTCGACCTTTCCAAAGTTCATATGGGCTTTTATCCCTTGACTTCATAGGTACTCTATTTAACACATGACAAGCAGTGTATAGAGCCTCCCCCCACAAGAAGTTGGGTAACCCAGAACTTCTTAACATGGAATTAATCATATCTTCAAGGGTTCGATTTTTGCGTTCTGCTACACCATTAGATTGAGGACTATATGGAGCAGTGACCTCATGAATTATTCCTGAATCTTGACAGAATTTTTGAAATAGGTTTGAGGTGAACTCTCCACCCCTATCAGACCTTATCCTCTTAATGGTTTGGTTTGTTTGATTTTCAGCTTCAGATTTGAAAATCATAAATTTATCTAAAGCTTCATCTTTAGTTTTTAGCAAATAAACATAGCAATAACGAGAGTAATCATCAATGAAGGTAATGAAATACCTTTTATGGTCTCTCATTATGAAACCGTTAAACTCACAACAGTCAGTATGAATTAATTCTAAAATATTAGAATTTCTATCAACTGATTTGAAGGGTTTACGGGGCTGTTTATATTGCACACAAACTTCACATTTTTTCTTATCACTTATGGCATGCTTAGGAATCATGTCAAGATTCATCATCCTTTTTATAGTTTGAAAATTAACATGTCCTAATCTATCATGCCACACATCATAAGACTCAATGTTATAAGAACAACCAATATCATTAATTTTATTAATAATCAAATTTTCAACATTGAGTTTAAATAAACCTTCATTAAGGTAACCCTTTCCAATAAAGGTTCCTAAATGTAATAATACAACTTTATTATATTTGAAGTTTATCTCATAAGCAGCATGAACTAATTTTGACCTGCTAATCAAATTCCGTCGGACCGCTGGAACATGATGCACCTCATGCAGTGACAAGACCTTCCCTGAGGTAAATCTCAAGTCAACTCATCCAATACCTAACACTCTGGCTGCAGAATGATTCCTCATGGTTACGGAAGTGCCTTCAATTACCTGATAAGTAAGGAAGGCAGAGCGATCAGCACATCAGTGCACATTAGCACATGTATCAACTAACCACTCATTGGGTTGATAAATCAAATTTAGTTCGGGGTTAATGGAAACGAACCCATTGCTGGTGCTGGTCACAACATTGACCTGTGCCTTGGTGTTGGGTACATTACCTTGGTTCTTCTTCTTATCCTTCCGTTCAGGACAGAATTTGGCAAAATGTCCAACTTGTCCACAAGCCCAGCACGGCCTAGTCCCATGCTTCTTCTGAACCTTTGGTTTGGTTTCATTTTGTTCTTCATTTTTTGGTTTTTGAACTTGTTCTTGTCAGAAGAGACCACCACATTTGCCTTTGGAGCAAATTCCATAGGTATCCCCTTATCATCATCCTTATGTTGCTTCCGATGTTCTTCTTCGATATTTAAGGCAATCATTAAATCTTCAAGAGAGATTTTACCTCTCCTGTGTTTAAGTGTCATGCCAAAATCTTCCCAACTCGGAGGCAACTTTTCGATGATAGACAAGACTTGAAGTTTCTCGGGTATCGGCATATCTCCCTCAGCAAGACCGTGAATCAAAATTTGAAATTCATGGGTCTGCTCAATGATAGATTTACCCTCAACCATTTTATAGTTTAAGAACTTCCACACGGTGTACTTCTCTAAACCAGAGTCCTCGGAGTTATATTTTTTATCCAAAGATTTCCATAACTCTTTGGCCGAGGTTGTAGAGCAGTACACATCAAATAGTGCATCTGAGAGGGCGGATAGAATTCTCCCATGGCAGAGATAATCCCTCTGTTTAAACCTCTCGGTAGAAGCACTACGGGCAGGTTCTTCTTCATCAGGTGAAGGAGGATCTGATTCTATAACGGAGAAAAGCCCCAGCGTAGTAAGCCAAAATTTCATTCGTTGTTGCCAACGTTTGAAGTTTTGCCCGGAAAACCTCTCGGGTTTGGCGCTAGCCTCATCAGACCCCGACATTCTAACATTTAACATGTCTACTTAGGTACAATCAATTCTCTAAGATTGTAATGAAAAATAGCAGGCACTTAAGTAGACAATATATATAGATATGCAGGAATCTGATAAGTAAAGAGCCGAGTTTAGGGATAGTTATCCGGTTGAAGTGCCGGCGTGCCGACTGTCCTTAGAGAATTGATTGCCGCCCTACGGTGCAAAGGCTCCCGGCAAAATTCCCCCAAGATCCGACAACCACGCAGCATCGTAGGTGCACTCTAAGACGATCGCTGCTCGCGGAGACAACCTTAGATCGCACAAGGCGAAGCCTCAAGACCGAAAATCGAAACAGGAAGAAGAAAAGGAACTCGAAAGGAGAAAAGCAAAAACTGCTGATTGCTCAGAGGGAGAAGGAGAGAAGAAAGCAGTGAATGAGTGAATTGCTTCTTCCCCTTCTCCTTTTATAGATCCGAAGAGGCAAACCTTTGCCTCTTCTCTCTGAGGAATCGCGACCCTCGCATGGTCACGAGGCGTCGCACCGAGCGACGCGTTTCTCAGAAAAAATGGTAAAGAAAAAATAAATAAGAAATAAAAAATAAAAATAAACCAAACCAAATTGGTTTAGGAAACCAGACCGGAAATCTGCAAAACCAAACCGGGCCGCCCGCAAGCACGAGGCTCATGGGCTGGGGATTTGCATCCCCCCTGCGCGCGATAATCGCGTGCGTCGCGCCCGGTTTATGGATTTCCGGCCCAGACCCCCTGAAACCACCTGGTTTGGGCTCAACCCGCACATGCGTGTAAGTCCCCCTAAGCCATCTAAGCATGGTAGGAATGACTTAATATATAAGGCATTCCAACTCTCTTGGCTTAGCAATATGGGACTAAACACATACACATCTCCTTCAATATAATTTGAAATTCTTAAACAAAATTCAACAATTATGTCGACCAATCCAAATATGCTAAGGAATTGATAAAAAAATTCAAAATGGACAATTCTAAAAGCTTAAGTACCCCAATGACTACTAATGTCAAAATAGATAATGACTCGGAGGGTAAATCTGTTGACCGAAATTATACCGAAGTATGATTTGTAGACCACTGTACTTAACTGTTAGTAGACCTGATATCTTATTTTCTGTAGGAATGTGTGCTAGATACCAAACCTGTGCTAAGGAATCCCACTTAAGAGCCCTAAAAAGAGTTCTAAGATATATTAAGGGTACCCTAAATGTAGGGATTTGGTATCCTAGGACTTCAACTTTTGACCTATTAGGATATTCTGACTCTGATTATGCTGGGTGTAAGTTAGATAGAAAGAGTGCAAGTGGAAGTTGCCAATTATTAGGACATAGTCTAGTCAGCTGGTGTAGTATAAAGCAACACTGCGTATTCTTATCCACAACCGAAGCAGAATATGTTGTTCTGGGAGAGTGTGTAGCACAACTTTTATATATGATGCACACTCTTAAGGATTTCCAACTTGACTACACCCAAACGCGAGTTTTTATTGATAACATTAGTTCAATCAATTTAACTAAGAATCCAATTCAGCACTCCCGAACAAAACATATTGAAATCAAACATCATTTTGTAAGGGATCATGTAACCAGGGCGAAATAGTACTTATGCATGTGGACTCAAAATCCAACATAGCTCACATTTTTACCAAACCCTTACCTGAATCTGAGTTTAGCTTATTAAGAAGGAAGTTAGGGTTGTGATTAGTAGAATAGGACTATTCTATATTGTGTTTCAAAAATCTGTTCAATTTATAAAAAAAATTCTTTAAAATCATTTCTTTCATCAAGTTATTGAAATTTAAAATGATTTTCCGACTTAGTTTTTCAAAAACTTACCCCCTTCAAAACTAGGGTTTTTGCACAAAATGGACGTAGCTTAGGCCCTAACCCTAGAACTGCATGCACCTATAGATCTAGAAGCCAGCATCTCACAAGCACCTTAGGGTACTTTGAGTGATAACCTAGACTGGGTTGAGATGCTTAGGTCTATGCTTTGATTCATGATGCTTTAAGTCAGTACATCTGCAGTAATTGGGACGATAAATACAAATTGAACAGTAATCAAGTTAAGTGTTCAAGCTTAGCAAATCTAACTTGATTAGATCACTTAACTTGACTAACCATAGTGAAAACTACTATTTTATAACAGTTAGTAAGTAGCTAACTGGGTTAGACAGGACCCGAACGGAGTCAGATTAATTGGTTTGTTTTGCATGACTTCACTAGAGTTGGTTCAATACGGATTTAAATTTCTTCTAGCTCTAATTCGAAATTAACTTACAATACTTGTTATCAATTTTTTTTGATATATGGCAAAGGGGGAGAGAAAGGAGAAAAGAGAGAGAAAATTTTTTTTCTATTTTTTTCAAAATTTTATCTCTACTTCAAAAAGTAAAGTAAAATGTCTAAGTGCTTAAAAATTTTTTCTAAGTGCTTCAAATTTTTAAGTGCTTCAAAAATTTTTCTAAGTGCTTCAAATTTTCTAAGTGCTTCAAAATTTTCTAAGTGCTTCAAATTTTTTTAAGTGCATCAAATTTTCTAACTGCTTCAAATTTTTGAAGTGCTTCAAAATTTTTTTAAGTGCTTCAAATTTTCTAAGTGCTTCAAATTTTTTTAAGTACTTCAAAATTTTCTTCTAAGTATTTCTAAGAGCTTTCAATAATTTCTAAGTTTTCAAAGAGCATTTTTTTATATATTTCTAAGTAAAATTCTCCTTAGTAAACAAAGTTTGTCTGAGCGAAAACTTTCAAAATTTTTGGAAAATGTTTCTAAGTAAAGTTTATCTTAGAGAACAAATCTTTGTGAAAACTTGTTTAAAAATTCCTTAAAGAGTAAAATGTTTTTTGTACAAACTATTCTTAAGCGAAATCTTTCTAAGTGTACAAAAATTGAAACCCTTTTAAACTTTTGATTATTTTTTTTAGTAAAATTCTTTTTGCAAAGCCTTATAAGTAAAAGTTTTTTTTAAAAGCAAAATTTAGGCTTGCAAAACTTGTCTAAGTGGAAAATTGTCTAAGTGTAAAAAGTTTTTTGGTAAAAATGTTTTTCAAAACACTTAGTCAAACATAAAAGCACTTAGAAGATTTACAAAAACTGAATGCTTGTTTGAGGGGGAGAATGTTTATTTTAGCGGGAGATAATTGAAAATTGTTTTAAGTTTTTTAAGATAATCTTGCATGTTAGATGTGCTATAAAATGTGTTTTTCCTTAACTTTTTGAACCGTGTTGCCATAAATCAAAAAGGGGAGATTGTTGGTGTCATAAGTACCAAAGTCAAACCTGTGTTTTGATAATGGCAAAGGGTTCAGAAGCTAAGGTATGTTGTGATCTAACAAGGTTAATCAAGTATGCAGGAAAAGTCCTAGGTATACTAGGCACTATGTCCTAGTTCTATGAATTGGGCACTAAAACCTGGTAAGTGAAGTTGGGCACTAAGACCTGGTGAGTGAAGCTGGGCACTAAGACCTAGTCGAGGACTGGGCACCGAAGACCTAGTGAGTGAGGCTAGGCACCAAGACCTGGTGAGTGAAGGTGGGCAAAAGTCCAACCGGAGGAGCCGGTTGGCAAACAGGTAAAATCTCCTGAGAGGAGTAGGTGAGGACGCGTTCCCCGTGGAGGGAACATTACGCGTCGGTTCGACCTAGGGTTCCATTTGGGAAGCCCAAAGTCAGAACTAAGACAGCTCAGGCTATAAATCATGATGAAATCTATACTATTTATATGTTTCTTTTGTTTTGGAACTAACCCTAGTTGCAGGAATGAAGGAATGAAGATTTCTACTCCCAGGTGCCACAATTGTGTGAGGCGCCCTACTGGGCTAGGCGCTTGTGTTGAGACAGGCACCCCAGACAAAGGGGAAAATCCAGGCACTTCGAAGCAAAGCCTCAAGACTGCATATGAGGCGCCTGTGTTAACATAGGCGCCCCAGTTAGCTCAGGCACCCTGGTTGAGGGGATAAGTGCTGGCCGAGTCTGCGGATTGAGTTTCACGCAGCAAGGGCCATGTGTCAGGCACCCCCTTCAACACAGGCGCCCCAGCTATGAGTATAAATAGGGGTTCTCCCCTAGGCTTTAGAACAACATTTTTCCAACGCATTCTTCGACGCGCTCTACTCCGAAACTCCCCGTGCTCAAGATTCAAGCGCCAACGACAACCTGCGGCTCTGACACTCCGATCTTCCAGTCATCGGTATAATTTAGTTTAATAGTTGTAATCTTTTATTCTATATTCAAACTGTTGGGATCACCCGACACCAAAACACAAAACGCAACGGAAACAAGATCCCTTGAGCGATCCATGCGAAAGAAAACTCGTACGAAGTTCATCTGTCTAATAGATCTATCTACTGTGTATACCTTTGGAGCGTGCCCTTTCGCTTATCCCGCTAGTCCAAGATGCGCCGGATCTCTTGCACGTTCAAGTGTCCGTGCCTCTATTCGTATCCACACGGACATGATCTCTCAACTTTGAGAAGAACTACCTTAGTTGTGCTAGCAACTTGAGGTAGTTCACAAGACAACCAAGAACCCAAAAAGGTATTGGCCAAGAGGGAGAAGAGAGGAAGGGAAGAAGGGAAAGCTCTCACTTGTCATTCAAAATGACTAGACTTTCTTTTATATTCATCCCATGAATATGAAGAGTCTTTTGTCTCTTTGACTTCCCTTCATTTAAGCCAATAAAGAGCACATCTTTTCATGTGACTCTTCACTTTCTCTTCATCCAATGAAGAGAGACTTTTCTCTTTCCTTCATTAAATACTTTAATGAATTTTTCCTGCAATTCCGACCGGGCCTCTCGGGCTTCCGACCAGGTCTCCCAACCAAGTTTGTCGAGCAAGTCGCCGAGCTCCTGACCCAGTCTACCAAGCACCGAGCTCCCGACCCAGTCTGCCGAGGATCAAGCTCCCGACCAAGTCCCTGAGCTCCTGACCCGAGTTCCCGACCCGAGTCTCCAGAGCTCCTGTCCCGAGCTCCCGAGCTCCTGAACTAGTCTTCCGAGTTCCCAACTCGAGCTCCCGATCAGATCTCCCGAGTTCCCAACTCGGGCTCCCGATCAGATTTCCCGAAGCATCATGTCCTTAGTGTATGACCCAATAGGTTCTCATGACGTTGGCAATGCGCCTAAACACATTAGACACATAAGCAATGAGCGGCATCTAGCAATGCATCATTGCTACCCAAGTAACAAGAAAAGTCGAGATCCGACTTAACCTTCGTGACTATGATAACGTATGACCTTGTCCTTCTATCCTTGATATCTAGATTGACCAATGAGGCATAGACCGTGTCATCCTCGATCAATCTTTGTTTTTCTTGATCCCTGAGTAGACTCACTCAAACAAATGAGCTCAATATCTCATGTTGACTCATTTTAGCATGACCATGCGTTTTAGTAGTCCTACTCGATCAAGGGGCACACATATATCACTCTCGTCATATGGGAGGGATAGATCTCATCTACATCACTCACATCCCTCTGCATAATTCATTACATACCCAGTGATCGCCTTTATAGTCCACCCTGTTAGGGTGACGTTTGACGATACCAAAGTACATAACTCCTTATGTAGGGAACCGTAGTGACTTCAGGTCTAAGGACTATTCATACTAATAGTCACATGAGAAAGTTTATGACACTCATATGACAATCTATGAAACTTTCTCATGG
Source organism: Boesenbergia rotunda (assembly GCA_024364735.1). Classification (NCBI taxonomy): domain Eukaryota; kingdom Viridiplantae; phylum Streptophyta; class Magnoliopsida; order Zingiberales; family Zingiberaceae; genus Boesenbergia; species Boesenbergia rotunda. Next base: position 50,293 of record JAGFNQ010006527.1, on the reverse strand, counting down.
TGGATCAATTCAGTACACATTCTCTAATGTATACCTTTGTGTCAACTTGATTCACATATCCATAACTTGTGAACTCAAGTCATCAATTCACATACATGCTAGTCTCCATGCATTAATATTGTCCTTGAATATTAATGCTTAAATAGGAATAATTTAGTGTAGTGTTCTCTACATTATCTCACTATCGATTCAACCAATCGATATAATGTAGATAAGAACCTACTACACAAGGACATTATTATACTTAGTTATTTGGCACAAAAATAAAGTAAGTATAATAACCAAATATGCTTTTATTAATGATAGAATATGATACAAAAAGTCACTAGTCAATCATCACATAATTGGCTCTAGGGCTCCTACTAACACGAACTTCTACTTGTAATTATTTGATGAAATATAGAATTGCCCATCGTAAACGGTCAAGGACCATGGGCCTTGGAGTAGGAGACGACCGTGACTCTGAACCAAGTAAAAACAAACGTGTTAGCGTTGGTTTTTCTTTTCCGCTGCGCAATTACTCTTATGATTTCCGAATAACTTTGTCGAACGATATTCACCCCCCCCTCCGACTCTATCGTTTCTAACCGATCCCACACCAGGAGTCCAAGACCAAGGGATTGAGTTTTGGCCGAGTCTGCAAATAAGGATGTGCACAATTCGCATCACATGGCAGCCACCCAAGAGCCTAGAGGCTCCCGAGAATAGCCTATATAAGGAGCTTCACCCCTTTGCTTCCAGAACACATCTCACAACAATTCAAAATAGATTTCTTGCGACTCAGTTGCACTCCAACGCTCTCCGTATTTCTTTTGTGCTCGAGTTTCCCGCACCAACAATGATCAAGAATGATGGCACGCTGCTCGAGACGCTTCGCAAACACTTTAGTGTCGTCGGTATATTTTTAATTTCACTGTTTAATTCTGTACTCAAGCTCTATATTTGTAAATCTTATTCGAGTTATAGAATTTGTTAGGTATGACTTGGCGGGTTTCCTAAGCGAATACCTGCTCGATCCAAGAGACCTCTCCATGCCTACGGATTAAAAATTAATCCGAGTGGAGACCCATCTCCCATCGACCGTCTCGTGTCGTATCGAATGATCCAAATTACAACTTAGCCAATTACCAAAATTGGCCTTGTAATTTGCTCGACCGTTCGACCGCTGAAAAGGCGATGAGTTGACCACCGGCTTTTGTGTTTATGGTCGGGGTCCAGTTAAGAATTTATTACACATATTTTGCAATCAAAACAATAAATTCTTAAACATAAAATGACGACGCATATGATTATGGCACAAAAACAACATAAGGAAATACAAAGGAGCGTAGGGAAAGTTATACCTTTCTGATCACCTCGCGGTCTTCTACCTTATGTCCCTCCCTTCGCGGACGTCATGTGGGCGACGATCTACCGCGATCCGAGATCACCAAGAGCTCCAATCAACCCTCTTCTCCAACCGGCCAAAACCCTAGCTCCTAGGGTTTGCGCCGCCGGCCACTCCTTCCCTTGCCTTTGCTACGCCGTTCGCCAGAGCCGGCTCCATGCCCTTCGGCCCAGTAGTACACCTCGAGAGGAAGGTGAAGAAGAAGAAGAAGGAAAGAAACAACCTTCTTCCTAACCCCAACACAGCCCGTAACCTCTTCTCCCTCAACCATGCGGCGCCGCCGCAACCCTTGGTTGCGCCGCCTGCAGCCGGCCGCCGACGCCTCCTCCGCCTTCCCTGAGTCCCACGCACGGTAGAGAAGGTCTCTACCTTGCTTCCTTGAGCCTCGGCCGGATCTTGGTGGAGGAGCATGAGAGAACCGACGGGGAGAACCCTTCTTCTCTTGTTTTAGCGCCGAAAACCCTAAGAGGGTGAGAGAGAGAGGGAGAGAAGAGAGGAGAGGGCTTGGGTTGTGGATTGATTAATTCGCTTTGGTTTCTTGATATCATAGGTTATTTATAGGGCTAAGGCAAGGACCAAGAGGAGAAGTTGGTTCTTGGCCTACTAATGGATCCAAACCTGATCCATTAATTAAGATCCATACCACTAAAGAATTTTAATTGAACTTCCTCACCAACCCCCATATTTTTATATGGGCTCCACATATTACGAGTCGTCCATCCCCCCGTGTTTAAGATCTCGCATGCCCGTTAATTAATTAAATTACTGACAATTTAAATTAATTAACTTCTTGATCCTTGATTAGTACCACTCAACCTTATCAACGTGCCAGATCAAATCCACCTGCAGGGTTTAGCACGATGAACCTTCTGAGCTCATCAAGGGGGCATCATCATCCTGACTCACCAGGACACAGATTCCGTCAATAATCATCTGCACATCATATTATTAATATTTTTTCCTAACTTACCGGGTCTTTCGATCTAACGGAATAGATCTCGCCCATTGGTAAATCAAAGAAACAATAATTAATAATATATACCCGATATTATTTCGGGATTAAGGGATCGTCCTCCGTAATATCAACTGAGGTCCTATCCAATTATCTAGTCAGTACAAATCGGATAACCTCGGGTTTTGGTCCTGCTCAATGTACTCATAGCACACTAGTGTAGTTTTATGGTCAAGACCAACCACACCTAACTACACTACAACCATCCTAATGGGTTGTCCAATTCCATCTAGGTTGTGAGCCCCTATTTATGCTAAGTAAGGAACTAAAAACGTGATCTTCTGTGTGACACCACACACCATGTTATCTACAATGCAAAGCAATGTGACTTCGTGTAGGCACTATTATAAACAAACACCTAGTGTAGTGTGATTCTCTTTTCATAATAAAGATGATCATATAAAAAATGTCATGTCTTTCAGTATACACATCTTACAATCTCCCACTTATACTTAAAGACATTGTTGTTCTCCCACTGCCATACATCTGAGTCCCATATCCTCCAAATGCCTGTCAAATGCTCTAGATGGAAGTGCCTTAGTGAAAGGATCTACTAGGTTGTCCTCCGATACAATCTTGGTGACAGCCACTTCTCCTCGCTTTACGATTTCTCATATCAGGTGGTACTTGCGCTCTATGTGTTTACTCGCCTTATGGGCTAGTGGTTCCTTCGAGTTTGCAACTGCACCACTGTTATCACAAAAGATTGTGATAGATCTAGGCAAACCAGGAATCACATCCAAGTCCATGATGAAGTTTCTGAGCCATATAGCTTCCTTGGCCGCCTCCGAGGCTGCCACATATTTGGCTTCCATGGTGGAGTCCACCACGCACTTCTGCTTGACACTCCTCCAGATAATGGCTCCACCTCCTAAAGTAAACACAAAACATGAGGTAGACATACTTTTGTCCCTATCTAACTGGAAATCTGAGTCTGTATAACCCACAGGAACTAATTGGTCTGCCAGGTAAACCAGCATATAATCCCTAGTCCATCTCAGGTATTTTAATATATGCTTTACCGCTGTCCAATGTCCTTGTCCAGGGTTACACTGATATCTGCTAACCATGCCCACGGTAAAACAGATATGAGGTCTCGTGCACAACATAGCATACATGAGGCTTCCTACTGCCGAAGCATAAGGAACCGCCTTATTTTCACTATCTCCTTTGATGTTTTCAGACACATCTCCTTGGATAGAGGAACTCCATGCCTGAAGGGTAGGAAACCCTTCTTGGAGTTTTCCATGCTAAAACGAGACAAGACTGTGTTAACATATGAAGCTTGGGATTAGCACAACATCCTTTTCTTGTGATCCCTTATGACCTTGATCCCAAGGATGTGCCCCGCTTCTCCTAAGTTCATATCAAACTGCTTTGATAGCTAGACCCTTACGTCTGATAACACTTTGACATTGTTGCCAATTAATAAAATGTCATCTACGTAAAGTATAAGAAACACCACGACGTTTCCGTCACATCTTTTATACACACATGACTCATCCAGTCTTTGAGTAAATCCATATGACTGGATTAATTCATCAAAGCGGATGTTCCAAGACCTTGAAGCTTGCTTCAATCCATAGATGGATCGATTAAGCTTGCACACTAGATGCTCTTTGCCCTTTACAATGAAACCTTCTGGTTGCTGCATGTAGATGGTCTCCTCAAGACTCCCGTTAAGGAAGACTATCTTGACATCCATTTGCCATACCTCATAATCCATATGAGCTGCAATAGATAAGAGAATCCGGATCTACTTTAGCATGGCCACTGGCGAAAAGGTCTCCTCATAATCGATGCCCTCTTTCTGAGTGTACCCTTTCGCAACAAGCCTTGCTTTGAAGGTCTCAACCTTCCCGTCTGATCCTCTCTTTCTCTTGTAGATCCACTTGCATCCAATGACTTTTACACCATTGGGTGGTTCTACTAGCTCCCATACATGGATGGAATCCATCGATTCTATCTCGGAGCTCATTACCCTTTGCCAAGAATCTGCATCCTTGTCTTGGAGGGCCTCGTCATAGGTCCAGGTATCCGGTTCATGTTTACCAGAGACCAAGTCCGAAGACTCTCCCAAAAACATGAACCTTTTAGGCTATCTCACAACCCTCCCACTGCGACGAGGTACTACCTTTGTGTCCTGAGCGACACGCGGTGCAATGACTTGTGGTGTGTCCTCTTGTACAATTGGTCCTGAAGTCAGAACGTCCCCCCTTAAGTCTTCAAGCACTAGCCTACTCTTTGGGTTATGGCTCATCATATAGTCCTCTTCCAAGAATCTGGCATTTGTGCTAACAATTACCTTCTGATCCTAAGGACTATAGAATAGACCACCCTTCGTTCCTCTAGGATAGCCTTCGAATAGACGTACCTCCATACGAGATTCCAACTTATCAGTATCTCCTTTCAGCACATGTGCAGGACTACCCCAAATCCGAACATGTCCTAGACTGGCTTGCGCCCAGTCCACAGTTCTGTGGGAGTATGAGGGACTGACTTAGATGGAACCAAGTTCAGTATGTACGCTACCGTTTCCAGAGTGTATCCCCAGAACGAATCAGGTAAGTCTAAATAGCTCATCATTGACCTAACCATTTCTATAAGTGTCTTATTTCTTCTATCTGCAACTCCGTTCTGCTGGGGTGTGCCGGGTGCAGTAAGCTGGGACTGAATCCCAGCTTCTGATAGGTAGCTCCTAAACTCTCCAGAGAGATACTCGCCGACAGGATCTGATCGCAGTGTCTTGATACTTTTACCTCGATGCTTCTCCACATCAACCTTGAATTCTTTAAACTTATCAAAGCATTCAGATTTGCGGCGCATTAGGTAAATGTACCCATACCTTGAATAATCGTCAATGAAAGTGACGAAATATTCAAAGCCTCCTCTAGCCTGGATTGACATAGGGTCACATACATCAGAATGAATCAGTTCTAGTACATCTTTGGCCCTATACCCATTTGCCTTGAAAGGTCTCTTGGTCATCTTTCCTTCCAAGCAAGACTCACAGGTCGGGAGATCCTCCACCACCAATGAACCCAAGGGCCCATCGGCTATCAACCTCTGAATCCTACCAAGGTTAATATGACCAAGCCTAAGGTGCCAAAGATATATCTGATTCATCTTAGAAAGCTCTTTTCTCTTATTAAAGTTAGATGATGAGCTATTTACTTCAGTGTGCATCGTGGGAGGTTTTGGTTCTAGAATATATAGATTATCAACCATTGTAACTGAACAGATAATCTCTCTGTTTCTCTTAATAATAACTTTATTATCAAAAGTAACAGAGTATCCATCTTTAAACAACATAGAAACTGAAATTAAATTCTTTCTAAATGAAGGTACATAAAGGCAATCTCTTAGAACTAACACTTTATTTCTCTCAAAAGATAAATAAAAGACTCCCACTGCTACTGCTGCTACTCTTGTAGCATCGCCCATGTAGACCATGATTTATTCATCCACTAGCCGTTGGGTTTCCTGGAACCCCTGCAGAGTATTGCAGACATGGTCAGTGGCTGCTGTATCTACACACCAGGTACTGGTAGATAGCACCTCTAAGGATGTTTCAACGACTATGGCTGAAGAAATACCTTTGCTTTGACGACGGGGACAGTCCGCCTTCCAGTGCCCAGTTTACTTGCATGTGAAGCACTTGCCCTTCGGCTTCTTCACACCAGTCCAGGGTCCTTGCGATGTTCCTGCCTTCTTGAACCCTCCTCGTTTCTTCTTCTTCCTGCCTTTCAGCTCAGAAGAAGAAACCCTTTAAGTTACTAAGGCCTGTGAGTTCTTATGAAAGAGCGCCTCTGCCACTTGGAGTTCTCCTAGCAGTTCACCCAACGTATAATTCTTCTTGTTCATATTATAGTAGAGGTTGAACTGGTCAAAACTCTTTGGTAGAGATTGGAGTATGATATCGACTTGGGATTCCCCGTCGATTTTAGCTCCCAGTACCTCAATCTGATTGTGATGAGCCATCATCTTTAGGACATGATCCTTTATGGGTGTCCCTTCAACCATAGTTGTTGACATCAGACTCTTCATCGCACATTGCCTAGCAGCTCGACCTTGGTGCCCAAAGAGATCTTTGAGGTTCAGCATCATGTCACTAGCAGTGGGCATGGCCTGATGTTGAAGTTGCAACACATTCGACATAGATGCCAGAATGTAACACCGCGCCATCTCATCTGCCTTTTTCCACTTCTTGTAACGCTCCCTCAACTCTTCACCAGAGTCCTCTATAGGTCTTTCCGGACATTCCTCGTGGAGTACAAATTTGTACTCCTCAGCAGTGAGGACAATGTCTAGGTTCCTCTTGCAGTCAATGTAGTTTGGGCCAGTAAGTTTATTGTCCTTAAGAATGGTTGCTAGTGGAGTAAAGACCATTATGAAAAACCTGAGAATCACAACATACACTACTTTAGAAATTGAAAATAAATTGATTCCTCAAAACAATTAATTTTTGAAATTCAACCAACACCCCTATACATCGAGAAATTCGCAAGCGCCCGGGACCATACGAGCACCCCCATCAGCTCAGGCGCCCCTGTGAGATGGATAAGTGTTGACTGAGCCTGCGGATAAGAGATCGCGCAGGAGAGGCCACGTGTAGGCACCCCCATCGACACAGGCGCCCCTATGAGTGCTATAAAAGGGAGTTCACCCCCAAGGCTTCAAGGACATCGCTCACAAATGCTCCAAGCACTTTCGTTCAAGCGCTACGCTCCGACAAGCTCCGACTTCGAGATTCCAGTGCCGACGACGACCCTCTGCTCCCAACTTCGATCCACCTCGGGCGTCGGTAAAATTAATTTACGAAAAGAGTTGCATTTTAAATTCCAATTCTATTTCTGTACTCGATTTGTAAAATTCCTTTTTGCGACTATATAATTTCCCAAAGTAAACGGTCAAGGACCGTGGGCCTTGGAGTAGGAGTCGACCGCGACTCCGAACCAAGTAAAATCAACTTGTGTTCGCGTTTGTTCTATTATTTTCCGCTGCGTATCTTCTCTAGTTTTCTAAAAATTTTGATATCGATATTCACCCCCCCCCCCTCTATTGATTCTCTACGATCCAACATTATTAACCTACCTTCAACACCTAATTGTCTTCTGACCCACCTAGAAGAAACTAATTTATGGCATAGAAGACTAGGTCACACTCACATGAAATTAATTTCAAAATTAAATCAAAACGGATTAGTTAAGGGAATCCCTAAAATTAAAAACATTGAAAATTCAATCTGCAACCCATGTCAACAAGGTAAATAAACAAAATCAACCCACAAATCTACCATATTAGACTTAACCCAAACAACACTTGAGCTTCTACACCTAGACATATTTGATTCTCATGGAGCCAAGTCACTAAGTGGAAATCGACACTGCTTAGTAATTATTGATGATTATTCTAGATTTACCTTGGTTAGGTTTTTAAAAACCAAAGATGAACATTTGAATCATTTAATTACATATGTAAAATACTAGAAAATAAAAAAGATACTCAAATTAAAAGAATAATAAGTGATCAGGGGGGAGAATTTGAAAACCAAAAGTTTAATGAGTTATGTAAAATAAATTGCTATATGCATGAATTTTCCTGCCCAATAATCCCTCAACAAAATGGGATAGTTGAAAGGAAAAATAGAACCCTTCAGGAAGCCGCTAGGACCATGCTCAACGAATATAACTTATCTAATAAATTATGGGCAAAAGCAATTAATACCGCTTGTTATATTCAGAATAGGGTCTTAATAAATAAAAGACACAATAAACCACCTTAAGAAATCTATTAGCATAGAATACCCAACTTGTATTATCTAAGGGTGTTTGGGTGTAAGGTACATATCCAAAATACAAAAAACTACCTAGGAAAATTTCAATAAAAATCAACCCCAGGATTTTTGTAGGGTATTCAACCACAAGTCGGGCATATAGGGTCTATAACAAACATACCCTTAACATTGAAGAAACCATGAATGTTATATTTGATGAAGAAATTTCACCCAACCCAATCAACTTAACCAATTCATCAAATCCAACGACTTTAAATCAAGATCAAGATGAAATTGAACCAACAATTGAATCAACAATTGAACCTACAATTAAACAAACAATTGAACCAATAGTTGAACCAACTCAAATTGTTGAACCTGTTCCTGTTCCAACCCACAACCTACCAACTGGACCTGAGGCTGAACCAAGTCTAGGAGATCATAGAAACCCAGACTAAATCACCCAACTAACCAAATTATGGGTGATCCAACCTTAGGGGTTAGAACAAGGTCTTCCTATATAAATCTAAGTTAGGTTGCTTTGATTTCAAAAATAGAAGAAAAAACTATAGAAGAGGTCATACCTGACCCAGACTGGATTATTGCTATGCAAGAAGAATTAGCACAATTTGATAGAAACCATGTCTGGGACTTAGTGCCTATACCAGAAGGTAAGTCCATTATAGATACTAAGTGGGTATTTAGGAATAAGTTGAATGACCAAGGTGAAATAGTAAGAAACAAAGTTCGCTTAGTAGCTAAAGGATTTAGTCAAGTTGAGGGGTTAGACTATGATGAAACCTATGCCCCTGTAGCTAGACTTGAGTCAATTAGGATGCTACTAGCCTTTGCAGCCTATAGGGGATTCAAATTATACCAAATGGAAGTCAAGTCTCCCTTCATGAATGGTATTATAAAAGAGGAAGTGTATGTAGGGCAACCCCCTGGCTTTGAAGATCTTGACTACCCTGATTATGTATTCAAACTTAGGAAAGCCCTTTATGAGTTAAAACAAGCATCTAGGGCTTGGTATGAAAGATTATCCACCTATCTAATATCTAAAGGTTTTATCCAAGGTCAAATTGACTCAACCCTATTTGTTATGACTTTAGAAAAAGACATTTTTGTAGCCTAAATTTATGTAGACGATATAATTTTTGGATCAACGAACACTAATTTCTTAAAAGGTTTTATTAATATTATGGAAAACAAAATTAAAATGAGCTTATTAGGTAAATTAACTTTCTTTTTAGGTATACAAATTAAACAGACCAATGATGAAAATTATATTCACCAATCCAAATATGCAAATGAATTAATCAAGATATTTAAAATGGATAGTTCAAATAATTTAAGTATTCCTATGTCTACAAACGTCAAAATAGATAACGATCCTGAAGGCAAGCCAATTGATTTAAAGTATTTTAGAAGTGCTATAGGAAGTATGCTTTACCTAACTGCTAGTAGACCTGATATACTTTTTGCACTAGGTGTTTATGCTAGGTACCACACTTGTGCTAAGGAGTCTCACTTAACTGCAGTTAAAAGGATCCTTAGATATATTAAGGGCACCATAAATGTAGGTATTTGATACCCTAGGATGTCCAAATTTGAATTATTAGGATTTTCTGACTCAGATTATGCAGGTTGTAAATTAGATAGAAAAAAAAGTGAGAGCTGTCAGTTTCTAGGACAAAATCTAGTTAGCTGGTGCAGTAGAAAGCAATATTGTGTTGCCTTATTTACAACTGAAGAAGAATATGTTGCCCTAGGGGAATGTGTAGCCCAACTTTTATGGATGATGCATACCCTTAAGGATTTCAACATAGACTATACCCAAACTAAATTGTTTATTGACAATATAAGTTCAATTAACCATACAAAAAATCCTATTCATCATACTAGAACTAAGCATATTGACGTTAAACACCACTTTGTTAGGGATCACGTAGCTAGGGGCGAAATCGTACTTACACATATAGACTCAAAATCTAACCTAGCCGATATTTTCACTAAACCACTACCTGAGTCTGAGTTTAGTTCACTAAGAAGGCAGCTAGGGATGTGTTTAGTAGAATTGGACTATTTTTTTATAACTGTTTTTTTTCTATTATCTTGCAAATGCGTTTTCAAAATCATATTGTTTTAAAAATGATTTTTTCGACTTAGTTTTTTAAAATTACCCCTTCAAAAACTAGGGGTTTTCTATGAAATAGACTTATCTTAGGCCTTAACCCTAGCATTGCATGCTCCTATAGATCTAGAAGTCAACATCTCACAAGCACATTAGGGTACATTGATTGATAACCTAGATTGGGTTGGATGCTTAGGTCTATGTCTTGACTCAAGATATTTTATGTCAGTGCATCAAGAGCAGTTGGGGCAATAAATACAATTAATCAGCAATTAGGTTAAGTATTCAATCTTAGAAAATCTAACTTGATCAGACTACTTAACTTGACTAACCTAAGTAAAAGCTGCTGTTATATAACAGTTAGTGAGTAGCAAACTGGGTTAGATAGGGACCTAAAGAAATTGATTGATCCATTTTTTAAATTTTATTTGATTTTTTTTCTTGGACTCACTAGAATATTCACTGGGTTCAAAACATATTACTTGGGTCAAAATTCTTCTATTCAGTTAGTTTATAAAATATTACATGCAACTTATCATTTTTTTTTGTTTTTGCAAAGCAAGTAAGCTCTGATTCACATTTGTTACATGCCAAACATACTTTTCAAAAATAGTTTTATTGATATATGGCAAAAGGGGAGAGTAGAAAAAATGAAGTTAAAAATCAATTTTTTTTCACCTCAAAATCTATTCTTTCGAAAAAGTAAAGTTAAAAATCAAAATGTTTCCCCCCAAAATCTATTTTTTCGAAAAAGTGAAGTTAAAATTCAATTTTTTCCCCTCTTTTTCTTGAAAGTACAAATAAAATCTGAAAAAAAACTTTGTTTCTGAAAACCTTTTGTGAAAATCTTTTTATAAAATTAAACGCTTTTCAGAGAATTCTTTTTGAGAATAACTTTAGAAGTTTTCAAAAATATTTTCACTTAAACTTTTTTTTCTTAGACGTTTTACACTGAGAAGTTTTTTAAACAAAATTAGAAATCATACTTAGATTTCTTTTCAATATGTAGAAAAACTTTTCAAAATAGAAAATGCATGTTTTCAAAAGCTTCAGGTGGAGAGTTTCAATTAAAAGGGAGCTTTATGCAATATTTCAAATTTTTGCTATGTTTTTTCAAAAATATTTAAAATGTTCTATGAAAGGGGGAGAGTACTAATCAAGGGGGAGAGTAGAAAAGATTTTTTTCCTTTCTGTGCATAAATGTGATATATTTCGTTTTCATGTTTTTTTAACTTAACATTTGAACTGTGTTGCTATAAATCAAAAAGGGGGAGATTCTTGGTGTCGGAAGCGCTAGATCGAACCTGGTTTTGATATTGGAAATGGGTTCAAGGTTAAGATTATATTGTGATTTAATGGATTTACCAAATGTGCAAGAATGTCCTTTCAATATGTAGAAAATGCATATTTTCAAAAGCTTAGATTTCTTTTCATTATGTAGAAAAACTTTTCAAAATAGAAAATGCATGTTTTCAAAAGCTTCAGGTGGAGAGTTTCAATTAAAAGGGAGCTTTATGCAATATTTCAAATTTTTGCTATGTTTTTTCAAAAATATTGAAAATGTTCTAAGGAAAGGGGGAGAGTACTAATCAAGGGGGAGAGTAGAAAAGTTTTTTTCCTTCCAGTGCATAAATGTGATATATTTCTTTTTCATGTTTTTTTTAACTTAACATTGGAACTGTGTTGCTATAAATCAAAAAGTGGGAGATTGTTGGTGTCGGAAGCGCCAGATCGAACTTGGTTTTGATAATGGAAATGGGTTCAAGGTTAAGTTTATATTGTGATTTAATGGATTTACCAAGTGTGCAAGAATGTCCTAGTTCCCCTAGGCACGTAATCTGGACCTGCCGGGTTGAGCAAGAAGTCCTAGTTGAGGACTGGGCAAGAAGACCTAGCCGAGGATTGGGCACCGAAGTCCTGATCCGGAAGATCGGGCAGGAGTCTTAGTCGAGCGACGATTGTGGACAAAAGTAGAGGCAGGTCATGGTACGAACGTCTTGAGATCAGTAGTCCTAGAGGCCGAGCAAAAGTCCAACCGAAAGAGCCGGTTGGCAAAAGGTGTTGGTGCAAAATGCATCAGTGTTGACCAATCATCCTCTAGGGTTTCGATGTTTGACAATATACTAAAGTTAGTGACATTATATATGTTAGATAATATATTAAGGGTGGTCAAAGTTATCAAGGGTTAAACCAAACAGGACTTTATGTTTGGTAGGGTAAACCCAGGTTTGATCAAGTTGACAAAAGGGTTAGCCAAATAGGATCTGATGTTTGGTAGAATGGATAGAACCCAGGGTTGGTCGGTTTGACCAAGGGATCAAACCAAACCGGACTTGAGGTTTGGATTATATTTACCTGTAGATTGGAGGAAGTCTAGTCGGGATTATGATGACTAGCAAAGGAGTGATTTTGGTGAAAGAAACCCTAGCGAGTGAAGCTGGGTCCTAGCAAGGGAAGCTAGGTGGAAGAAATCCTAGTGAGTGAAGCTAGGTGAACCAAATCCTAGTGAGTGAAGCTAGGTGAACTAAATCCTAGTGAGTGAAGCTAAGTGGACTAAGTCCTGGTGAGTGAAGCTGGGCAATAAGTCTAGGTCAAGGGGACTGAGCACTAATTCCTGGTTGGCAATGGGGCAACGGAGTCTTTGCCGAGCAAGGAAGGCGAATAGAAGTAGAGACAGGTCGAGGTCGGACGTCTCGAGATCTGAGCTCTCGGAGGCTGAGCATAAGTCTAGCCGGAGGTCTCGGTTGGAAAAAGACTTAGTCAAGCGGGTATCGCGAACAGAAGTAGAGATGGGTCGAGGTTGGACATCTCGAGATTCGGGTTCTTGGAGGTTGAGCGAAAGTCCAACCGGAGGTTCCGGTTGGCAAAAGTAACTTCTCCAAATATGGAGTAGGTGAGGACGCGTTTCCCGGGAAAGGGAACATTAGGCATCGTTTCGACCTAGGATTTTTGGTGAAATCCTAAGTCAAAACCAATCCATAAGGCTCAGATATTTTGTATGTTTGCCTTGTGTTTGTTGTCTTGCATGTACCTTGAGTTGGAGGCAAGATAGGAGAGCAAACGCACGGGAAACAGAACCTGGGAAGCACATCCTGAGTGCCTGACTTGAATCAAGGCCCCAGGCATGTTGGGCACCCAAGTTAGGGGCAGCCCATCCCAAGCACTTAGAAAACCAGGCGCCTGAGGACTCCCAGGCGCCTAGGAAGGACAGCTTATCCCTGCTGTGAATTCGGCGCTACAGATGAAGTTTGACCGTGATGTGGCCGACGCCCAAGGTTTCACAAGCGCCCGTGAAGCTTGTATATAAAGGGGTTCGACCCCTCAACTCAGCACATCAATTCTCACATCTGGTAAAGTGTTTCGTGCGAAGCAAAAGTGCTCAGGGCGAAGCTCTGTGACCAAGGAGGCTCTAGGAAAAAGTGCGCGGCACTTCGGACATCTGGATTGGCCGAATTTTCAACTTTTTGTTGGTTTTCTTTTTATTTACGTATTGAATTTTTTTATTCCTTGATTGTATTTCAAACTGTAAGACGGGTTTATCTGCCTTCGGAAAGTCCAGAAAGGAGACCATTATTAGACTCACGATTGAGTGCTTACGCCTTGGATGTATTAACCCTGAGGGGTTGGGAACCAAATAAAACCCGCGTGTCACTTATCTTTTGTTTTCTTTATTATTATTTCAATTGCGTATTAACTCTGATTTAAAGACAAACAACGAGTTTTCCGATGAAATTCTGGCAATCGCTCGAGTCGATATTCACCCCCCCCCCCCCGTCTATCAACCGGCACCGATCCTACAAGTGGTATCAGAGCAGGCCGCTCTTCACCGGGCTAACATCCGAAGGAGCAACACCGCCAGGAATTTAGGGGGAGCAAGGGTGAATACTGGTGTTTTTTCAAATTATGTCAAATTTTAAATTACATATTATATGTTTCAAGTGCAAGGAGAGAGGACACTATAAAAACCAGTGTCCTACTCATAAGAAGCGTTCGTCACCACCGGCGGCAAAGGAGGTACCATCGCCAAGAGCCCAGAGGGACAAGAGCCACATATCATGCTTCAAATGTCAAAAGCACGGACACTAAAAAAATCAGTGTCCGACCAAGCTACTAAAAATTAATTTGTGCAACAAATTTCAAATTCCTGCACAATTATACAAGCATGCTGATAATTTAGATAGCACTTTTAATTTTTCTAATAAATTAAAATTTTTGAATAGTGAACTTAATGTATTGCATACCAAATTAGTTAATAATGGACTCAACATTGATAATAGTAAGATACCAAATATTGACTCATTAATCCATAATATTAATGCAATAATTTTTAGAATTAATTCTAATATTTTATTTGATAATCTTCCTGATAAATCTGACAACTCTAAGGATTATAATAATATTACAGATAATTCTGATAATATTAAGGATGATAATATTTCAATTAATAATTCTATCAAATCCAAGGATAATGATAATACCTTAACAAATAATATTACTTTTAGTTCTAATAATTTTGAGGATAATGATGAAATTATTATTGATAATTCTGATATTTCTAAAATTAATGGTCGATCCATTTCTGAAGAGGATATTAAAGATAATACTCTAGATAATATTGAAGATAATACTCAATACACTTTTGAATATAATTCTACAACTTTAATTAATAATCTTAAAATTATTCTACCTAATCTTGAAAATTATTCTACCTATTGTGAAGAAAATGATAGAATTTTAAATTTTGAATTTAACCCTGAAGATGAAGAAGAATATGATTATGAAGATAAAGAAGAATTTATTAAAATTGAAGATATAATTAAAAAGACATACAAGAATTCAAATAAAACAGAAGTATTAAGTAAAATTAAGAACTTAAAAACAAAAGAAATAGTAAATGAATCGGAAAATTTTGAATTAATGGAAATGATGCAATTAGATCCAAAATTATTATACAAATCTTAAAACTATAATCTTAATTAAATTCAAACTCAAACCTTACAAACTTTAATCTTAATTAAACATAAAATTTAAATTCTTTTCCCCTTAAATATTAATTTAATTCTTAACATTCTAATTAATTCCGAATAATTTTAACCTTTAATTAATTATTAAATAATTAAACCTTAAATAATTAATAAATAATTAGACCTTGATTAATTCATAAATAATTAAACCTTAATTAATTCTTAATAATTAAACCTTAATTAATTCATAAATAATTAAACCTTAATTAATTCATAAAAAATTAAACCTTAATTAATTCTTAAATAATTAAACCATGATTAATTCTTAAATAATTAAACCTTGATTAATTCATAAATAAATAAACCATGATTAATTCTTAAATAATTAAACCTTGATTCATTCTTAAATAAATAAACCTTAATTAATTCTAAATAATTAAACCTTAGTTAATTCTTAAATAATTAAAGCTTAATTAATTCATAAATAATTAATTCTTAATTCTTAATTAATTAACAATTGAATCCTTAATTCAATAAAATCCATGAACTAAATCTTCAATTAATTTGTAACACCTAATAATTTTCATGAATTATTAGGAATTTTTCTGAATTTTCTAGCAATTTTTTGAAATAAAAATAAAAAGAAAAAGAAAAGGGTTGGGTGGAGGTTTGATCTCTCAACCTTGTGACAAAGCAAGCCCTTATGAAGGTTGGGATAACCAATAGGTTGGGGGTATCAAGCAAAAAAATGATGGAGCGAAATTATGTTATAGGTAAGTAAGCCCTTTTCATGAAGAGGTGTTTCAACTTCCGCTTAAGTTGCGTTAAATCCCCTCTTAGGGATTGTGGTCGGCGGAAAACAGGGGCAAGGGAGGCTGCGAAAACAGGGAGAAAGCAAGGGTTTTCTTCTTCCTCCTTCTTCTTCCTCTTGAGTAGAGAACCTAGGGTTTCTTCCCTAGGGCCAAGGAGTGAAGTTTCTCGCAAGGAAGAGAAAAGGAGTCCTACGCTAGGATTTTACTACATACTAGTGAGATTTCTTCAAGCAAAGGGGGTAAGTAGATCACTCACCTGCAATAGAAGTAGTTTCGTATGTAGTTTCTCGTTGTAGAACCGTGATTTTTGTGATCTAAGTGCATGCTTTAAGATTATTGTTTTATTGTGTGATTTAAGTTTATGAAGAATACATGTTTTATCATAGAACTTGAATTGGAGTAGGTTTTGTGTATGTGAATCTAAGCATGATAAGACCAAGTTCTTGAAAAGTCCCAAAAATGAGTTTTGGGTTAAGGGCACACAAGGTGCTCGATGAAAGTTCCAAGTAAGAAAAGTAAAGTTTTGGTAGTGCCAAATTTATGAAAAAAGATGAGATAGCTTGATAAGTATAAACATTATGAGTAAGAAAGTATTTTACTTTTGTAAAGTGACATGTACCAGGCAAAGGAGAGACCCACAAAAAGTTAGAAAGAAGCTCTAATAGGGTGCGGTGGCTGGCTACCCGAAACCTATTAGGGATGGCGCATTGGTACATTGATACCAGGTACAGTGTCAAGGCCTAGAAAGTTGATTATTATTTTGAAGTATATGAGTATATGTAAGTGTTTCCAGTTAAGTACATATTTTGTTATTTATGTTCATGTTGTTATGTTACAAGCATGTTAAAAAGCAAGAGCAAGGAAGTTAGTGTTTTAAAGTATAGAAATGTATAAGTATCATGTCTAAAAAGAAATCATGAGGATGTTATGTTTGCAAGTGTTTTGATTTAAGTAAATGTTTTCAAGCATGATTGAGCATGAAAATTATATGAAAGTTCCCATGTGCAAGTATTTCCAAGTGCATGTATTTTGAAGCGAGCATACTTTGAAAAGAGCATGTTTATCATTGATCGCATGGATTTGTGAGTTAGGATTTACTTACTAAGCAAATCGCTTATTAGTTGCATTTCCTTCTATTGCAGATAAAGGTAAAGAAAAAGCATAAGCTAAGGAGGCGAACGAGACTTGCATTGATGTTCAGTGGCGGCGGCCGTGGGAGAGATTCTTGGGTTAAGTCTCATAGAAACTTGTGGTTAGTGTTTTGGAGTGGTAGAACGAAATGATCTTGGTTAAACTTTGCATAGAGACAAAGTTAAGTACAAACTCTAGTATAGATTTCATATGTTTTGATAGTTTATTAAATTCCGCAAAGATCCTAATTGCAAGCAAAATGGATTTGTTTTGGGTTGCTAAGATGTTTATAAAACTAGTATAGAGTATAGATTTGGAGTTATTTAACTATATGCTTTGGAAGAGTATGAATTATGGACCCTTGAAAGGAGTTCCCAGGTCTGAACTGCAGTTATCAGGCGTGCCAGTCGACTGGTTCAGAACCAGTCAACTGCCCTATCGAACAGAACCTTCTATTTGATGCACCAGTCGACTGCCATGAGGCCAGTCGACTAGTGCCGGGCACAGAAAGTTTCTGTGGCCGATACCAGTCGACTGACCTTCTAGCAGTCGACTGGTGCCATTGAAAAGAAAGTCTTGTAGGGCAGATGGTTAGTGCTTCAGTTTTACAACCAAGAGGTCTAGGGGTCAAATCCTTGCAAAGCAAATAAAATGAAAGTTTTTTTTTGAAAAAAAAAAAAAAAAATTCAGAGCAAGTTAAGGGAAGTCAAGTAGTTGTAACATATGGCTAAGGATAAAGTAAAGTTAAGGTTAAGTAAAAGTACGTCTGCCTTAAGAGAGAGAAGTCGGGTCGTCACAGAGTGGTATCATAGCAAAGTTTCCACCCTTCCGCCACACTGACATCAAGCATCAATCCTGCCGCCTACCAAGTAAGAAGTTCATATGTTGTAGTTTTGTATGCTTTTCATTATTGACTGCTAGTTTCAGTAAGTGCATGATGATAAGGAAGTATGTTAGTATTATTATATGCTAATATGTGCATGGAGATAATGAAGTAAGTTAGTAAGAGATAATGAGTTTTTATTTTCTTTACATTATAAGAGAATGGCAAGAGGACGTCCCAGAATTGTCCGAAATGAGGAGCAAGCTCCTAGAGGCAAGAGGCAACATAGTCTTTTTATGATATAGAGTAAGAGAATGTCAAGAGGACGTCCTAGAAAGGCCCAAAATGAGGAGCGAGCTCCTAAAGGGCAAGAGGCAACAAAGTCAGTACCACCACCAAATCTTTTAGAGGTGGTGGCTCGGTTACAAAGGTAAGTAGTAGAATAGCAGCAAGTTATTGCCACCATGATGACTAACTAGTAGGCCACTCCCATTACCCCGTGGGTGGAGAATGTAGTGGCACTAGTTGTGTCCGATGATCCATCGGTTACATCTATAGTCCCGGCAAGGGGGGTAAGGCAAGAAGCGTACCTCATCTAGTGGTAGAAACTGAAGCCAGAGAACTTCTCAGGCACAAGTGAACCATGGGATTCTTAAGCATGGTTCAAAACGTTGGAAAGCAAAGTAGAGCAACTGGACTGACCTGAGGTAGAGAAGATAAAGTGCACCTCCTTCTGCGTTACCAGAGATGCTAGATTGTAATGGGAGAGAGTCTAGGCCAAGAGAAATGTCAGCCAGATGACATGGGCTGACTTCGAGATCGAGTTCTTTGAAGAATACATTCATATGCGAGTAACCAACAAGCGTTATGATGAATTCACGGAGTTCAGACCTGGAGAACTATCCGTGGATGAAGCAGTGAGGAAGTTCAACCGACTAGCTTGTCTGTGCCTAGAGCTAGTTGGCACTGAAAGAGAAAGAGTCAGGCTAATGATCAAGATGTTAAGGACTGAGATAGCTTTAAAGGTGGCCAGTGGTGTTAGTAGGCCGCAGACCTTGGAAGGACTGATAACAGTATAAAGGTCACCAGAAATGTTAAACGATGAAGTTCTTAATGACCCTACCTTCGAGAGAGGTCATAACATCTACTCAGTGGCTAAGAGCTATATTAATTCGGATTTTCAACCGAGAACTCTATAGTGATGTAGTAGTCCTTGAGATGAAGGATTACGATATCATTTTAGGGATGGATTTCTTGAGCAAGTACAGTGCCTCTATTGAATGCCGCAAAAGAAGAGTAAAGTTCACACCAGAAGCAGAACCTCCATTCGAGTTTATTGGAGACCCAAAGAGAAAGACAAAAAGGTTCTTATCTACCTTACAAGCTCAGAGAATGTTAGAGAAGGAGTGTTCTGATTTTCTAGCTCATATAGTGATGCAAGTCAAAGAGAAGGATTAAAGAAAGAGGAAGTGAGGGTAGTCTATGACTATCCGGAGGTGTTTCCTGAAGAGTTACCAGGACTCCCTCCCAATCGAGAAATTGAATTTGAAATTGAGTTGGTTCCAGGAACCAACCCAATTTCAAAGGCACCTTATCGCATGGCACCAACAGAAGTGAAAGAGCTGCAAGAACAGTTACAAGAGTTGCTTGACAAGGGTTTCATCCGCCCTAGTCATTCACATTGGGGAGCTCCTGTGTTGTTCGTCAAGAAGAAAGATGGATCCATGCGAATGTGCATAGATTATCGAGCCTTGAATAACGTAACCATCAAGAACAAATATCCCTTGCCAAGGATAGATGATTTGTTCGATCAGTTGAAGGGAGCCACGGTGTTCTCCAAAATAGATCTGCGATCAGGTTACAATCAACTCAAAGTGAAGGAGAGTAATGTGCCAAGGACTACTTTCAGTACAAGATATGGGCACTATGAGTTTGTGGTCATGCCCTTTGGAGTGACAAACGCCCCTGCGACGTTTATGGATCTAATGAATCGAGTGTTCAAGGATTTTCTTGACAAGTTCGTCATTGTCTTCATTGATGATATCCTAGTGTATTCAAAGACTCAGGAAGAATATGATGAACACCTGAAGATAGTGTTGCAGACCTTACATCAGAGGGAGCTGTACGCCAAATTCTCAAAGTGTGAGTTTTGGCTTGACCAGGTGGCCTTTCTAGGCCACATCATTTCCAAAGAAGGCATTATGGTAGACCCAGCCAAGATTGAAGCAGTTAGTAACTGGAGTCGACCAACGAATGCTAGTGAGATCAGAAGTTTTCTGGGTTTAGCAGGGTACTACAGAAGGTTTGTAGAAGACTTTTCAAAGATAGCTTCTCCACTTATAGCCCTTACCAGAATGAATAAGAAGTATGAGTGGACTGAAGACTATGAGCAGAGTTTCCTTGAGTTGAAGAAGAGACTGACAAGCGCTCCTATTCTTACAGTACCCGAATGTGATAAGAGCTTTGATATATACAGTGATGCATCAAAGCTAGGACTTGGAGCCGTACTTATGCAAGAAGGCAAAGTCATAGCTTATGCTTCCAGGCAACTCAAGGATTATGAAAAGAATTACCCCACTCATGATCTAGAGTTGGCAGCTGTAGTCTTCGCTCTAAAAATATGGAGACATTACCTGTATGGAGTGCAGTGCAAGATTTATACAGATCACCAGAGTCTGAAATATTTCTTCACTCAGAAAGACCTCAATATGAGACAGTGAATGTGGCTTGAGTTAGTGAAGGATTATGACTGTGAGATCCTTTACCACCCCGGTAAGGCAAATAAAGTAGCCGATGCACTAAGTAGAAAGACGTGTGCCACTTTGATGTCCTTGTCATCATTATCACCACCATTACAGAAGAAAATAGTAGATTATGGAGTTGAGATCATTTATGGGCAGTTAGCTCTATTGACCCTAGAGTCAACCTTGCTTGAAGATATACAGAAAGAGCAAGCTGAGGATTCTGATATCCAAAGGATCAAGCAAGAGATACAAGAAGGAGAAAGTAAAGAATTTAGAGTATCTGACAGTGGGATACTCTATAATGGTGACCGTTTATGTGTCCCCAATAGTGAAGAGCTGAGAAAGAAGATTCTTGAAGAAGCCCATAGAACTCCCTACTCAATGCACCCAAGTTCCACTAAGATGTACCAGAACTTGAAAAGAAGATTTTGGTGGTCCGGAATGAAAAGAGACATAGCTAAGTATGTCAGCACCTGCCTGACATGTCAGAGAGTTAAAGCAGAACACCATAGACCAGGAGGTGTCCTACAGCCCATTCAGATTCCAGAGTGGAAATGGGAAGACATAGCCATGGATTTCATAGTTGGTCTACCAAAGACAACTAATGGCTATGACGCTATTTGGGTAATAGTAGACAGATTGACCAAGTCTGCCCACTTCTTGGCAATCAAAGTATCTTATTCGATTGAAAGATTAGCTCACGGAGTCCCGATGACTATTATCTCTGATAGAGATGGTAATTTCACTTCAAACTTTTGGGAGTGCGTACAGACAGCGCTAGGCACCAAACTGAAGTTTAGCACAGCTTTCCATCCCCAGACAGATGACAGACAAAGTGTAACACCCCAAAATTTCACCATGAATAATATTGTGAATTCATTATGAAATATTATGTGAATAATATTGTGAATTCATTATGAAATATTATGTGAATAATATTTTGGATTCATGGAAAATTATTATAAAAATATTATGTAAATAATGTTATGAAATTCATGAAATAATATCATGGATATTAGAAAATATTATGAATTCATGAATATGAAATATTATGGGATTCATGAAATATTATAGATTCATGAATATGAAATATTAAAAATATTATGAAATAATATTTATGGAATATTATGAATTCATGAAATATTATTAATATTATGAAATTTCATGATAGGCTTGGCTAAAAGGGCTTTGATATGGATTAGTGCAAATTGTGATAAAAAGAAGAAGTAGAAGGGAGGAAGCAAGGATTGAACCTTGAACCTCCTAGTTGCACTCTCCATGTCTTAACCACTACACCAAGCATTGTTTCTTGTTGAGAGAATAAGAAACATGCTTGTTAAGCGTGTAATAGTGAAGAGACATGTCTTTTCATGAGAAAAGTATAAATAAGAGAGGGAAGAGGTGTGAGTAACTTCCTCTTCTTCTTCCTTTCTCTTCCCCACCGAAATTCCTTCTTCTCCTCTCCTCTTTTCCATTTTTCGAAAAGTGCTCCCTAGGGTTCTAACCCTAGGGGATTGGAAGGAAGAAGGCTCTTGCCCTCTATTAGGGCCAAGGAGTCTAGAGAAGAAAGAGTAAGAGGAACCTTCACTTCTCCTTCAACCAAGGGTACCCTAAGGGACTTAAAGAAGTAGAATCTCAAGCGAAAGGATGTAAGTATCCCCTCGTCTGCAGTGTAATGGTTATTGTATGTATTCTTCATGTTTTGCTTTTGGAAAAAGGGAGTCTTCCCTTTAGGTAAGTTTCGGCCACCCCCTTAAGGGGAGGCCTTGGCTACTTTTTGATGCATGAGGAGACCTTTGGGACTTAGGGTACATATGTATGATGATTTCCCATCATGTTGTGATAAGGAAAAGTAGGGTTATCCACCCTACAAGTTTCGGCCAAGAGGAGAAAGGTTAGGCTTTTTGGGTTGCTTGCTATCCTATGATGTGTCCATGATTAGTAGTGTAGATAAAGTGTTTGTGTAAATGTTTGTGTGAAGATAGGATGTCAAAAACCTAGCCTACCCTACCCTACAAGTTTCGGCCAACCCTAGGTGGATGAGGGTTTAAGGTTGTATGATTTTCCTTATGATATATCCATGCTTAATAGTATAGGTAAGGTGTTTGTGTAAATGCTTGTGTGGATATTTGAAGTCAAAAACCTAGCCTAGCCATCCTACAAGTTTCGACCACCCTAGGTTAGGGTTTAGGGTTGCTGGATTTTATTCCCATGATGCATGCTATATATGATATGTGATGATTGTATGGGATGTACCCTATGAGATATGCTTAGGGTTGCTATGATGATATGTATGTGCAAGTAATGTTTAAATGGAATATTGATTTGGAAACTAAATGTCCCTAGCATATGATATTCGGCCAAGCATGAAATATTAGGTTTATAAAGGTTAAATTATCCTATGTGATATGATTATGTTAGGGAGATGATATGTGAATGCATGTGATGAACAAATGGAATGCTTGATTGGAAAAACTTGGACTTCCCTAGTGATGACTTTCGGCCAACCCTAGATTAGGGTTAGGGTTGCTTGATTTTCTCCCATGGTGCATGCTATAGTATGATATATGATATATATATATGTGATGCTTGTAGGGGATGTTTTGATGTCAAAAACCTAATCTACCCATACCCTAGGACATTTGGCCCAAACCTTAGTTTAGGGCTAAGAATCATTCGATTAAACCATGAAGCATGCTACCAATTCCTATGATATGAATATGATTTATGTGACCAATCTTGTCATATATAAAATATGTTAAGTGGTTGAGTTATGATCCATGTATGAGCATGCCTTATAGCCCATGGGGCACCCTTATGAAATGCATGCTTTATACTAGGCTAGTTATCATGATTATGGAGATCTATGTATGAGCATGCATTATAGCCCATGGGGCACCCTTATGAAATGCATGCTTTATACTAGGCTAGTTATCATGATTATGGATGCATTTATATGCATAAGAATGAGCCTTGTAGGGCATGAACGAAGAAGGCTTAGGGCCTAAAGAATGCTTCCCTAGAAGGTTGGGACTAAGAGCATACTTTATGAAAATAAAGAACATGATAATTATTTTATTTTGTAATGGCTTGTACTATAGACTCTTAAAGCGAGTCAAATGATTATGATACTAGGCTGAAGGACTTTTGAGAAGGCCTAGTAAACCCTAGTGGTTCGGGATTAGCTACCTCGTTCCTATTTAGGGGCGCGCGCAAAACATGAAGTACAAGCCGGGCCCTAATGATTATGCTATGTTCAAGTATTATGTTTATATGTTTTCAAAGAAACCTTCCTATGAAGTTAATATGCTTAGATGTTTAACATGCTTAAACACTTATTATGCTTGAATGTGATTTATTCTCTTATCTTTCTATGATTTGGATTTTGCGAGTAGGACAGGATCTTACTAAGCATTTGTGCTTACTAGTTTATGTGTTGTCTTATGCTGCAGATAAGGGTAAGAGACACTTAAACTAAAGGAAGAGGCAGGAGGGCTGAAGATGTGTGGGGTGGTGGCTCGGGAAATAAAGATCTTCATATCTACAATATTATGCTTATGTTAACATTTCTTTAGTAATGAATGTTACACTTGGATTACTCATATACTTGATTATATTATGAGTTGAACCTATCATGTTATAGGTTAGTTTTGAACAAGCATGCTTAGTACTTTGTTATTAGTACTTTAAGAAGAAAAAAAATTTATACGAATGATAGTACGTGACCCCGCCCCGAGAGTAGATATAAGGGCGGGCGTTACACAAAGAGAGTGAATCAAATTCTAGAAGATATGCTCAGAGCTTGTGTATTAGATTTCAAAGGCAGTTGGTGCAAATATTTATGTTTAGCTGAGTTTGCTACAACAACAGCTACCAAGCTACTATTGGTATGGCACCCTATGAAGTTCTTTATGGTAGGAAGTGTAGATCTCCCCTCTGTTGGTATGAAGGTAGTGAGATGAAAGAAATGGGGTCTCACACTGACCTTATAGATGATAGCACAGAAGCTATAAAGAGTATCCGCCAGAGAATAGAAGCTGCTCAGAGTAGGCAGAAGAGTTATGCCGATGTACACCGTAGACCGTTAGAGTTTGAAGTTGGGGATACAGTTTTCCTCAAGGTAGCTCCTATGAAGGGTGTAATGAGATTCGGCAAGAAAGGCAAGCTAAGTCCTCGATACATAGGACCCTACTTAGTGACGAAAAGAGTTGGCAAGGTAGCTTATGAGTTAGAGCTACCTCCAGAGATGTCAGCAATACACAATGTGTTCCATGTCTCAATGCTAAAGAAGCATATCTCCGTTGCCAACCAAGTGATTGAGCCACATATGGTACAAGTTCAAGAAGATCTAAGTTATGAAAGTCGACCTATTCAGATAATAGATCGAGCAGATAAGAAGCTGAGGAACAAAGTGGTACCACTAGTGAAAGTCTTATGGCTGAATCAGAAGTATAAAGAGGCAACCTGAGAATCAGAAGATAGCATGAGGCAAAGGTATCCAGAGCTATTCTAAGTTCGAGGACGAACTTTTTATAAGGTAGAGAGGATTGTAACACCCAATAATTTTCATGAATTATTAGGAATTTTTCTAAATTTTCTAGCAATTTTTCGAAATAAAAAGAAAAAGAAAAAGAAAAGGGTCTGGCGGAGGTTTGATCTCGCGACCTTGTGACAAAGCAAGCCCTTAAGCAAGTTGGGCTAACCAATAGGTTGGGGGTATCAAGGAAAGAAAAGGATGGAGCGAAATTATGTTATAGGTAAGTAAGCCCTTTTCATGAAGAGGTGTTTCAACTTCCGCTTAAATTGCGTTAAATCCCCTCTTAGGGATTGTGGTCGGCGGAAAACAGGGGCAAGGGAGGCTGCGAAAACAGGCAGAAAGTAAGGGTTTTCTTCTTCCTCCTTCTTCTTCCTCTTGAGTAGAGAACCTAGGGTTCTTCCCTAGGGCCAAGGAGTGAAGTTTCTCGCAAGGAAGAGAAAAGGAGTCCTACGCTAGGATTTTACTACATACTAGTGAGTTTTCTTCAAGCAAAGGGGGTAAGTAGATCACTCACCTGCAATAGAAGTAGTTTCGTATGTAGTTTCTCGTTGTAGAACCGTGATTTTTGTGATCTAAGTGCATGCTTTAAGATTATTGTTTTATTGTGTGATTTAAGTTTCTGAAGAATACATGTTTTATTATAGAACTTGAATTGGAGTAGGTTTTGTGTATGTGAATCTAAGCATGATAAGACCAAGTTCTTGAAAAGTCCCAAAAATGAGTTTTGGGTTAAGGGCACACAATGTGCTCGATGAAAGTTCCAAGTAAGAAAAGTAAAGTTTTGGTAGTGCCAAATTTATGGAAAAAGATGAGATAGCTTGATAAGTATAAACATTATGAGTAAGAAAGTATTTTACTTTTGTAAAGTGACATGTACCGGGCAAAGGAGAGGCCCGCAAAAAGTTAGAAAGAACCTCTAATAGGGTGCGGTGGCTCGCTATCCCGAAACCTATTAGGGATGCGCGCATTGGTACATTGATACCAGGTACAGTGTCAAGGCCTAAAAAATTGATTATTATTTTGAAGTATATGAGTATACGTAAGTGTTTCCAGTTAAGTACATGTTTTGAAATGTATGTTCATGTTGTTATGTTACAAGCATGTTAAAAAGCAAGAGCAAGGAAGTTAGTGTTTTAAAGTATGGAAATGTATAAGTATCAAGTCTAAAAAGAAATCATGAACATGTTAAGTTTGCAAGTATTTTGATGTAAGTAAATGTTTTCAAGCATGATTGAGCATGAAAATTATATGAAAGTTCCCATGTGCAAGTATTTCCGAGTGCATGTATTTTGAAGCGAGCATACTTTGAAAAGAGCATGTTTATCATTGATCGCATGGATTTGTGAGTTAGGATTTACATACTAAGCAAATCGCTTATTAGTTGCATTTCATTCTATTGCAGATAAAGGTAAAGAAAAAGCATAAGCTAAGGAGGCGAACGGGACTTGCATTGATGTTCAGTGGCGGCGGCCGTGGGAGAGATTCTTGGGTTAAGTCTCATAGAAACTTGTGGTTAGTGTTTTGGAGTGGTATAACGAAATGATCTTGGTTAAACTTTGCATAGAGACAAAGTTAAGTACAAACTCTAGTATAGATTTCATATGTTTTGATAGTTTATTAAATTCCGCAAAGATCCTAATTGCAAGTAAATGGATTTGTTTTGGGTTGCTAAGATGTTTATAAAACTAGTATAGAGTATAGATTTGGAGTTATTTAACTATATGCTTTGGAAGAGTATGAATTATGGACCCTTGAAAGGAGTTCCCAGGTCTGAACTGCAGTTTTCAGGCGTGTCAGTCGACTGGTTCAGAACCAGTCGACTGCCCTATCGAACAGAACCTTCTATTCGATGCACCAGTCGACTGCCATGAGGCCAGTCGACTGGTGCCGGGCACAGAAAGTTTGTATGGCCGATACCAATCGACTGGCCTTCTAGCAGTCGACTGGTGCCATTGAAAAGAAAGTGTTGTAGTGCAGATGGTTAGTGCTTCAGTTTTACAACCAAGAGGTCTAGGGGTCAAATCCTTGCAAAGCAAATAAAAGGAAACTTGTTTTTTTTTGAAAAAAAAAGAAAAAAATTCAGAGCAAGTTAAGAGAAGTCAAGTAGTTGTAACCTAAGGCTAAGGATAAGGTAAAGTTAAGGTTAAGTAAAAGTGACGTCTGCCTTAAGAGAGAGAAGTCGGGTCGTCACATAATTAACTTCAATGATGAAACTAATGAAATTCTACCCAACCAAAATATCCAACTAAATAACAATAAATATGTCAAAGAGGATTGACATATTCGCGGGTTCACAGATCTGTATCAAATCAAGAATTTGGTACATCATTAGAAACCTAATTAAAATGTTTTGACTTGATTGACTCATGCATAAATGTCATGCCCATGCATCTACTTATTTTTTCCTTATATATTTGTCATGTCATTCATGTTTACTTTTCTGCATAATTTAGAATGAATAGATAGGAAAAAGATTGGTTGATACTTGCCTAACCTAGTGCCAGGACGAGGCGAGATGATAGTATGTTGGGGAACTAACCGATGCTACCTCACCACATCCTAGACTAGTTAGATCCAAGTTTTTCAAAGACTAAATTAAAAGTAATATTTCATTAAAAGGCTTTGCCTAAGGAATGGGTTGATGATCCAATAAGGCTACGGCCAAAGAAGGTCTCTATGCCTCGCCAAGACCTAGAAATCGATTATTAAAAATTACTTTTAAGCTACTAATTGATTAAACATGAATCTAACTCAAGGTCAAGCAATCTTTAAATTAAAATTGAGAAAAATTATTCAAGCATCTCACAAACACATATAAGGCAACCGTGTTTGCTTGTACTACGACACTTACAATGGGTGAGATGATAAAGACTAATTAATTGATAAATGCTTTCAAAATGTTTTCAAAATCTTTAGGTTATGTTTCTTAAAAATCTATTTTCAAAATAATGTTTAAACATAATAATGTTTTAATGAATTTCATGATTGATTGAGTGTTTATTTATAAGTACATTTTCAAAAATTATATCATTTCGAAAGTTGTTTGACCTACACTGAACACAAACCTTTTAGGTCAACACTAAAGTCTCTTAATACACTTAGGTAGAGGTCCTTGTAGTTAACAAGGGTAGCCAAAAGGTGTCAGGTTCAGGGGGAGTTTTTATTTTTGCGGATTCCTATTTTTGGAAAACTATTTTTCAAAATTACTCTTTTCAAAAAGTCATATCTTTCAAAATGGTTTGTGCTTTACAAATTATTATCATTTCAAAACGCGCCTCAAAATTTTTTTTTTCAAAAACTTATGTCATTTCAACATATTTTTCAAAAATTATTTCCTTGAAAACTATCATATGCTAGATCGTTGAAGTCTTGCTAGAGGGGGGGGGCGAATAGCAATTTTTGATTTCTCTACCTACGATGTTAGCGTGCGCTAGCGGAAATAATAACAATAAAACAAACAAACGCTAACACCAAACCTTTTACGTTGTTCGGAGATGATGCTCCTACTCCACGACAGTTCGTGAGGTGGACGATCCCTCGATCCTTCGGCGGATCACTCCCCGGATGCCCTCTGGCTAGCTCGTGTAGCTCCTTGTGGGTGGAGAATCCTCGCCACAGACTCGGACACGCTTTCTAAGCACAAAGACTACTAATGAGTTCTAACCAAGCTCATTTCGTCAAGAGCTCCTAGCCCAAACCGAGTTCTCTTAAATAGAACTCTAAGCTGAAACCCTCGCCACCATTCGACTGCTCACAGGGCAGTCGATTAGTCCCAACCAAACAACAAGCCAACAGCTAGCTGTAACGACTAGTTTTCGACTTTACCAGTCGATTGCCCCTAGGGCAGTCGACTGATCTAGGGTTGACTCCCTTCTGTGAGTTTCTGTGACCTTTATCAGTTGACTGCCCAAAGGGAAGTCGACAGGTCCACCCTCACACCTAAGGTTTCCCTTCCCGAGTATACTTCTCTCAGCACTCGAACCCTAAGATTCCCTGAGTACAATCACTCAGCACGCATACCCTCACGACTCAGCTGACTCCTCACCAACAACCTCGACTATTGCCTTCGCGCCCTCTTCATCATTGGCTCCCGTCCCTCGGATGCACACAAGACTCCAGCTTGCCTTCATGCCATCCTTCACGCATGATTCGAAGTCTGTGCCCCTCGGCTCATCGTCCCTTGCTATCCATAGTCTCTCAGGTGTGCACACAAGCCCGCGACTTGTCTCCATGCCACCCTTCACTGTACTGAAGCCGTCCAGCTATGTCAATATGTGTAACCTGCACACCCTGTACACTCCAATACACATATTAAAACACAAGGGTAAACCTAACTTAAACCCTTTGCCCAAACATCAAAACACATGGTCACTCCGGACCATAGATTGCTCCAACATCATATTCTTTCAAAAATCACTGTAATTGCTTTTTTTGATTTGGATAAACTCTAAAGACACATAGGAAGATTTCTTAATGATCTATAAGAATTCCTAAGATTGTGTCAGGTTTAGGGGGAGTTCTAATCAAATGAACTAAATTATTCCTGATTATTTCAAAAATACTTCTTAATTTTTAAATTCTTTTCATTTGAATCAGACCCTAAGACTCAGAGGAAAATCACTTATAGTCAACAAGCTTCCTAGGATTGTGTCAAGTTTAGGGGAGGTTAAATTAAAAGAACTATTAAATGGTTCAAAAATATTATGTTTTCATACACTATCTTTTCAAAATCATAATATTCTCTTTTCAAAACTCATCCTAAATTTCTTTTTGTCTTTTAAATACTTTTGAAAATTTTCAAAAATGCTTTATCTTGAGTTTGGAAAATTTTCCAAGACACTTAGGAATAGTTTTTTTTTAAATAGGTAAATATTTATAAACGCTTCAGGAGGTTGTGGCCCCCCTCCACAAGAGCAAAATACAATCAAAACTTGGATCCAGCTACCTCAACATGCGAGGTAGTCTCCAACAATCCAGCCACCATGCCTTGCACATGGACATACAACATTATCTCCTTCCCTCCACCAATTACATTTCTCCCTCTATGAGATGAGACTTTGTAAACATCATAGCCAATCACGTGTACATGCAAACACCATGCCCACCACAATTCAACACCAATTACACGTTCATGTATTACTCACACCCACATCTACAACTAATCAACCAATTACATGGACCAATCACACCACACCAATTACATGGACCAATCACAATCACATGCAAACACACATGGATGAGTTCTCCTCATGTGCACAACACCAATCTTGACAAAACACGAACATTCATCTTCAACTTGTAGCTCCACAAGAACGTGCAACCCCACACGGTCAAAGATAGCGCACACTCAAGAATCCACAAATTAGTATACATGGATTTGAATTTTCCAAAGCATCCAATTAACATTGGAGTAGTCCCATCAAAGCGGCAACGATTTCGTGCTTCCCATAAGACATAAATCATGTTTGAGATGCTGAGATGTCGAGCCTTCATTTTCCGTTTATTTCCCTTGTAATGCCGCCCTAGTACTTAAAGGAGTTCTTCCATCGTCCGGGCATCATGTTTGAACTCTAGCCATAACTTCACTTTGTTCCATAGCGCACGGGTGATAAAGCATTCAAAGAACAAGTGCCTATTTGTTTCCTCATATCCATTGCATAGCACACAAGTCTTATCCGGAACATATGATATTCTATCCATTGTACGAAGCTTCCCATGGGCTACTAGCCATAAAATGAATCTATGCTTTGGCAAGATCTCCGATCTCCAAACTATCGGTACCCAAGTCACAATCGTTCTTCTAGGCTTGAAGAATTCATATGCAATAGCCGTCCCATTTCTCTCCATTGTAAACCAAGATATCAATTCCATATTGGTCGAACCTTGTCCATGACAACCTTGTAAAATTTTGTTATGGATACTCATAAGGCGTTTGATGAGGGGAGAGTCCGAAGGCTTGACATTCCAACTCCAAAAATCGACACCCTTGATATAATGTTGATGAACCCATCGCACCCACATTGAATCATTCTTGGATTGAATATTCCATAATGTCTTACATAATAACGCTTCATTCCATGCATGAAGATCATGAATTCCATAACCTCCATCTTGCTTAGATAGGCAAAGGTAGCCCAAGAGATTGGAGGGTGTTTGGAAGACCAAACAAACATTCGACATATACTCTTAATCTTCTCAATAATACCACCAGGGATGGGAAGCATAGAGAGCCAATAACATACTACTCCTTGAAGGACCGATCTAACTAACTCCAAGCGACCGACATAGGAAAGGGTGTGTTTCGGCCAAGCTATGATCTTCTTTGTGATAGCATTAAGTAGGGGCCCATAATTCGCAATTCGCAACTTTTCCGCCACTTAGGAATAGTTTCCTTGTAGTTAAAAAGGTTTCTAGGATTGTGTCAGAATGGAAAAGAAGCCAAATCAAGAAAATTACAATTTTTTCAAAATTAATTCAATAGAAAATATTTATAGAAAATCCCTAAGACATATAGGAATTTTCTTGTGGTCAACAAGATTCCTAGGATTGTGTCAGATTAGGGAAGTTCAATTTTTTTTAACATATATATATATATATTTTCACATAGTGATGGTACAATATTAATTTAAGTAAGTAGTGCCTTCTAGAATATTTTTCTAGAACAAGTACTTAGTTTTTCAAAAAAGAGGGAAGAGTTTTTTAAAATCATTTTTCAATATATATATATATATATATAATGTATTTTCAAAAAAAAAAGAGATTATCTTAAAACAACGGAGAGAGGCTTAAGTTAAATTCTTTTTCTTATTGTTGGTGCAAATATTTCTCATTTGTTATTTCCTTTTGATGTGTGACAAAGGGGGAGAGAGCATAAGTTAGTTTTTTTTTCGATTTCTCCCAAGTGTTAAACCTAGAACTCTTAGACCTAACCTAAATTAAGATTATTGTCAAACATCAATAAGGGGGAGATTGTTGGTGCAAAATGCATCAGTGATAAACAGTCATCCTCTAGGGTTTCGATGTTTGACAATATACATAAGTTAGTGACATTTTATATTTTAGATAATATATTAAGGTGGTCAAAGTGATCAAGTCTTAAACCAAACAGGACCTTATGTTTGGTAGGGTAATCCCAGGTTTGATCAGGTTGACAAAGGAGTTAGCCAAACATGATCTGATGTTTGGCAGAATGGATAGAACCCAGGATTGGTTAGTTTGACCAAGGGATCAAACCAAACCGGACTTGAAGTTTGGATTATATTTACCTGATGATTGGAGGAAGTCTAGTCAGGATTATGATGACTAGCAAAGGAGTGATTTTGGTGAAAGAAACCCTAGTGAGTGAAGCCGAGTCCTTGCAAGGGATGATAGGTTGAAGAAATCCTAGTGAGTGAAGCTAGGTGAACCAAATCCTAGTGAGTGAAGCTAGGCAAACTAAATCCTAGTGAGTGAAGTTAGGCGGACTAAGTCCTAGTCGGGGATCAGGCAACGGAGTCTTTGTCGAGCGAGGATGGTGGATAGAAGTAGAGATGGGTCGAGGTCGGACGTCTCGAGATCCGACTTCTCGGAGGCCGAGCATAAGTCCAGTCGGAGGTCCCGGTTGGCAAAACCTTTTGTTGGTTATGGCTTGGCTGGTTTCCTAAGCGAATACTCGGTCATTCCGAGAGACCTCTCCATGTCTACAGATTAAAAATTAATCCGAATGGAGACCCTTCTCCCAACGACCATCTCGTGCCATATCGAATGATCCAAATTACAACTCGGCCAATTACCAAAATCAGCCTTGTAATTTGCTTGACTGGTCGACCGCGAAAAAGGCGACGAGTAGATTGCCGGCTTTTGTGTTTATGGTCGGGGTCTAGTTAGTTAATTATTAAGCATAATAACTAATCAAAATAATTAACTTTCACACATGAAATGACGAGGATAGTAAATATAGCACAAACATAATCAAAGTAGCTTGGGAAGAGATATACCTTCCCGATCACCTCGCGGTCTTCTACCTTATGTCCATCCCTTCACAGACGTCGTGTGTGCGACGATCTACCGCGATCCGAGATCACCGAGGCACTCCGAAAGAGGACTTCTCCATGACTTGGCTGGAAGACCAAACCCTAGCCACTAGGGTTTTCCGCCGCAAGCCACCACCTCCACTCCCTTAGCACCGCCGACCACCGGAGCTGCCCAAAGGCCACCTGACCAGCTACGCACTTTGAGAGGAAGGAGAAGTAAACAAAGAAGATGTAACGACCTGAAATTTTTTTTCAATATTTTCTTTAAAAATATTGATCATTCCTAGATAGAGTCTCAAGGAGCATAGGGACACTAGTATGAACCTTAGCATGATTATCCATGATTTTTGATATAGATTAGGAAGTAGTATGAGCCTTACATGGGCCCTTCTAATACCATGGCTATTAAGGGACCTTAGGTAAAATTTTATCAAGAATGGAAATAGATTTTAATTAGAAATATTAACATGAGTCGTAGTGGGCTCTTATATGGGCCTTGGAAAAAATAATTATAAAAGTAATAAAAAGAAGTGCATGCACCAAGGATTGAACCTTAGAGCTAGTGTATCACCATGCATGTACTAACCAATCCACCTAGCAAAGGAGTGCTATTAGGGAATGAAGAGGATTTTAGTTAAGGTTTAAGGAATTGAAGGGTCACCATGAGAAGAGGCACCATGCCCCTTCATTTGGCCCCTTCACTTAGTATAAAAGATAGGGGAAGGGAAGAGACAACTTATCACTTAAGTTATTATTTTCTTCTTCCACCAATGCTCCTTCTCTCCCCTTCTTCCTCCTTCTAGCCGAACACCTACAAAGGGGTTTCCCCTTGGAGAAGCTTCACAAGAAGACTTATTCTTTAAGATCCAAGGGCTTCCTATAAGACTACAAGGACTAGGGGTGGTCTAAGGTCAAGGAGGTTCACTTTTTGTTTCTCTATTCAAGGTTATAATCAAGATAAACCAACGTAAGACTCCCTCACCTGTGGTATAATGGTTTTTCCTTGATGTTTATCATGATATGAAGTTTTGTTGGGTTCCATGTTGGGAAAACCATGAACTTGACTCCTACAACTTTCTGCCAAGGAAGGTTTTAGGGTTAGGATGATGTTAAAACCTCATTCATGTTTCCTAATGCTTCCTTAAGATAAACAAAGAGGGTATAGTGAGTGGTGGAATTTTTGAAGCAGTAAAGGCCCTTGGTAACTTTCGGCCACCACCATGGGTTCATGGTTAGGACTAGATCTAACTCTCCAAGCATGTTCCTTATGGTTCCTTAATATACAAGGGATGTTAATGGTGAACTTTATAAATTTTACATGCCCTTGTGCCCTTGCAAGTTTCAGCCAAGGCATGATATAGGGCTAAGAGCTAGGGTTAACTCTATTCATGGGTTCTAATGGCTCCTATGGTATTGTTTATATGGTATTAGATGTTAATTTGGAGTTTTATGAATTCTCCCATGTGCTTGTGACCATATAGGGTTTCGGCCAAGACCAAGATGTAGGGCTAGGAGTTAGGGTTAACTTCAATCAAGGGTTCTAATGGCTTCCTATGGTAGTGTATGTATTGTATGTGAATAGGTTCAAGGATGTTGTATGCTTTTTGGTAATGTCCAAACCCTAAGTTTATATGTTATGCATTATGACCCTGTATGTTATGTTATGTATCATGTTCTAGTAGGATTTATTTATGAATGTCTTCCACCATATGTTATGAACACATGTGTCGTGAGGTAGGTAGAAGTATGCATGCGTTAAGATAAACACTTTGGACATATGTATAAGATAGTTATGTAAACTTATTCATGTTTATGTTGAATGTTATGAACCTAGATAGTATGTATCATGTTCATATGGATCTTACCCATGCATGTTTTATGATAAATACCATGATCGTGTATGATATGTGATATGTACCATGTATGTAATGCATGCTTACCTGAGGTACCGTGATCATGCAAGCTTTATGAACTAAGATGATGTTTATACCTCAGGACATAATTATGTATGTATGTCATGTCTTATGAATGAAAATGATGAATGAAGATAAGGTTCATGCATTCGAGGCATAATGATGATATGCAATGAAAATGATGAATGAAGATAATGTTCATGCCTTTAAGGCATAATGATGATGTTATGCATTAAGTATGAATGATGAAATGTTAAGTATGCTTTATACCATGCCCCATGTAATAGGATCCTGTTTATGTCTTTAATCATGCCATGTATGTTCTATGAATGAAGAAGCATGTGAAACTATTTTACTTTATGAATGGGCTTGTACCAGACCTAAGTAAGGTTTACGGTTCTGGACTACCGATGAAGCTGTCCATGGTTCTGGACTACCGAAGAAGCTGTCCACGGTTCTGGGACTACCTAGCTATCCTTACCCTAGTAGGTCGAGATTAGCTACCTCATATTTACTTAGGGATGCACGCATATGATGTATGTATGTGGTACAAGCCAGGGCCCCCATGATGTGATGATTATATTTAAGTATTTATAAGTATAATTTTCAAATAAGCATCCATATGTTATACGCATTTGACTCATGCATCCCTTCATGTTATGCATCCATGTTAAATAATGTTTATTATATTTATGTTTTATGATTAAGAACCATGCCATGTTAAATGTTTATTATGTTCATGTTTTATGATTAAGAACCATGTTATTATGTTCATATTTTATGATTAAGAACCATGCCATGTTGAATGTTCATTATGTTTATGTTTTATGATTAAGAAACATGACATGTCGAATGTTTATTATGTTTATGTTTTATGCTATGAATCATGTCATGTTAAATGTTTCATACGCTTACATTTTATGTTAAGAATCATGTCATGTTAAATGTTCCAATGCTTATATTTTATGTGACGTATGGTTTTAGTGAGTAGGGAAGGGTCTTACTAAGCCTATGTGCTTATAGTTTTATTGTCTTATACCGCAGATCAAGCAAGAGGATATTAAGGGAAGCAGCAGGAGGGGCAAAAGTATGTGTGTGGTAGTGACATGGCAAGGAAAAAAAAGAGGAAAAAGATTCTCATATTTATACTTTGTCTCATGGCTTATGTTTTGCACTGTCTTCTTAAGTTTCATACTATACTTATGATAGTTATGTCTAAAGAATAATTTACTACCTATGATGCTTATAGCTACTTTATGTGATTTTTATATCATGATGTTATGTATGATATTAACATGCTAAGTTACCATGTCGCTATGTTTAGGAATGATAGTATAAGACATGTCTACAACATTCAATTGTTAGGTGCAT
Organism: Boesenbergia rotunda; assembly: GCA_024364735.1. Taxonomy (NCBI): domain Eukaryota; kingdom Viridiplantae; phylum Streptophyta; class Magnoliopsida; order Zingiberales; family Zingiberaceae; genus Boesenbergia; species Boesenbergia rotunda. Next base: position 13,677 of record JAGFNQ010006527.1, on the reverse strand, counting down.
GTTTGTATAAAAGTTTTAAATTATTCCGCTGCATTACGATGTTCATGTGCGTATATATATGTTAGCGTAACGTCGTCTCTCGCCTCACCGTAAGGTGTGGAAAAAAAAAAGACGGGCGTTACAGGTTGGTATCAGAGCAGTTTGCCATCTCACTACACACACATCAAACCTCCTTCCTGCAGCTTCCAAGTAAGTACCTCTATGCATATCTTACTTTCGTTTATGATTCTAGAATATGCAAGTATGGATGATATTTTATGATTCTAGAATATGCAAGAATGAATGATATCTTATGATAGCAAGTACTTTTAGGATATGTAATATGAATGATACTTTACCTTATTTTTATGAAACCAAATACTTTAGAATTGGATATGCGGGTAGAAATAACAAAAACTTATATTAGTCATACTTGTCTTTTATGAAGAGAACATGGCTAGAAGACAGAGTAACAGACTTAATGAGACAACTCCATCGCCTGACCTGATGCAAATAGTGACCCAACTTCAGCGTCAAGTTACCGAGCAGCAGCAAACCATTAATACCTTGATGAGTCAACAAGAAAATTCTACCACTCCACCTGTGAACCAGACTGCTATACCTGTCGCGCCCACGGTTACGCAAACCCCTCCTATAGGCCCGACCACTGTAGCACGACAAGAGGCTTATCTGATTCAGTGGTTGAGGCTGAAACCGAAAAATTTCTCGGGTGCTGGCGAACCATGGGACACCCAAGCGTGGTTCAAGACAGTGGAATGTACACTGGAGCTGCTGGACTGGCCTGAGCATGAGAAGATCAAGTGTGCATCATTCTGCCTTTCTGGGGATGCCAGAATATGGTGGGAAAGGGTCAAGGCCAAGAGACAGGTGAACCAGATGACGTGGTCAAATTTTGAATCAGAGTTCTTTGAAGAATTCTTCAATATGCATGTCACAAACAAACACTACGACGAGTTCATGGAATTCCGACAAGGCAACCTCTCAGTCAATGAAGCCATGAAGAAATTTTACCGACTGGCTCGCCTATGCCCTGAGCTGGTCCGCACTGAGAAAGAGAGGGTCCGACTTATGCTGAAGATGTTGTAGCCTGAAATAGCTCTGAACGTGGCCGGCGGAGTTAACAGACCGCAGACCACTGAGGAGCTGTTTAGTAGTGCCCTACTCACTAAGCACTATCTGAACAATATCAATCAGCAAAGGAATGCGCTAAATGAAAGTAAGAATCAAGTTCACTCCGGGATTCTTGATTCTTCCTTTCATTATCCTTGATGTTCTTCCCTTTAATGATCACTCAGGAGGTCAAAAACCCCAGAGCACCCACGCTAATTGGATGGGAGATCAAGGTGGTAAACGAACCATGGAACAACCCCCAAGGGGGCCCAGTAAATAAACAGTCCAAGCCTTCCCCGTGCGCGACATGCGGAAAAAGCCACCCCGGGGAATGCCACAAGGTACGAACCGGTGTTTCATCTGTGGAGTGGAAGGGCATATGGCGGCTTACTACCCTACCAAGAACCAGGCCCCTCCCCAACAACTCGTTCAGTACCAGGGTGCACCAGCGAAATTACACTATATGCAAGCTGAGCTGGAAGGTACCCCGATGCTGGAGGCTCCACTAACTATGACGAATGCCAGGGTTTTCTCTGTTACCAAGGAGGACGCTGTGGAAGCTTCTACGGTTGTCACAAGTCAGATCCTTATTTCCAGTCAGTACGCTACTGCATTATTTGATACTGGGGCAACGAACTCGTTCGTTTCTGTGCCATACAGTATGAAGATAGATATGTCTCCACAAGTTTTAGACTGTAAGTTCTTAACGACACCCTACCTTCGGGAGAAATAATGACATCCACTCACGTGCTGCGTGCTGTACCAGTCGGAATCGCAGGAAGAGAACTCTACTGCTATCTGATAGTACTTGACATGCAGGATTATGATGTTATAATGGGAATGGATTTTCTGAGTAAATACGGTGCTTCTATCGTGTGCCGTAAGCGAAAGGTGACCTTTCTACTCGAGGTAGACTCTATGTTTGAATTTATCGGAGAGCCAAGGAAAAGAACCGGGAGATTCTTATCGACTCTCAAAGCACAGAAGATGTTAGACAAGGGATATACCAGATTTCTAGCACATGTGGTTGACGCAAGTCAAATGAAGGGTCAGAAGTTGGAAGATGTCAGGGTTGTATGTGAATACCCAGAGGTATTCCCGGATGAATTACCAGGATTAGCTCCTGATAGAGAAGTGGAATTCGAGATTGAATTAGTTCCTGGTACTAACCCGATCTCCAAGGCACATTACCGTATGGCGCCGGCTGAATTAAAGGAGCTTCAACAACAACTACAGGAGTTACTCGATAAGGGATTTATTCGCCCTAGTCATTCTCCATGGGGAGCTCCGGTACTGTTTGTGAAGAAGAAAGACGGATCTATGCGAATGTGCATAGATTATCGAGCACTGAACAATGTGACGAACAAAAATAGGTATCCCCTTCCGAGGATAGATGACCTATTTGACCAATTGAAGGGAGCCACCGTTTTCTCGAAAATCGATCTAAGGTCTGGTTATCATCAAGTTAGAGTAAAACAGGATGATATTCCGAAGACGGCTTTCCGAACAAGGTACAGGCATTTTGAATTCGTTGTTATGCCCTTCGGTGTGACAAATGCTCCTGCTATGTTTATAGACCTTATGAATCGGGTATTCACGTCCTTCCTCGACAAATTTGTGATCGTCTTCATTGACGATATCCTTATTTATTCGAGAACCCAAGAAGAGCACGCCGAGCACCTGAAGATAGTATTACAGATTCTTCAGGAAAAGCAACTGTACGCAAAGTTCTCCAAATGTGAGTTTTAGCTCGACCAAGTAGGCTTTTTGGGTCATATTATTTCCAAAGATGGGGTTATGGTAGACCCAACAAAGATTGAAGCTGTGAATAACTGAAGCCGGCCAAAGAACGCGAGCGAAATCAGAAGCTTTCTCGGGCCGACGGGTTATTATCGAAAATTTGTGGAGGACTTCGCGAGAATCGCAGCCCCTTTGACGGCTCTCACCCGGAAGGATAGAAAGTACGAATGGACGGAAAACTGTGAGAGGAGTTTCTTGGAGCTAAAAAGGAGACTTACAAGTGCTCCAATTCTTACCCTTCCGGAAAGTAACCAGAGTTTCGACATGTACAGCGATGCCTCTAAACTGGGACTTGGAGCTGTACTTATGCAGAGTGGTAAGATCATTGCCTACGCCTCTAGGCAACTCAAAGAACATGAACAGAACTACCCCACTCATGATCTAGAACTGGCAGCGGTGGTCTTTGCTCTTAAGATATGGAGGCATTATCTATATGGAGCGCAGTGTAGGATTTATACAGACCACCAGAGTATGCGATATTTCTTCACTCAGAAAGACCTAAATATGAGACAACGCCGATGGCTTGAGTTGGTGAAGGACTACGACTGCGAGATCTTCTACCATCCAGGGAAGGCAAACAAAGTGGCCGATGCACTCAGCCGGAAGTCGAGTGCCACCTTGATGTCCATATCTATATTACCCCGCCCACTCGAAAGAGAAATTATGAATTTTGGGATCGAGGTTATCTCCGGACGGCTTTCTACCATGACAATAGCACCGACGCTGTTTAAGGACATATTGGAAAAACAAAATGGCGATCCGAGTCTTCAGAGAATCAAACAGGAGATCCTAGAAGGAAAGGACGATGGTTTTCGTATCGCCGACGGGGGAGTACTATACCTTAGGGATCGTCTATGTATCCCTAATGTTCGGGAGCTACGGAGAGAAATTTTGGCAGAAGCTCACGGAACCCCTTATTCGCTGCATCCGGGATCCACCAAAATTTATCAAGATCTGAAGGAGAAATTCTGGTGGTCCGGTATGAAGAGAGATGTGGCTCAGCATGTCAGCACTTGCCTGACCTGCCAACAAGTGAAAGCAGAACACCAGCGACCCGGAGGAGTTTTGCAGCCACTTCCTATTCCAGAATGGAAATGGGAAGATATCACTATGGATTTCATTTCAGGACTTCCCAGGACTACAAACGGATATGATGCAATATGGGTAATTGTGGACAGGTTGACGAAATCTGCTCACTTCCTAGCAATCAAGATGACTTATTCGATTGAGCAAGTAGCTCAATTATATGCTAAAGAGATAATCAGACTTCATGGAGTTCCCAAGACCATCATCTCAGATAGGGATGGTCGCTTTACCTCACATTTTTGGGAGTGTGTTCAGAAGTCTCTCGACACTAAACTACGATTCAGCACCGCTTTTCAACCTCAGACTGATGGGCAAACTGAACGAGTGAATCAAGTACTGGAGGACATGTTGCGGGCTTGTGCCCTGGATTTCAAAGGGAGTTGGTGTCGATACCTATGTTTAGGTGAATTTGCTTACAATAATAGCTACCAAGCTACTATCAGAATGACACCTTATGAAGCTTTGTACGGGAGGATATGTAGGTCTCCAATCTGTTGGTATGAGGGTGGTGAAAAGAAGGAAATGGGGCTCAAGACGGATCTCATCGACGACACCACCCGAGCTATACAGAACATTCGACAACGGATAAAAGCTGCTCAGAGCCGGCAGAAAAATTATGCGGATGTCCGGCATAGGCCACTGGAATTTGATGTTGGAGATTTGGTATTCCTCAAAGTGGCCCCTATGAAAGGGGTAACGAGATTTGGGAAGAAAGGAAAACTAAGTCTGCGTTATATGGGACCGTACCCGATTCTAAAAAGAATCGGCAAGGTGGCATATGAGCTAGAGCTGCCTTAAGAGATGTCGGCTATCCATACCGTGTTCTATGTGTCGATGCTTAAAAAGTATATTCCAAACACAGATCAAGTGATCGAGCCGCAGACAGTACAAGTTCAGGAGGATCTAAGTTTTGAAAGCCGACCTATCCAGATCTTGGATCGGGAAGTCAAAAAGCTAAGGAACAAGGAGGTACCCTTAGTCAAGGTCCTATGTCAAAGTCAAAGGTTAGAGGAAGCTACCTGGGAACGCGAGGACGAGATGAGACGCAAGTACCCGGAGCTATTCTAGGTTCGAGGACGAACTTTCACGAGGTATGGGGGATTGTAACGACCCAGAAAATTCTCTCAATATTTTCTTTAAAAATATTGATCATGCCTAGATAGAGTCTCAAGGAGCATAGGGACACTAGTATGAACCTTAGCATGATTATCCATGATTTTCGATATAGATTAGGAAGTAGTATGAGCCTTACATGGGCCCTTCTAATACCATGGCTATTAAGGGACCTTAGTTAAAATTTTATCAAGAATGGAAATAGATTTTAATTAGAAATATTAACATGAGTCGTAGTGGGCTCTTATATGGGCCTTGGAAAAAATAATTATAAAAGTAATAAAAAGAAGTGCTTGCAACAAGGATTGAACCTTGGACCTAGTTTATCACCATACATGTACTAACCAATTCACCTAGCAAGGGAGTGCTATTAGGGAATGAAGAGGATTTTAGTTAAGGTTTAAGGAAGTGAAGGGTCACCATGAGAAGAGGCACCATGCCCCTTCATTTGCCCCCTTCACTTAGTATAAAAGAGAGGGGAAGGGAAGAGACAACTTATCACTTAAGTTATTGTTTTCTTCTTCCACCAAAGCTCCTTCTCTCCCTCTTCTTCCTCTCTAGCCGAAAACCTACAAAGGGGTTTCCCCTTGGAGAAGCTTCACAAGAAGACTTATTCATCAAGATCCAAGGGCTTCCTACAAGACTACAAGGACTAGGGGTGGTCTAAGGTCAAGGAGGTTCCCTTTTTGCTTCTCTATTCAAGGTTATAATCAAGATAAACCAAGGTAAGACTCCCTCACCTATGGTATAATGGATTTTCCTTGATGTTTATCATGATATAAAGTTTTGTTGGGTTCCATGTTGGGAAAACCATGAACTTGACTCCTACAACTTTCGGCCAAGGTAGGTTTTAGGGTTAGGATGATGTTAAAACCTCATTCATGTTTCCTAATGCTTCCTTAAGATAAATAAAGAGGGTATGGTGAGTGGTGGAATTTTTGAAGCAGCAAAGGCCCTTGGTAACTTTCGGCCACCAGCATGGGTTCATGGTTAGGACTAGATCTAACACTCCAAGCATGTTCTTTATGGTTCCTTAATATACAAGGGATGTTAATGGTGAATTGTATAAATTTTACATGCCTTGTGCCCTTGCAAGTTTCGGCCAAGGCATGATATGGGGCTAAGAGCTAGGGTTAACTCTAATAATGGGTTCTAATGACTCCTATGGTATTGTTTATATGGTATTAGATGTTAATTGGGAGTTTTATGAATTCTCCCATGTGCTTGTGACCTTATAGGGTTTCTGTTGGGACCGGGTGCATGTTGACATGGATGCGAGTTTGTAATTTTTAAATTAATTACGTGCAGCGGATGGTTTAGCATATATAATTTCTCAAATTATTTATCCACACATCTAAGCATGCAACCTTATGTTGTGTAGACATGATCATATATTTAAAATTTTGCAGAAACGTAAACTAATTTACTTGTTACCTCGCGTAACTCGAAGAAAGGGACGAGATCCAACCGTAAGCGTCCCTTGGAAGCTCCGCCTCTATTCGCGTCCACGCCGAGTTTTCTTCAGGATGACTTCGCAAAGCCACGAGTTTCATGCCGACAAAAACTACTAGATTCTCCAAAGGCACGACAAGAATACCAAGAGAGAGATGGGAAGACTAACCACCAAACGAAGAACGGGATCAAGATTCCGGGAGGAAGGAGTTGCGCCCGCTTCTTCTTCTTCTTCGGCAGCTGCTTGGTGGATGAAGCTCACAGCAACAAAGGGGTCCTCCTTTTAGGGCCGGCGGCACTAGAGGAGGGAGAGGGAGAGAAGGAGAGAGAGAGAGGGCTTATTTCTAGATCTCTTAGATTAATTTCCAAGCCTTGCCTTGGTTCCTTTATATAGTAGTCTCTCAATCGCCAAGTCTCCTTTTTATGGAATAAATTTTTATAAGAAATTTATCATATAAATTTTTCTATGAATTATTCTATCATGCCAAGTTTTGATCATAATTTAATTGATAATAAAAAACAACCATGTTTCCCTTTTTATTATGGAATAAATTTTCACAAGAAATTTATTATATAAATTTTTCTTATCATGGAAAAATGAATTCATAATTGATTTTATAAAATAAAATAAATTATTCAAAGTTTATTTTAATTTCCATGAAAATAATAAACCAAACTTCGGTTTATAAAAATTTATATATATTATCCATAATTTTATAAAACAAACCACGCTCGGTTTATTTTATAATTTGAACCAAATAATTTGGTTCTCCCCTTTTAATGTGGCAGGCCAAACAAAGAGGGTGGGACCCTCTTTGGCCGGCCAATCCCAAGCTTATACCATACGAATTAAACTCATTTAATTCGTCCAATAAGTCTTCAAAAGACTTAGCCATTTTATGCTTCCGATGCGTCTCTGAAAAATTCAGATTCAACTTATCTCTCTTGATCGGAAAATCTAATTTTCAACTCGTTTTAAATCCCTCTGATTACTCATAGTGCGTGTGACTAAATAGGCTTTCGATTTATGTTGGCCGTCTTAATTAACCAATTATAGAACGATCATTAGTGGCACCTAGTAGTAGTATATCATGATCCCCAATTAATCGAAAGATTAACGTTGACCTCAGAAATTATTCTGAAACCCTTCAGCAGTTATAATGAATCGTGCCCCATTCCCTTCACCATCTTATACCCACTTGGTTCAGGACACGGTCTATGTGTGTCAGTCCCCACTAGGCTGACTACGTCACACCTAGCCCAAGTAATGTTTTTCTCGTCCTACGGATTCTAGTTACTCTCATGTTTCAGAGAGATTCATACTCTGAACATGTGATGCTCTGGACAGAGGCTTCGAGTAACAATCCGACGATAGGCCTTGGGTATACATCTCCTCGCAAGGAGTGGTGAATCCTTTGTAGGTTGTTCAAACATCTTCGGGCACTTCGGCTTATACCCAACCATCCTGGGTCCACACCTCCTTAGTGATGCTTGCATAAGATGTCAAAGTATAAGTCTCCATGACCAAGATGACTTGAACACCGCAAGTCAAAGGAACATCGTACTTAAGCTGCAGTAAGAACTTCATTGACATATCTATATGTAGATTACCATATGAAGTTTTACAGCCAGTTACTCCAATGAACTAGTTCTCTTAACTAGCATTCATGTTTATCTCCGGACATCCCAATGTCACCAGCCAGTGAGAATCAGCTGATTAGCGAATAACCCATGCTAGTCTCAACAGACTTGATAGTGTCCGTATTTATCAATTCATCGACTAGGGACATTTTCAATACTTCACAATTGCACATGTAGAGATAATCACTAGTTGTGAATTCATCACAAATTCTCTCATGCTGTGAATTGTATTGCGGACATTCAGTAAATGAGTTCAAGATCTCAATCAAATACACAAGCATGTATACTCAAATAATGAATATTCATTTATTAAAATAAATGATTACAATCATAAGGCGATTGTCTTAGGACACTTCTCTCACAATACTAACAAACTCCCACTTGGCCTAATGCCAATCGCTACGGTATCCAATACCACAGGCTCTAACATGACCCTCAAACTTGCTTTGAGGCAAGGCCTTAGTTAAAGGATCCGCTAAATTCCATTCAGTGGGAATTTTCTCAAATTGTATATCATTCCTACTTATAATCTCTCTGATCAGATGATAGCGGCGAAGCACATGTTTGGATCGCTGATGAGACCTTGGTTCCTTTCTTATGCAATAGCTCCATTGTTGTCGCAGTAAACCGGCATTGCTTCATCAATGGTTGGAACCACACCATGTTCTGAGACAAACTTCTTGATCCAGACTGCTTCCTTTGCTGCTTCCGAAGTTGCAATATATTCCGCTTCCGTGGTAGAATCCGCTACGGTGTCTTCTTTGGAACTCTTCCAACTTATTGCGCTCCATTCAAAATAAATACGTATCCGGACTGAGATTTGGAGTCATCCTTATCTATCTGGAAACTGGCATCTGTATACCCATGTATTACCATATCTTCTTTTCCATATATTAGGAACACATCCTTAGTTCTTCTTAAGTACTTAAGGATTGTCTTGACAGCCGCCCAATGATCCATTCCTGGATCAGACTGGTATTTGCTTATGACGCTCAGAGCATACGATACATCGGGCTTAGTACATAACATAGCATACATGATAGATCCTATCGCGGATGCATAAGGAATCTTATTCATACAAATCCTCTCGTCTTCTATGCGCGGACACATAGACTTTGAAAGGTTGAACCTATACCTGATGGGAAGGTAACCTTTCTTGGATTCGACATGCTAAACTTTTTTAGCACTCGGTCTATATATGTAGACTGCGAAAGACCAAGCAACCGTTTTGATCTATCTCTATAGATTCTAATCCCAAGGATATAGGTTGCTTCTCCCAGGTCTTTCATGGAGAAAGTTTTGGACAACCAAATTTTAACCGACTGTAAGACTGATATATCGTTTCCTATAAGTAATATGTCATCGACATATAATACTAGGAATACGACTGCACTCCCACTAACCTTCTTGTACACACAAGGTTTTGTCAGGATTTTGTGAGAAATCAAACTCTTTGATCGTCTCATCAAAACGGATGTTCCAGCTCCTGGATGCTTGCTTCAGTCCATATATGGATCGCCGAAGCTTGCATATTTTGGTTTTGTCAACCGATGTGAAACCTTCAGGTTGTATCATGTATACATCCTCAAGCAGGTTTCCATTAAGGAAAGATGTTTCCACATCCATTTTCCATATCTCATAATCATAATGAGTTGCTATGGCCAGGAGCATCCGAATGGATTTAAGCATAGCTACTGGCGAATAGGTTTCGTCATAATCAATTCCTTGTTTCTGACGATATCCTTTTGCCACTAGTCTAGCCTTAAAGGTAACAACATTACCTTCCATGTCGGTTTTCTTCTTGAAAACCCACTTGCACCCTATGGGCTTAATCCTTTCAGGTGGGTTAACCAAATCCCATACTTGATTTTCGTACATGGAATCCATTTCCGACTTCATGGCTTCAAGTCATTTGTCCCTTTCTGAACTTTTCAAAACATCATCATAACTGATAGGTTCGTCGTTCGATTCACTTACGAGAAATCCGTATCTCTCTGGAATATTGCGTGTCCTATCAGATCTACGAAGAAGTGGTGTTGTTTTAGGTTCAACTGATAGCTCATCATTATGAGTTATTGGTTGTGGGTCTAGACTAGGTGTCTCTGTAATGTCTATTGGAGTTTCTTGAACTTCATCAAGTTCAATGTCACTCCCACTGTTTTCTTGTAAAAGAAATTCTTTTTCCAGAAATACAGCATGCCTTGAAACAAACACCTTTTGTTCCAAGGGATGATAGAATTGGTAACCCTTCGTTTCCTTAGGGTATCCAATAAATAGACATTTATCAGACTTAGCATCCAATTTGTCTGATACAGTCCGCTTCACATAAGCAGGACAACCCCATATCTTAAGGTGAGTTAAGTGAGGTTTCTTACTATTCCACATCTCATATGGAGTAGTTGAGACTACCTTGGTCGGGACTCTGTTTAGCAAGTAAACAGCTGTCTTAAGCGCATAGCCCCAAAAGGATTTTGGAAGAGTTGCATGATTCATCATAGATTAACCATGTCCATCAAGGTTCGGTTACGCCTCTCAGATACACCATTATGCTGTGGTGTATATGGCGGAGTCCATTGAGACAATATCCATTGTCCCTAAGATAATCTTGAAACTCTTGACTTAAGTATTCAGCACCCCGATCGGATCGAAGTATCTTAATACTTTTGCCAAGCTGTTTCTCTACTTCATTTCTGAACTCTTTGAATTTCTCAAAAGCTTCAGATTTGTGTTTCATCAAGAACACATACCCGAATCGTGAGTGATCATCGATAAAGGTAATGAAGTAGCTATAGCCTCCTTGTGCAAGAGTTAACATTGGTCCACATACATCAGTATGTATTAGACCAAGCAATTCTCCCACTGGATTACCTTTTCCGGAAAAGGGTAATTTGGTCATCTTGCCTTTCAAGCATGATTCGCATGTATCAAATGAACCGGGTTTAAATGATTCCAAAATTCCACATCGGTGTAATTTGGTCATGCATTTCTTACTTACATGGCCAAGACGACAATGCCACGTATAGGAGTCTATTGATTATCTATTCGAGCACGTTTGTTGCTAACTTCGATATTGAAAACGTCACCGGATAAATCTAACGTGTAGATACCTTTGCACAAAGTTCCGGTCCCATAAATAACACCATTTAAAGTTATGTAACAACAATTGTTACTAAAAGTTAAATGATAACCCTTTTCATTCAAACATGAAATAGATACAATGTTCTTTATTAACGAAGGAACAAAATAACAATTATCCAATTCTAAGACACGTCCAGTAGGGAGCTTTAGCAAATATGTTCCGATGGCAACAGCAGCAATCTTTGCTCCATTTCCAACTCGCAAATTCGCTTCTCCCTTGACGAGTCTTCTTCTATTCCTTAGCCCCTGTATGTCATTACATATATGTGAGCTACACCCAGTATCAAGTACCCAGGTGGTTGAGGAAATAGAGTGACATTCAATAACGAAGATACCAGAAGAGGATGGGGCATCGGATGCCTTCTTCTTCAAGGACTCAAGATAAACCTTGCAGTTTCTTCGCCAGTGACCCTCCTTGCCACAGTGATGGCAAGTGCCTTTTGGGTCTTTTTGGCCTTTTTCTTCTTTCCCTTATTCTGTTCTTTGGCCTTCCTCTTAGAACCTTTCTTGAGGAACCAACTAACAGTACCGTCTTCTGATCCTGCTTCACAGAAGGCTCTATAGTCTTCAGCAGGTTGAGCAACTCAGGAATGGTAGTCTCCAGCTTGTTCATCCGATAGTTCATCACAAATTGTGAATAACTTTTGGGCAAACAATGCAGAATTAAGTCAATACTTAGTTCATGATCCATTGCAAAACCGAGTGTGCAGTCGCTCAATGTACCCCAACATCTTCAACACAAACTGTGAGACAGAAGTGCCTTCCTGCATCTTAGAGGTGAAGAGGAGTCTGGAGACCTCGAACCTTTCGGATCTCGCCTGCTCGTCAAATAACTCATGAAGATGGAAGATGATGGTATAAGCATCCATATCTCATGCTGCTTTTGTAGCTCAGGTACCATAGCGGCTAGCATGATGCAACTCGCAAGTTCAGAATCGGTTACATGTTTCTGATAGGCCACTAACTGGTCTGGAGTTGCATTTTCTGGAGGACGGTTGGAAGTTGATCTTCAAGGACATAAGCAAGCTTCTCTGCCTGAGGACTATCCTCAGGTTCGAAGCCAGTCCATGAAGTTTGGCCCAGTCAGTTTATTGGTGTCCAAAATGGAACGCAAAATTCAGAGTGACATGATCGAGTGATTATCCTAGAAATACAAATTGAGCTTATGTGAGAAGAATGATAAAGAATGCATCAACATACATTAATTAAATCCTATTTATTTTTCAATTGAATAACCATTTTTATCAATTCGGGAGATCGTAGGAACACCTCCAAATAGGTTGATATCCAACCATAGATAAGAACAACCATGGCTATGGCCATCAAGTTATTCTTAGCTATGAAGGTAGGTAATTATACCGATTACATATCACATATATGTAACTATCACTTTATGCTATCAACTAATTGAATGTTTGCATAAATCATTGGGTTGTTAACTCATTAACAAGTATGCAACAATATACATAGCACCCAACTGCACCTCTCTTACATCGACCTTGGCAGTGGCACAACAAATCGATGCTCCAAGCTTAAGGCTGACCCATTAATCAAGAAAGAGTTTTAATATGGTTGGAGTTCATTCAACCGTTTAGTCAGGCTTGGATGTGTCCAACAACCAAAACTAAGGATTGACCTCTGACTCCAACTATATTAATCATAAACTAATTCCATGGTTTGAACATGTTGAGGTTAAGCCGGGCATGGATGTGTCCATCAACCCAAACGAGAAACAAAACTCCGGTTCTAACCATATTAATGGAAGGTGTTGGCCTTAATATTTTGTAAGGGGTTTTGGGTCTCATCCTTTCTTTTCTAAAGCACATTCATGACATATAATTATGTCATGTACTAACGATTTCCTTAATAAAGTATGTATGTGACTTAATTTATCAAGTCTCATTAATTGAATTAGGAACCGGATTTCCTAATTCTAATTTCATACTTTATTCAAGGAATTGTTTTGGGGAAACAATTTCCTAAATTGTCATAATCAATTCGGAAATAATATATTTAAGACTTTGATTTCTCTAAATCAAATCTTATTAAATTAAGAGACAGATTTCCTTAATTCAACCACATATTATTTTCATGAAAATCATATTTAAGGAAATAAACTCTATAGGAAACAATTTTCCCTAATTAATTTTGGAGACAATAATATGTAAGAAATCAAATAAGGAAATTATCGTTTGAGAATCACCTCAAAATTTCCAAGATTTGATCACATATTTTATTTATGGACTAATTAATTACAACAAATTATTTTCTTTGGGTGGCTCCCCGAGGCTCAGATACCCAAAGAAAAGAAATTTGTCGTAAATCTAATTTGGCCCG